>CM056172.1:35361275-35827283 GCA_029691765.1 Entomobrya proxima
GTTGAAGTTTTGCATGCAAAGTATAAAGTTACTAAAGTGCATACGATTAGAAGAAATCAAAATCCATAATCTAATGCAAAAATGACACTTAGAATAAAAATACTTATATTGGCATTAAAAATTTTGAAAATTAAAATTGGACGTTTTAAAATTTGTGCTTGATTCAAGTATACAACAATGTTTTCATCTTGCATTTATTTTATGTTCATCATTTTTAAATTCTTTTGGCATAATAAATAGTTTGTTTACACTGCCTATATGTAAGTTTACCGTAACAGCCACAGTTGCAGAACCGTAATATTTAAAGCGCATTTAAAATGTGTATTAGATTTTGAGAAGTTTGATTAAAATCGACAAACGTTAAACTGATATATTACGAAACGTATGTACAGAAGTATGCAAATTGTAAAAAATAACTATACATTGTTAATAACTATACAAATTGTAAATTAAATTTAGTGTATGACTAATCTAATTAAACAATAAACTAATGGCTATGTACAAAATTTGTTTTTATGAAGAGAGTAGTAAAACTTACTGGCCGTGCTGCTTTCAAAATTTGTACTTCATAATTTATACCACCGTTCTGTTCCACGAAACCAAAATTGATGAGCTGCGGAGCAGAGCTGACCATTAGGCATCCTACGCCACTGCTGCCTCCACCATTCCTCTTGCGTTGGAAACGTTCTTGGAATTGTAGGCAATCCCTCCAACAATCTACGTTCGGTAAGGTACAGAGTTTGCCCCCAATCAATCAACGGCAACTGGTAACCCGTTGCATTTGGTTTTGTAACGCTTTGACTTGTCAAATTAACAAGTTGAGGACCAGTCAGCATAAGCTTTAGTCCGGGCAAGTTAACAGTAACGTCTGACAAGGTTGTGGGCATTTCCTTGTCATCCATTTCCCACAGTTGACCCCATTTGCTCACATTTTTTGCCAAATTGTCACGAAACTGTACACCGTTTTTATAATTTCTAAACCCAAGGTAAGGCGAAGGTTCAAATAAATCAGCAACTACCACAGTTTTCAGTTCATCTGGAGTATTAACGTTTGTTAGGTACAAATGTGTCCCATTTCTGGCTGCTTGGAAAGTTGAGTCATCTTTTTCATGAGTAGTTTCTGAGTCAAGCCTAATCTCCTGTCCATCTTCCAAATCTTCAGGAGATACAATGTAAACCAAAGTTTGCTGCGGTACAATCACTGACCGTGGAGATATTTGCCACTGGGTAACCAAGTTTGGATTTACAGAGCGCTTTTGTCTATTTGAAATGGGAAAATGTGAAACTGGCTCAAAATCCATTATAGAGTTGCTAAGTAGCAATTGTAGTCTTTGCGCTATCCAAGGATATGACCCATTTACTATAACCACTTTTCCTGGATAATTGCCCAAATTTCTTTCTATTTGGATTACCAAGTTACCGTTTTCAATAAGCAGTTGTGGGAGGTATTTTGTTCCAGTACGTTGTCTTATAGGAACAATGATATCACTTAAGTCAATTGTTTGCTTTGTCCCGTTTCCACTGAGAAGCCAGTCGTTAAAAGTTTCCTGACTAAAACCTGTGTATATAAACACTTGCTTTTCTAAACAAATAACTTCGTAAACAGTATTATCTGCTCCACCGCCTGCCAAATGGCTTGTTAGATTTGCAACATTTTGAAGCAAATTTCTATCCTTAGCACCAGACATAAATGAATGCCCGATGAAGAACAGCTCGGTGGCAGTTTTAATCAGTATTGTAACGCCAAGAGTATTTGCAGCTTGTTGTAGATTTGGAATATGGCTTGCATTAAAGTTGCTTCTGGCTTCTTCTTCCATGGTAACCCAAATCGATCCGTCTCTTGCCACTTGAATTCTATAAGCATCTTCTGTGATAAAGCTGGGTTTAGGATAAAATTGCTCAAAAAACGCTGGTGAGGAAATCATCCCGTGACTGTACTCAACTCCTAAAAGTGTATAAATCAGTCTCGAGTTGTCTTGGTCAAAACGAAGAGCGCTAAGTGAATTTAATGTAAAGGGTAAATGATAGATGTGATTGTGACGTAGCAACGCTGTCAAACTTCCTTCCGGATTAAATGACATTGGTCGAGGAAATCGGTAGTATATTGTACTATTAGGATGAAAATTAACTACAGTTGGATAAACCTCATTCATGAGTTCCACTTTGGTAAAGTTTTCAAGTTGAATCACCAAGTTAAATGGACTAGTGTCAGCTTGAATTATGACTCGGCCAACATTTGAAACTTGTGTGGTATCGTGTGTCACATAAGCAATTGTTTCATTAGTTCCGTGTAGCTCATGAATATTTTGTAGCCGAGCAATTAAAAGTTGGCCTTGACCCGATCTCACCCAACCATGGTTAATGTCCATGTCCACGTGAATCTCTCCTTGAACTGCTATTTGCAAGTAATTTGTACATCCATTGTGTTGACAATCGCCACCATTTAGTGTAGCTAATGCAGAATTCAAATTAAGAATCCAAAAACGATTAGCCCAAATTCCGAAACCTTGATCGCTACCGTGAATAATTCCTGCTGGCTCAGCAGAAGGATTTCCAGAAGTTATATTGATAATGAACCTGTTTACGTCCACAGGTAGGCCACGTACATCATACAAGTTGTAATTTGCATTAATATTAAAAGTTGTCATCGTCACCCAATTTGAGCCTACACGAATATCTGAAGTTACCGAACTATTAGGTTCACTAAATTGAAAAACTGGATTGTTGTATTCCTCAGTTTCTGCATATTTTGACATTTTAAACACTTGTACGCGTTCTCTTAAACCGTTTGACAGTCGCCATCTAAGTTCTTGATTAAACCCGTCAAAAACTACTTCCGTTATAAAATCCCAGGGATTAAAATCCATCTTTAATAAATGGCTATTACTTCTTGTAGACTCAAGTTCAAGAGAACTTGTTAGTAAATCCGTAACCTGGTATGTAAATTCTCCCTTAACTGCTGCATTTTTTACACTTGTAAAGTGTCCCACGGTTATTAGCATTTTGTGACGGCACGTGCTATACCGAATTTGAACTACATCTCGCTGACGTCCATCCCCTCGTCCATTTCGGCCATCTACTGTTTTAGTGTCACATTTTGGATGAATTACGTCGGGCGCATTTGCCCTGCCAATTACATGTTGAATATTTTCAACATGCCCGCGTTTAACAGTCGGAGTTGTCAGGTATCCTAACTCGTGATTTACCAAATTTACCAAAAATGGCTGATGTCTGAATCCACCAGTTTTTACAAACAGAATGTTATCATTACCACCTGCACCACCATGTATTCTATATTGACCACCATCTCGTGTTGTAGTTGTCAGATAAAATTGATCGTTAAGTTGTCCACCCGTGGCATTCCATTTCTTGTCGGAAGTAACCAATCGAAAAATATTTTCAACTTTGGCAAAACCAGTAGAAGTGGTCATAGGTAAGTTGGGACTGTCAAGCTGTTGCTCCAACTTGACCTTTAGGGTCTCTCGATCAAAATGTAAAATGGCGGGTACGTCAGGTGAATTGGCCACCGAAAATTGTATGTAAGGTGATTGTACAAACATTTCGCTACTCTTAGCATCGAATTTTAGACTTAGCTTTACTTTGTCTTTTACGGCATTTCGGTCCTCCCCACTCAAATGAATAAAAATCATGCCATCATCATTATCCATTTTAGTCTGATCCACTGTCCAGTTTCTATGACGAACCACAATTGCCACAAACAAGTTTTCCGTATCAATCGAATTTGTAACAAGCTCAAAATTTAGAGCCGTGGTTTCTGTAGAACGCGCTAAAACATAAGCCTTAGTATTTCTGCCATTTTCCATGGGCTCTACTTCCACGCGAGTGTGGCCAAGGGCTACAATCTGCAGATTATCACTATTACATGGCCCACCATAAACAGTTACAACATCAGGTTCAGATTCTGATCCTCCCTGACCGGAAACTAATCTTGTACCACACGTAGTATTCACATGTACAGGAACCCCAGCAACGCCAAAGACATTCTCGATGCTTTTATATTGCTCAGATCGCAAATCGATTGAAAAGAGAGAGCTTACGTTTCTGTGTATTTTCAAGGTATCTGTACCATTCCCTCCATCAATCAAACCCACGTTGTCTGTGTGAAGAATAAACTCGTCATCCAAATCACCTCCTGTAAGCCAACTGTCGCTATTGTGAACATCAAAAATATTTTGCAATACTTTACATCCAACCCTTTCCAGCTTTTTGTCCATCTCTGGAATGTAATGGTAAAAAATTGGAGACGTATCGGTAAGGAGAAGTGCGGAGTTTGGCAACTCTCCTTCAGCAAAATAAATCGGAATTTGAATTGAACCGACTTTCTTAAGAAAAGCAAACTGCATTTGTTGCTGACTTGCTCTTAGCGTCAGTTCTAGTGAGCGACCACGCTTTTGCTGTAGCCATCCAGTAATATCACTTGAGCTTGTACTCATAAACATAATGTTTTGCTGTAGATTTGCATGAAGGTCCATGCCAATCACCAAACCATTCCAGACACTGTCAATAGGAATGGTAATTTCGCCTCGTTTCACTGAAGAGTTAATAGCAGTGTAAGAATTACCATAAACAATGGCTTTAAACTCTGCATTAGGATGCGATCGGTCAGGTTTTAAAGTTATTTGGTCCATTTTATCAACAGAAGCTCCTCCCTTTCCGTTAACCCACTTAGTAGACTGAGCCACGTCAACTACATCCCGCTCCCCCTGTCTCCCGCTAAACTCTTCAATGCTGTCAAACTGCATGTCTATACCGTTTCCTGCACTGCGTAAATACTGTTGTATAAAATTTGCATGAATAGTTTGTCCTTTGGCACAGTGATCGGCCAAACTAATGCGGTCATCTTCATTATTGCCGAAAAATTCACCTTGTAGTGAGCTTGAACACGCGGAGTCAAAATAAAATGTGTCTTTTCCTTTACCACCGTAAAAATTCTTTTCTCCTTCATTGCCCATTAGAAACAAATTGGGGTTATAACCATCACCAACAAGAACATGATCATTTCCATCAGCCAGATCATAAAGCATTACTTGATCGTTTGTCAGATTTGGCTGAATTAGTGCTATCGCATTTACGCACAAATATGCTTTCGTTCTATCGCTTTGGAAAATTGCAGAGTCAAAATTATCTTCGTTGCTGGGTTTACATTTGAAAATGCCCGTTGCTAAGTCTTTTGGCAGGGAGCGTTCCAAGTAGACTTTTTGGGGCTCGCCAAAGTCAACAATGGAATCGCTTCGGTAGTCGGTTCCTTTTGTGTTTTCGTCATCGGGTGGAAAGATTATTCCACCAATTTTTGGATTATTGCTGATGAAAAACAAAACGTATAAAATTTTACAACAAAAGCTTATAGAGATATACCCGAGCAAATATTTGTAGCTTACTGTAGAAACTCGAGATTATGCTGACATTTCATCTTTTCTCCAAGTTTTTGCATCGTGTCATTTGGCTTTTTCTCAGTAAACCAGTCAAAAGTTTGATCGTCAAGAATTATTGAACTGGCATAGCTTAGTTTAGGTATTTGAGTGCCAATGTGGCTCCATTCTTTTCTCACTTCTAAATCTGCTGTTAACTGCAGCTTTTCTAGATTAAGTGCAGCATCCAGTGAAATTTTTGCTGCAATTACTGGAAAGATAGGTAGTATGAATTGTGTTGATTCCAATGTTTGAACAACATTTATATAGTCAGCAAATAAGTTATTTATGGCAACGCTTTTGTCGTATTTGTTTGCCAAGCCGTTCATTCGCTGAGTCCATTTACTAAGCGACCAAATTCCAAGGCCATTGTCTTGTGGATTTCCATTAATACCTGCTGCTTTCCCAAGGGCTTCTATTAGCTGTCCCCAGTGTTTTAAGGAAACAAAGTAGTTAGCATCGTTTATCCACTCTGTCATGTTTGTAAATGTATGAAATCCTAAACTTGTGCCAAGTATAGCCAAACTGGTAGGGTCGCTTTGTTGAAGTCCGTTGAAAACAATTTTTGCCAAAAATAGAGCATGGATAGGGGTAGAATTTGGGTCCATTAGTCTTTCCACTCGGTCAACTTGAACAATTTTGGCAACTCTAAATAAAGCTTTTACTATCTGCCACGAACTAAGCTTTATCTGTGGTTCAATATTATTTACCAAGTGTTGCCATTGTTGAAGCAAACTCAGCAAATTAGCATTTACATCATGTGCCGTCAGTTCATTCAAATTTGGACTATCCTCTAACTGTTCAATTACATTAAGACTGTTGACGTGATGTTTTAACTGTTCCAACCTTACTAAGTTTAGCATTGCTACTACGTGCTGAAATCCAGTCATATCAATTTTATCTGAATTTTCTTTCACCGCTTTGGCAATCTCCCATTTCGTCTGTGAGTTCCATTCTGAGTATTTATCTATAAAAGTTTTTGGCCTAATCTTGATCATATGTCCTGCAGAATCTAATATAATCGCACAACCGGAAATCGTCGTTGCCTTGGTGCCAATGCAGACACCATCTGGAAAGTTTCTGCGTTCACTTGCCAATGCTATCTCATTTTGTGCTTCATTTGCCAGTATTTTAAATATATTATGATTTTCGTTTAGTAGAACTGGTCTATCAATTCCAGTGTTACCCCAAAGCTGCCTTGTAATCCCGGAAATCAGATTTAATTCCTGTCGACTCAAACTTAAAATTTCCGTTTTTGGATGAATCTGTGCCATTTGAGATGCTGGAGGCAGACCGAAAAACTCACGTGGGCTTCCATCAAAGCTCGCACGCAACATTATAGCCGTTTCAATCTGCTCTGCTCTTAAAGTTACTTTGTTCACATTTTCGGGAAATTGATTGTCTTTCAAATATGTTAGCAATGTAACGTTGAATTTGTTGCTTGTTGTAAAAATGGGAAGCTCGCTGTTTCGAAGTGGTAATAGCTTGTCATTCAGCAATACACCAAATTCATTTGTGCTTATGTTATTGCTACTTATCCACATGCTAAATTCCGGTATTATCTCATTTTTCAATGTTTGGATGTCTGCATCTATTATATGCCATTTTGTCTGGTCCAGGTCTCTTAGCCAGTTGTTAAATCTATTTGGATTAATTTGTTCTGAACTATCTGGCAAAATTTGTCCCTGAAAAAACTTAAAGTTCAACTTTGTAATGAATTCCTTTGCTTGGCCAGGGCTTGTTGTAAGGTGGGCAAAACTGTTGTGATCGTTTCCATTTCCTTCAGGATTTGAAAATAAGTACGTTCCAGTTACGAAATTATCTGGTTGCATTGTCAGTTCTATTTTCATGTTGTTTGTGCGTTGAAGTAGTTCATTAGATAGGTTTGTCCAATCCTGCGTAGAACGGCTAACATTGTTGTAAGTATCCGTTTTAGAATGCAGGAAATTTTCATAGTCCTCTGATAACCTTGTTGGGGAGGATTGGTAGCCAGAAATGGACCTTCTGATTCTATGTAAAGTTGTGTTTGGAGGATGACATGGCCATTCCATAGATTCAACAATGAAAATGATACACAACAACAGAAAGTGCTTTGGTAGCTCCGTCGACATTTTGGAGTTGTTTGCGTTAAAGCCTGGATCCTAAAATATTTTTTAAATGACAATTTTTAGCAAATCTAAAAATTGTTTGAGGTTTTAATTTTTAATGTATTTTACCTTATTCTTGCTGGAATCTAATTGACTTATTCAATAAATATATAAAAACACGCACAAGTTTGTTCTCATTGAAAATGCTTTATTGCATGCAATTATTTAATGTAATGAGTTTTTTAGAAAGTAGGAGTAGAAATGATAAAAGTTGTTTGTGTAAAACGGGAAGAATGAAACTTTGCGTTGGCTTTATAAGGTTAACCAAGCCCTAAAAATACGTTAATTAAACGTGTATAAATTGATACTTGCTTGGTTATGTTACACTACGTAGTAAATTATGTAAGGTTAGAAGGTTAACTGGGTTACGCAGTATGAATGGTTAGTGAACATAACTTGTGTTCTATGAAACGCAGGAGTTACACAAATTTTTCTTTACGAAGTATTTTTAGCTGTACCGAATCAAGTTCTTGACCTCTTGTTGTATTGTGAATGAAACGTGCTGGAGGAGTGCCGACGAAAAAGTTTAACGTCTATAAGCTTACGTAAAATATTGCTGGCATCATTCGGATAAGCTTTTGCATTTCTCAGCATTGCTTTACTTCATATTTGTTTCAAAATGAGATTACACTTTCGCAACTTTGTAATTTTGGGTTTTTTTAAATTAGAAATATTTTTAATTTAATCTTTATTACAAAATCATGTTTTATGATTCAGAACGTAGCAAGTATATTTATAACCACACGTGTGTACATAATATGGCATGTGTAAATAATATATTGCACGCGCACTAAACTTGCGTCACACGAAATCACAGAAATAACTTGAACCAGGAATACGAACGTTCCTTATACTGCGTAACTCGTACAGAGCAACAAGGTCAGTGTCATCGACATGGGCGTTTCCATGTAAAGAAAATGAATGGTTGACAGACGTTAACCAAATAGCATGAAACACGTGCTATTTTTCCAACGCATGTAACTTGTGCATCAAAAGTCAAAACTGATGATGCCTAACCTCAAAAAATTATTTTGCAGTAAGTTCAGCATGTGGCATTCAAAATTGCCAATCCCATTGACTTGCCGGTTAAAGGTTAAGATAACGAAGCGAAATGTGTCTTTAAATACTCTCCACGACATACCCAGTAAAGCTTGTACTAAGAAAAGCTTTTCTGATGCAATTCTTTTCATTTCGTTTGAAACGTTGGGAAGAGCTCAAACTAATTTAAAACCTTGAAGACGAAAAACCTAATTTCAAGTCTCAAAAGCTGTAACGTTTTGCTAAAATAGAGCAAATTTTGACTACGAATCCGTACGATCCTAGTTTTGCGTATTGAGTTGTACACACACTTTCCACAACTTTTAATACTGATGTTCATTTCTCACTATTTGACAATATAAAGTTTTTATATATTTAACCCATTTAAAACTTAGCTTTTCTAAAACTTCAAATTTGTAACAATTAATCCAGATATACCTACTAAACTTTTAAACTAAATGTAGCAATTAAGTTATTACGTTTAATTAATTATTATTTTTTCTTGTGGAAAATGAAACATACAAATCCCATATGAAGAAAACTTAGGAAAGTCAGAATCACCATGAAGTTGTTCATTTTAATTCTGCTTGTTAGTGTAAACGTTTGCAAAGTGTTTACCACCGACAATCTAAACCCGGTATGTTGTACGCAAACTTTGTACTATAAAACGGAGATAACATATAACTTTGTATATGCAATATACTTATTGTTTGATTTCAACAGGGAAGCTCAACTTCACACAAGCCCACACCTTCCGACTTGTTGGCCAACTTATCTCCTGTAAATTAAATATTAAAATAAATACCCTGCATTAAATAAAAAAGAGCTTAATTACTGACATAGTACGCTGACTTCTTTCTAGGCTGACAAAATAAAATATAATGCTGCACTAGATCTGGCAAAAGAGTTGAACCGGAAAATATTTAATAATCGTCATCAATCCCTAAATCCAAAGAAACTGGGAAATAAACTACGAATTCCCTGGTTTGGAAGTAACCACAAACCCGGTTGGGATGTTAATGCACACTGGGATTATAATTGTGTTGCCGTGAGAGTAGACAGACATGGAGAACTTTACATTGCGTCTAACGTACGAACATTTGAAGCAAATTTGGCAAAGGGACAGCAAAAAACCAAAAATTTGTCTCCGAATCCGCAAACGTATGGGTTAAATGCTGATGATCATAGAATTATATTGGAAACAGTACGAAAGGTAAGCAAAAATAATTTAAAATCCTAATACTAGGTCAATTGTTTTACTAAATATTTAATTTTTATCTTATAGAACCCATATTTTAAAGACCAGACAGTTCATATTGTGGAATTAGCAAAACAGCCAAAAACTGAAATTGAAAATAATTCACCACATGCCGAAATGAAGCATGCTAAGGACAGACTACAGCAACAACAAAACGACTTACAAAATCCTCCAAAAGATAAATGGGAAAAAGACCACAGAAAGGATTTTGATCCAACAAATCCTAAAAAGGAGCGACGCAAAAGCATCATAGTTACATCCAAAGCCTCTTGTGCTTCTTGTTCCGGGCAACTTACAGTTTATGAACTAGCCCATAATTACGAAAATGGTAATCAGGCTCCTAAAAATTGGTTTAAGCCTAATGAAATCGGAGAAACAGTACGAACTACATACACAGCGGAAGTAAGTTCAGTTTATAAAGCTGAAAAATTTATGTATCCATATTTTTATAACCATACATGTATTTTTAGCCAAATCCAAAACGGCAAAGCTACGTGCCACCAATAAAACCAAAGGAAAGTACTAACCAATTTGGACACGAACACAACTATCAACAGTCTTCTTCATCAGATACAAATTTTAACAAATTTACTTGTTCAAACCGAGCACCCGGCGCCCGAAGGAAAAGAGCGACTGGATCAGGTTGTAGCAGCGGATGTGCCATTTGCCTAGGAAACAATGGACAGGTAGAATCTGTGAATCAGAAAGAGTTTGTGGAAAAATACAAGAATGCAGATGACAATGGGAAACAAGAAATGAGCAACATTGTTAAAAAGAATACAGACAAAGTGGATTTGGACGGTAGTCAGAACAAAGTTCAAAAGCTGGTAAAACTGGAAGATGTCAAAGCACACGTAAAAAGTGTAGGGCTTGTGGATAAAATACAGAAAGTTGGTAAGGTTGGCAAGGGAATGGCCAAAAACTTGGGAAAAAAGGGTTGGAACTATTTGCAAAGCGTGGGTGAAAGTCTTACTAAATTTCCCTCACAAATGAAAATGAGAATAAGTGGAACACGCGTGGCACAGGGATTATCTCGAATTGCGGCTCGCAAGGGCATGCAGAAATTTTCAGCTAAGGTGAACAAAGCGTCCTCAGCCGTTGGAAAGTTTCTTCTTGCAAAAACGGTGATTAACGGAATTGCGCAAGGAGATGCAACAAGCTTGGCCATTGTAGGAGGTAGATTGGGAGGCGAGTATTTAGCAAAGGGAGCTGTATGGGCTGGTACCAAATTCTTTGCCAAAGGCACAAAAATTTTCAAAGCGGCTAAATTTCTAGGGAAAGTTGCTGGTCCAGTGGGAATGGCTGTTGATTTAGGCTTTAGCGTTTATTCTTTAGCAAAATCTGTGGAAAGATTAAGTGGAGCGACAAACGTTTACGACAGAAATGATGCCATTGCAGATGTTGTCTCGGATGCACTAAGTTTGGCTGTTAGCGTTACGGTTATTGCTGTTGCTCCCTTTTTTCCTCCTGCAATTGCTATAGGTTTCGTAGTGGAAATTCTTACTTCTGTGGTGGTCGCACTTTTCAAAGCGGGAAATGAAGTAGCACGGATAGATTCTGAAGTTCCGTTACTGGACTTTGAGAAAGAGCAGGTTTTCTTTAGTCATTTGTTTGACTGGTTTGGAACCAAAAGACCAAATTATATTGACAACTTGGTTGGGGAAAAGAAGGCTAATGATTTGGCTGTTCAGCACAATCTTAAATTTTTAGAGTAAGTTTCAAAAAGTAGAAAAACCGTTTATTTGAATTTTTGTAATATTTAAGCTTTGTTTTTTAAAATTGTTTTAGAGAAAACCCAAATTTTGCTGGAATAGTATTTCCTTCTCGTACACTCTATTACGAAGGCTCTTGCACATTTACCAAACAATCTTGTGCTTTTGACATTTTTACCGGATGCGTTTCATGGAATGAAAAGAAAAGTGCTGGAAGTGGATGCGACATGGATGGAGAGTGTGCAAATTATGCTGACAGCCAATGTGACAGCAAACCTTATTTATGCAAATGTACAAATGACACAATTGCAAAAACCTTTACTATTTTGGATATAACTCCAATAGTGGCAATAACTGAGCAAGTTAAAGAGAATCAAGAGTCACCAGATGATAAGCTACCCTTGTATTTAGAATGTATATGCGAGGGACCTCCAGAAGGTCATTCTGAATTTGGAGTGCCACGAAAAAATTCTGTAGTCGATTTAAGACAGAAACAGAATGTTTATTTAGACAGATCTGTTCCAAAAGATGTGGAAAATGCAGAATTTCTTTGCAAACCCGGTCATGAAGAATATGCGGGTTTTACCAAGTCACGGAAACACTCAACATGGTCATATCTATGCGAAAATGCTATAGGTTTGCTGAGAAATAATTGGAATTCAGAACAAACGCTTTTGTTTAATTTAGAGGATGGCGATGATACTGTCTATGTAGGAGATGGAGATTCCAGATCAAATTTATTTGTTATGGGCAGTGATGGAAGAAAACAGTTTTACGGAGGTATTGGCGATGACACATTTTCCTTTGACAATTGCAACGGAAGTCTACGTGGAAGAGTAGCCGGGGGCAGAGGTCAGGACACTATTGCTCTTGGAGAAACATGCGCAAGAAATCAGGAAATTCAGATTGACTTTCGATCAGGAAAGCTGGCAAGTAGGAATGGAAATAATTTGGATATGAGATTTGAAGAAATTGAAACGGTGATTGGCAGGAAACATGAACGGGAAGTGGTTGAGGTGGCATGCTCCACAAAAACTTTTGTTGGTCAGGGAGGAAAGTACAGTCAAATGGATTACGTTTCTATTTCAAGTGACTATTGTACTTACAATGTCACCATTTCTATGGCAGCTTACACTGAAGTAGTATCTAAGGCAGAGCGAGGTGCTTTAGTATTTCCATTTGGCAAGGAATGGCGTGATGTAAGGATGACACTTGATTTGTATCCAGAATTGGAGTTGCAACTTGTATTTATGGAAACCAGTTCCCGCGAGGTGAACGGAGGATACTTTCAAATGGAAAGAAATAACATGGATTTTAACTTGCAAGCGGGTTCACAGAGAATGAAATTCGTGTTTTATATAAAGTCGAGTAAAAAGGATGTTTCCATTTATTTCACGGAGCAACCAAAAGGCTCGCCAAGTTCGGTTCTGTTTTTAACCAACGCAAATAAAGACAGTGAACCTATATTTTACCACTCGTTGTCAACATTTCATGGTCATAAAGAAAGAACCGGAAGTCCATTCTGGAAGAACCTGTTTGAAATAATTGGTTCTGGTTGGAGTGTAACAGGAGGATACAAAGATGATGACTTTATTCTCCATACATTTCAAGTTAATATGGTAAATGGTGGCGCTGGATTGGACACGCTAAAATTTGCTGAAAAATTTAATGATCATGTCACCGTTGACTTGGGGTCCAATAAATTTCAAAACTTGGAAAAGGTCATAGGAAATCCGAAAGTACCATTAACGGTTATAACCACATGTAACACGCAAATGGTTGTGGGACAAGGTGGTACACCTTACAAAGCGGATTTGATACAAATTCGAGATGGAATATGTAGCCAAAGAAATTTGCAGATTACGGCTGCTGGTTACACCCGCATTGTAATGGAAGCAGGGTCCAGAAATGTTGCAAGAGGAAAAGATATAGTTCACGTGGTTGCTCATGGGAATTCACAGAAAGTTCTAGATTTTGAGCTGGAAACAAAACTAACAGATGTTCAGCATTTAATGGTTGCCGTTGTTGTAAATCATAGAAACTGGTCGGTTGTCTGGGCTACAGTTAATTCAGCTCAACAGACCATCTCCGTAAAATTAGATGGGATGCTTGAACAATCCCGCAGTAAAGATGCAATTACTTTGAATCTCAGACAAAACACAGATTCAAATATAACAGAGCAATATTTCCAGTTGCCAACGATTCAGCTGTCACTGGAAAATTCTACTGATTTACCTGGTTACTTGGTTTTCGAACGGAAATCCGCATCACCTAAACTAATCTTTCAACCTTCGGACGACAGTCAGTACCGTAAAGAAATGACAGCCAATGGATTCCTTGGAATAGAAAACTTATTTGTTTTTAAAACAAGCGCAGTTAAATGGACAGCTAGAGGTGGAAACATTAGCGACCAGTTTGTGTTAAGAGTGTCGGCACAAGACGGTGGTCAATATTCCATACACGGAGGCAACGGAGGTGAAAATGTACTGTTTCTTGAAGGTGAACAGCAAGTGGCGAACCTGCCATTTTTGATAAATTTGGTGAGCAAGGAGCTAGGTTACTTGGCAACTTCTACGGAACGCCGAGGTAATGTGGAAAACATTCAGCATGTTGTGGGAAGGAGAAATGCCCCTGACATTATTCACCCTACTTGTGATACCAAAACTGTAAATGGAAACAGTGGTGGTGGAAATGAAGATAGAGTGAGAGACGTAATCAATATTCGATATAGTAGGTGTCCGATGAACCTACTTGTAACTGTTGGAAAGTTCACAGATGTTAGCAATCGAGCTGTAAAAGGAGACTTTACATATATTGTACCTGATTTGGTTACAAGTTCGTTAGAACTAAAACCGACAAAGAGCAATACACATTTTATTCAATTTCGGTTTCATCCATGGGAACATATAAAGGCAGTAGCACTGGATGAATCTGGTAGCGTTATGGCGTGGAACGTAAGCAGTGATGATGGTGAACGTACGCAAATATTCAAAATGTCAAGACCGGCCAGTGCTGATGAGTACGACAATCCCAAATTTAATTTTGTTGTTCCGGAAAGTTCAATAAATTCGGAAATTCGTGTAGCTACAAATAAGGTTACCATGGCAACTTTTAATATTCAAGGACTTGACAATCCAGAAGTTATACATGGAATCAAAGTGGATGTCAACAGGTATCTTATCAACATCACAACTAATACCTCTTTAGGAGACGGTCAGTCTTTAGGAGAAATTCATGGATGCCCAGATGGCGGAAGATGCAGTGCCAATCAGTTTTGGATTTTTCAATTAGCTAAGCCAATGCAACTGTTGGATGGTGGAGCTTGTGCAAAAGATGGATGCAAAAACTATTTGCATTTGGCTTCAGATATTGCATCAATGTCAAACAATTCCAATTGGATTGTTGACATGGATATTTATAATGGATCTGTAATTACCGACGCAGGACAACCTGTTATTGCCAAGTTAAAGAACACACATGAATTGCATGGTACACAAAATACTGTAGCTTACGTTTCTTGTAACACAACCAAGGTTTCAGGTGTTGCACAAGTGGTTATCACTGGTTCTTGTCCGCAACTGAACCTGGTAATCGGAATTGAAAATTATACGCAAGTAATATTTGAAAGTGAGCAACTAGTTTACATGGAACCTGAAAATGACGAACCTAAGGGAACTGTGCACTACAAGTTTCTTAACCCAGTTTCATTCATGCCAGAAGGAGACTTTCTTGCAATGTCAGCATACAATCACATCTACTATCTACCTTTTAAATTAGACGCGATGGACGATGTACTATTTATTTTAGAAACTGAACAACTGTATTGTCTTCTAAATGAAACGGTATACAATTTCCCAATGGCATCATTTGCAGAAGCAACAGATCAATTTTACTCTCAGCCAAGTATTTTGACAGAGGACGGATATAGGTTGCAAATTTCTCGAACAGGTTCAGTTTGGGTAGTTCTCGGAGATAACGAAGCGGCTGCTGAGATAACTTCTGAGTATTTGCCAGAGCTTAGAGAGTTAGCAGATAGACTTGGAGTTACTATAATGATTCAGGGACCCAACGATTTTTTCTTTGTTGGACATTCGGTACATAGTCTACCAGATCGGAATGTGCTTCACAATATTGCAAATTACACAAGCTATCTTGCTGGTGGTGGAGCTGATGACACGATTTATGAAATTGTCAGCTTAGACGCTGACGTATACATTTACACTGGCTACACTGAGGACACCTTTCAGAACTGGACTGATTCTGGAAATGTTCTAAAACAAACAATTGATTTGACTGATGTTGTTGTGCCAATTCGATTTTCTACTGGAACAAAATATGTTCCAAAAGTAAGCTCAGACGAGGATAACAACTTGATTATTACAATGGAGGGTCATGATGTACAGTATCCAGGCAGAATTGTGATTGTCCGTGGAGCACATACCTGGGTTGCTACAAGACTGCAATTGCTTTTAAATAGCGCAATAATGGACTTGGTTCCTGTATCAACTTCCAGCAGCAGACAAAAACGTTCCACTGATTTGGATGTTTCTGCAGAAACTTGCACCTGGAAAATTCAACCCCGTCCTGTGATAATTCCAAAAGACATTTCAATTTTCAATATTGCTCCGGAAGAATTGGAAGATGGGCAGAGCATACAATTCGATTTAGTAAATCAAACCAACAATGGGACGTTTGAAGTTATAAGAAATGGAACAGATTTGTATTTGAGTAATGTCAAAAGTGCAGAAGAAGATGAAGTAATGACAGTCATAATTCCTGACATGTTTGAGCCATCTCCATATTTGGGTTTGAAAGGTAGTAGCCCTGCTGTTGAGTTTCAGGACCTTGATTCAAACACAAATTCAATCGCGGAAAATCCTGATGCTGTGGAGGAACTAGACGGTTTGGTTCTACCTACTAAACTCATTGGAATTAACATAAATCTGCCTGGAATGAGTCTCATGCTTAACGATTCTCAAATCTTTAACACGACAGACAAGAGCAACGACACTTTGGTGCCTATAGTTGTTTTGACATTACCTAATTGGGAACAAGTACTCTATCAAGTGGAGGACAATTTACTTGTGGAAATACCGGAAATTCAAAGGACATTTCTGTCTGAAGAGGAACGAAGGCAGGTTGAGTGGCGGAATTATACTTGTACCAATGCCAAAGTGCTGACTATTTAATTTGATGCACTTATGCAAGCATTTAGAGGGAATAATTCTTAATATACTTGATAAGTTGTAATATACAAGGAATTCAGTTGAACAATCGTGAATTACTTTTTAAAAAATCAAATTCAGAAAAATACAAATCCACAAAAACAATTATTTATTTGATAGTCTATTTCACAATTGATTTGATTGCCCACTTTACTTTGCAGTGCAATGAAATGTTTGCTAAGGTATTAATTTTGCAGAAAAATTATTATGTGTTCCTTAAGATTTTTAGAATTTCAACAAATCGTCAATAAATGAAATAAGAACTTGTTATTTTATAATCAACTATTTAATTGTATTGGAGTAGTGTGGAGCACATGTATCATGTACATGAAAACTCATGTCATGTATCTTGGTCATGTCATGGCATGCCAAATTACATGACATGACATGACGGACTGCTACATGACCCATTACATGACATGAATACTAGTACATGACATGAAGTACATGCATGTACATGCATGTAAAACAAGGAAGAAATAATTGACAAATTTGCCATCAGTCACCAATTTGTTAGATATTTTTTACGTAAATCAGATAGAAATGATTCTTTTTTTTTCAAAATTTGTATTTGAATTGTAAAACTAAAGAAGTAAGTTAGTTTTCGCGATAATTTTGTAACACTGGGCACCCATAAAACCTTCAAAAATTTTAGGCTCCTTAGATTTCAAAGAAATAATAATACTTCATGTACATGATACATGACATGACATGAAGCTTTAGTACATGAAGCAGTACTTGACATGACATGACATGGGGGTTTTGAAATGTACATGCCATGAATACGATTTTTGGTACATGACATGCCATGAGTCCAGCACTATATTGGAGCCAAAATTTTAGCTTTCTATGTTTTACTGCTATTTTTTTAAATAAAGCAAAGCCCATTTTGAGAATAATTGAAATGTTTGCAAATTGCAACTACAACATCACTTGAATTAAAATTGAAGGCATAACTTTTGTGTTGTTACAAATGAAGTTGCTGTCGCACATCGATGACGAAAATTAAAATTGTAATTTCAAACTTAAATTACATCCCCGCATGACCTTTATTGCTCTAATATGATTTGCTGGAAGTTGTTCAATTTAAGAAATTAAAAACGAGGACATTTTGCACAAATAAGTTCAAAGTTTAAAAGAACATCCCATTTAATTGCAGATTCCTTATTTCGTAAGTATGAGTTAAAACCGATATATTGATTAATTTTGATTTTAAAGAAAACACTGGAAGGCGTATAACAGTATGGTTTTCTTGTCTAGTTCACTTGCTTGTGTGAGCTTTTTAAGTGCTCCAGTGTAGACATTTTGGAATTCTCAAATAAAAAATACTGTTTATTGTAAAAATATCTAACTTAGAAACAAACTGAAAATGCTGAGCAACCGAGTAATTTCGCTGCTTGAAATACTTACTACAATTGGGAGAAATTTGGGATCTTGCCTCCTTATCATGGAAGGGTTACGCTGTTACAATAGCAATGATCCGGTTGTAAAAAAGCGTTTTAAACGTAATTATAATCTCGGAAAATTTTGGGCCATTGCAGCACTCCCCACACTTATTAAATACTACCGACTGGGCGATGTGGGCAATTACAATACTACTTTCACCTTCTGGTTTGGTGGCTTGACATTTATGGTTTGCTACTCAATTCTACACTGGTTTTCGGAAGATTTTGTTTGCGTTGTAAATCATGTATTTGCGTTCCTTAAGCAATTTAACGGTAATTTACTGAACATATTGTGACATAGACGTGCCATAATATATGCATACACAGTTTATTCTTTTTGTGTAGACTCCTACTGTCCTGATTTTAATCCTAAAACTGACAAACTTAATTGGATTCTGGAAGGCATCGTGTATCTGACCTCCGGTTCGTGGATTTTATTTACTACCGTAGTTGGTTTATTTGCAATTTACGACCCGCAAGCAACAATTTATCTGGGCGCTTTAATCCCTGACAAGTATTACTGTTATTTTCCATTGGGTCTTCTGATAGCTCTGTTTCATGTGTATATATTAACAGTTGTTGGTGTTAATGCTGCCATTTGCGCAAGTTATATTATAATTTACTTATACTACCTTAATGTTCTTCTAACACATGAACTTTGGTTAGGCCGCCCTAATTATAAAAGTTTGAACATTTTAAGAACGCCAAAACATTTTCAACTAACATACAGAGCAGTCGAAATTTTAAATACGGAAGTAATGAATATATTTGGGCCTTTTTGTCTCTATTTCCATTCAGCCTTTATGTTTTTCCCTATTTACAACAGCTTTGTTCTGATAACCTACTGGCAGAAGTTATATTTTCTTGCCCAGATTTTATTGTTTTGTGGTGGCTTAAGTAGCATGTGTTTTTGGATGGTGATATTGCAATTTGGTAAGTATTTGGATGTCAAAGGTACTTGGATGTTTTTATCATGGAAGCGGGTTCAATTGAAGGATAAAAGAGATGGAAAGACTCTAAGAAAGTTTTTGAAGTCTTGCTCTCCAATCTTAATATGCTACGGAAAAACGTTCAAGATTATGCGAATCACACAATTCAGGTTTGCTAAGGGAATTGTACGCGGTACATTTCGTTCGTTGCTTACCTTAGCTGGTAAATGATATTGCAATGGCTAAATTAACATGAAAGTTGAATTAAAGTTACATGTAAAGTTTTTAAAATACAAACATGTCGTAAAAGTGCAATTTTTAGAAAAATTAATACCATTCATTTGTTTTATTTTGTTGAGGAGGTACCACAAATACCAATTAGTAACGCGGACATTAAGCACAGCAACAAGCTTCCATAACTTTGTTCAAGATAGCTTTGTCAAAGTGATGTCAACAACTGCTAATGCTGTGAGCATACTACATTGTACAAACAATTGTAGTATACAATATATTAACAAATATTAATGCCAGACGCTTTTCCATAGACAATGAAGCAGTAAAATGTAATAATTACTGTTGAATTCTTGGATAATGGGATGACGCCATCACATCACTTGTTTTGTCTTAAGCAAAGTTATGGAAGCTTGTTGCTGTGCTTAACGTCCGCGTTACTAATTCATTATCTGACACCTCCCACGTTAGCTAATTAATTATAGACAGCACTGTTTGGTATATCCACAGTGCATACAATACAACTTATACTGTTTGTGTGAGTGAACAAGTATAAACTGGATTTGTTGAATAAATTGCCATACAAGACTTACAAAATTGTGTTCAATGTGTTGTTATCAATTAAACATGGACCAATCAATCAGTATGAAAAACTCTGTTTATTGTCTTATTTCTGAACAAATTTACATGGCACTAGTGAATATTTTCTTTGGAACTGCAGATCATTTTGCACTTCTCTCGCAAGATCAACCTTAATTTGGTTATTTCAATTAAAATCTGAATCCTTGTTGCAAAGCAAGGAATAAAATGAGTCCCATAATTGCATTCAGCAACCAATTTCCGTTTTTCCTTAAGTTCCCATTCTTTGCTGTAGTGGCTACCCATTTTGCCTGCCCAGGAATCTTCTTGGTATTGCACATATCTTCATTGCAAGTACAGAGTTCCATTTCATCACGAAGTTGTCTTTGTTCGTCCTTGACCAATGTAATGTTCTCCCCTTCCCTCCCACCACGTTGACCACTGCAGTCGTTTTCAAACAGGTCATCAATATGAAATTTGGATCCTACCACACAATTTCCTTTTTGCTTAAATTTCCCCTGAACGCATTCTAGTGCGGAGTGGGTGTACTTGAAGCAACCTTTTTCTAGAGTGCCACTATCCTCGTTGGAGATTTCTTTGATAACGCTGCAGCCGTTGGGACAGTCGGGCAATTGGCTGGTAGTGTGCTGACAACTCTCTCGACCTTCCTTAAATTTGCCTTTGCATTGGAGACACTTGACCGCTGAACAGAAAGGTGGAGGCTGAAGTATTCCGGTGAATATGAGGAAGATGAACACCTGGAGACGTGGACATTTCATAAAAGCCATCTTGATGATGATGGAAGTTCATTAAAATTTAGTTTACCGTTCCTTTATTATAAAAAAACAATTTAATCAGAGCAATTTTTGGCAAATAAACATCTTTCGAAAAGGGATTTTTTAGGTTGTATCCACAGTGAAATCCAGTAATACTTATAATACAGGGGAAAATAATATGTAGCTTCTACTCATTGTTATCATTGCAAGTATTAAAGTTGTAAGTAAGGCCGTTGTTTAAAAATTAACTATTTTTCAAAAGAAATTTTGGGTTGGGACAAGGTGGAAGTCCATTTCTTAAAGAGACGGCTTTCAATTCACGTTCATTCCTTTTAATCACACAAAGTCCAATTTGAATTTTGCAAAATTTGTGCTACCGAGATTGCTAGAGACCTCTTGCTGAGGATACCGAGATAAGTAAGCGAGGATAACCCCAATCAACTCCTATGATATTTTTCAGGCTGCTTAATATTCCAAATTTTAAATATACGAAAATACGAATAGTGCAATAAATGACATAAGTATTTACCTTCAGCTCAATGCGAAAACATTTATTTACTGGATCTACTGCTTTTAATACACTTTTTGATTAAACTAATGACTTGTTCGACCTTCGTACAGGAACATTCATAGTGCGCCAATAAACTGCTCGTTGCTATCGTTTCATATGAATTATTTCATTGATGATGATGTATATCTAGTTTTGAAAATTTTTAGAACTCCTTTGTTTAAAAATCGTTTGCTTGTAGAAAATAACGTCAACAGACAAACAGGTACACGGACACACTGCATCTCAAATGGTATTGCTGATGCAGCAAAGTAATGAAATGTTTTACCTTCTATTACCTGAAATTTAGAATTATCAGGTACATATATCAAATGCACCTCAGATTTTTATATCAGTAAAGTAATAAAAGAATCAACTTTTCTTGGTGCTTTTTCATATACATGCCGTACATTTTCAAAGAAAAACTTGAGCAAAAAATGCTAGCATAAAGTAAGCTTGCTTTTTTAATGTATAGTTATTATTCAACTGAAAATTTGCAACAAAAGCTTCAAGATAGCAAACCAGAATTCAGAAACTACGAGGCCGACATTATTTCTACTCATCAGCTAATCCAAATGTTAACGAAGCATCGCAAAAGTGCATTTTCCTTCCACAAATTCCTATTTTGTTACCTCAACCCACTGCCAGTTAAGTTTTACACCAAAAACGAGACGTTTCAACTTCAAAATGCCACCCGGAAATGGTACCTATGGATACCTGTAACATTCGACATTTGTTTGACTGCGTTTGCAAATTTGTACGTTCTACTTTCTCAACTGTTTCTTAAGCGACCAGGCTTCACTCTGGTTAACGTATGCGTTGCCTCGACCGCCGGATCCGGATTATGGATAACCTTCAGCTTTATTCTAGTTTGGACAAGAGACATAAAAAGAAACATCAGTTCGGGAAACCAAATACTAAAACTTGAAAGAAAACTGATTCAACTTTACTCACAAGACTTATTGGCTAAACGTTACTGTTTCAATATTGACAACCTTGCTGTATTCATGTATTTCATTGTTAGTGGCGCAGCCCTATGTCCACCTGGAATCATTTTTGTAAACCTATGTGAAGATTTGGATCCATATCATTTTATTCTAGAAGACTTATTAAATCCCTATATCCCAAAATACGAAAGAAGCTTAACATGCATTATGCTGGTACATCTTGTTAGATTTGTGCTAGTGACTCCAATAATATTCGAAGCTTGTCGCTTTCTTTCCTTCCTGGGAATAACAGCAATAATTTTTATAGACAGTTTGCATACCAGTCTAACCCTTTTAACAAAATATGTTAACAGCTTTGGCGACTTCATAAAGTATCATCACCAACTGCACTTGATTTACCGTTTAGTTCAATACCAAGTAAACTACTCGCTGTCCGTAGGTTGTATAGTGATATATTTTCTTACCATTGAAATGTTATGGATTTGCGTTGCAGGTTTCCAGAAAATTGATATTTTGCTGTACGTTACGTTTACATTCGTCGCGCTAATCATGTTGGGAATACTTGTGTTTATTTTGCCCCAAATTAAAAAGCTTGTAGATATTGCCGAACTTGCTGTGTGGAAGAACGTTTGCAGAACCAAAACCAATTTTTCTGGAGCACCTTCAAAATTGTTCAAAGTGGGGTGTAAGCAAGCAAATGCATTACAGCCAATTCAATTAAAATTTCTGGATACATGTAAAGTAGGAACAACTTTCAACGTGAAGTATTTGTCTAACTTGATAGAACATTGGTTTACGGCAATTTTGCTTTTGCACTTGTAAGTATAAAAATTGTGTCTACCAAAAATTTTCCAACGACCTAATTTTTAACAAAAACATTCACATTTTACATTATAAACCATAGTGTGTCTTTTACATATAATTTTCCAAAATTAGTTTACATTTTAATTAAATAAGTAAAATTCGAAAGTTTCAAAAATTTTCGGCGTAAATCGTAGAGTAAAAATATATATTTAGTTAGTTGGCTTACGACATACGCGTTTTGCAGTTCTTTCAAAACCTCTGCGCGCTAGTTAACTGGCATGCAATTCTGGTCCATAATGATTCCAGTGCGTATGCGTTAGCTGGTAAGCAAGTAATACTTATCTGTATGATATTTTGAAGCGCATTTTATATTTGTTCGGTTTCACCTAAAACAATAGAAGGGTAAAACATTCTATAATACAACGAGTGTTGGCAATAGTTAACTTAAACAAGAAACCAAAGCATCTTCGAAAGTTGGAGAAAGGAGCGCTTCGATGTCAATTTTCCATCCATTTAAAATGCTAAATGCTTGAATGTGCAAAAAATGGATGAACATTTTGGAACAAATGTAAAGCTTCGAACAATTAAAGTTTTTTCATGTCAAATTTGGTGTGACTCATTTTGCAACTTAAACATTTACTAATGTACTTTTTTAATTTCTATAAAGAGAAGTAACTGGCGTGTGAATATGAAAAAATAACAGAAACAAATAAATATGGCTAACAGTTATATTTAAATGATTTTACAATTAAATACTAGCTCTCTACGATAATTATAAACTTAGTTTACATAAAAATAATCAACAGCTTGATTTAGTATTGTAGCCGTTTTAGAATTTTAATCTATTGTAAACAATTTTTAACATTTTGGCTAAAGCAATAATACAAATTTCTTTGATATCAAATATGTGATAAAATGTGTAATTGATGTTTCAGCGTATTTGGCCAAATTGTGTTCAACTTAGTTTTGGGCTGATATCCATAATACTCTGTACAATGTAATCCGTCAGATTTAATATATAAATTACTTCAATTAATAATTCAGTTAGGTAAAACATACGTTAAAGTCTCCTACGCGAGTTAGTTTTGCAATTGTTTGCTTGTATTAGCATTTTATTCTGGATTTTAGGTGGTTGAGAATGTAGTAGTTGTTTGCTTAAAACTAAACTTAAATTAATACATAGAGACAAGCCGTTAATACAAATAAAATGCTAAGAAAATATCAAGAAGTTATCTATTGTGATCCATGCACGTTTCCTAACAAAACTTACAATAATCCGACGCAGCATTCTTTTGTCAACATTTTAAAGCTTCAATCACTTAAAAGAATTGTTCCAATTGTTATGCTACTGTACACGTGGATATACATATATTAACTCTGTTTGTACAACATTTATATAAATAATTCAAATTTTGTGAAGAAAGAGTCAAACAATGAGACGGGATCAAACCGAGTAAAGTATTTTGGTGCGGCTATAAGCAAGGACATTGTTTAAAAGTTTTTCAAGAAAGAATTTAGGGTGAGAAGGAAAAACATTTCTTAGTGCGTGCAACTTGTCTTTTTCAATTCACGTTTATTCCATTTTTTATTCAAATGGAAATCAATTCGGGGTTTGAGACCATTTGAATTACTTTTGCTACGCTGACTGAGAACATGAACAACATTGAGGCATTTCAGGATCAGCAGCCAATGATAACTCAAGCCAACTTTTAAAAACAAAAATGCTACAGAGCGCAAATTTTCCAGAAAAAAGGAATAATGCATTGTTTTTGAAACGTTTATTAAACCAAGAATAGTAACCAGGTATAAAAAACATATCATGTTTGCATTTAAAATGTAATCATAGTTTACCCAGGTTAAACATGTACTACGGAATATGAACTGATTTTTAAACTGGTTTAAATAAGGGGGAAACTTGACTCTTCAAGTGCATGTATCAAAGCTAAATGCCAAGTTGCAAAGTGACAATGCAAATACTTCAGTTGCATGGCATTTCAAAGCGTCTTTCATGCTTGCACGTTGAAAAAAGTAGAGACGTGACGCAGAAACATTCCATAATAGTATGAGTGCTGTTAAAAGCAATCTTAAACAACAAAACGGAGGTTTGTTGGTGTTAGGTTTTTATCCAATTTAAAAAATATATGAGTAAAGAATGTCTCAGCTCATCGGAACAAGTTTAAGGCTTTGTACGTTAAAGGTGAAGCCATGTCAGATTGAATACGAGTGATGATGTTGTAATCTGTAACCAATATCTGGGAAACTCAATAGGGGATAATATGTGTACTTAGCGTTTTGGCGTATTTAACCAACTTATTGTCATGCTACTTTTTGGTGAAATTCATAATACTCTTTACATAAACCGTAAAATTTAACAAGTGCTTAAATTGATTTGATGTTTATGTCTCTTCCAAAAACTAGTTTTCAATTGTTTGTAGTAAAATATAAGCATATTATTCTAGACTTTAGGCGACGGATTATGTATTGTTTGCTTCAATCAAACTAAACTTAGGTTACTTCTGTGGAAACAAGATCTCAATATAAATAACATGCCAAGAAAATGTCAATAAGTTATCTATCGTGATCCATCTACTTTTCCTCCCAAAACCAACGATAAACCCACGCAATATCCTTTTGTCAATATTTCGAAGCTTCAGTTACATAATATAATTGTTCTTTCAGAATTGTTATGCTAATATACACTTGTATATACATGTAATAACTCTGTTTGTATTTTACATAATATCTATATAATTGAATCAAATTTTGTGAGCAAATAGTGAATCAAATAATGAAAGGTGATCGAATTGAGTAATGTGTATTACGATTTTAATGCTGCAAAGTAGAACAAATTCGTACTTGGCTTATTAAAGACTAGGTCTGGAATTTTACCAATTCTTTTTCAGGTTCAGTTACAAATATGCTTGAGGAAAACCTTGTTTTATTTAACAAAATCTGCCAGTTGGCAAAATATTTGGAAAGCGTTCCGGTTGAATTTGACCCCGGAAAAAAGATACTTCAAGTATGTACCAGCAACCAAAACTTTCGATGGACATTACCTATCCACGCAATACTTGTAGTTTTGTTTACCTGTAACGTCGTAAAAGATCTCTTACTTAGTTCCAAGCTTAGCTTGATTAACAGTTTTCTCTTAATTTATGCAGCAATATGCTTGATAATCAGTCATCTATTAGTACGTTCTATCAGACAGAACTTGAAAACGGTTTGCGTATACGTCAATGGTCTACTGGAACTGGAAAAGGAATTCCCTAAATGCAAACTCGACAAAAACTTTATTACAAAACTAAATGAATATTCACCATACCTTGTGTACATATCAGATATAGCCTTGCCAATTCTCTTCGTATACGGCTTGCATTTGAACGCTCCATGTACACCTCGGTTGTTAGGATACTGGTTATTACCAGAATGTTTTGCACCTGCAACAATTTTCAACTCTTGGAAACTTTTAAAATACATTTTGAGAACTGAAATACTTTTACTAAACCATTGGCTTTGGGCATTTGGACTTAATGGTTCGGTGTTACCTTGTGGTGTTTTATTGTTATGCACACTTTCCCTTCAAACTATATTAACAAGGTAACGTAAAAAATTAATTGTAATAACTTATTTTGCATATTAAATTTAATAAATATTGCAAAAATATTTTGTATAATTTTATTTGCAGAATACGGCATTATGTTGCAAGCAATGCGTTTTGTCCCAAGGTCACAAGGATGTATTACAGAACACTGCGAGTTTTGGGGATACTGATGAACGAAATCCAGCAAACAACAATTGTTACAGGAATAACTGTTGGGGGAATTGTAGTACAAAGTCTTAGCGTAACAACAATAATTAGAATACATCCAACTAGGGATAGCTTTCCTGCTTATGCTCTGCTTGCTGTAGTTATTTTATGCACTATGATGATAGTAATAGTCCTGATTGGAGGTTTAGCGCAACTGTATTTAACATCTAATGAAACATTGCATATACTAAAACTGCGACTAAACACACCATTTGGTTCTAGGCGAGATAGAATGGTATATAGAAGATTTTGCAGAAGCTGTACGCATATTAAGGTGCAGTTTGGATCTCTAAATTTTATTGACCGTCTTACTCCACTAAACTGCATTGATTTTTCTAATGAGCTAACTGTTCAACTATTGCTAATTAGCAAGCATTAATCCAAGTAACAAATTGGGGAATTGATAGAATTTTTTCCTTTAGTGAAAATAAACATTTATATTTATATTTACAAACAGCAATATGGCTAAATAAACATTTAATTCTGTGTTAAGGTTATAAAAACCGACTTTGTGCGGACTGATAGCTGTCAACACATTAATAAAGATTTTTATATTCTATTCGGTTCAATTCACTTGCTTTAAAATACTATTTTCCTAGTGTAGATGTAGAAAATAAAGTAGACGAACTGACAATCAGACGAACACAGTACATCTTAAATGATCATCTCCGTACGAAGCAGCAAGCTAATAAGTATCCAAGAATACAAAAATCATTTCGAACCTTTATTCTAGATAGTTCCGTAGAAATCTTTTTTGGCTCTTTTGAAACCTACTGAAACCGCTTTTGGATATTTAGAAACGCGTTTTGGTACATTTACAAACTACTTTGTTTGATTTTTGGTCCATTTTGATTCAATTTATCCCGCTTTTGGTTAATATGAAATCCATTTGAATACAGTTACAACATGCTTTGGTTCATTTGGAACACCTTGGATTGCATTTAGAACGCTTTAGGTTTACTGTAGCACCTTAATACAGCTTCAAAGCAATTATAACTTTCTCTAATATTATGCATATTCTAACACATTCTTTATTTACTTATTGTTGTATGGTTAATAAATTACTGAATATATAATACACTGAAATATTACATTACTTATTCAAAGAATTTAAAGGCACAATCTAGGTTGACTCTTTGTTGTGCGCGTGTCATATTAGCCAAAAATCCATAAAGAGCTGCGTTTTTGTGTCCTATTGATTAACTAGCTAATTTTTCTGTAACTTCAGTTATTCCGGGTTTAGTAAGATGATTCACGGTTTGCACAATATATTGATAATGAAACCGCGAATTGAGTTTTTAAATTTAAAATACCAACCCATTAAAACATCAGTAAAGTGTTTAATTTCAAATAAAACCTTTTCAGCGAAAGAAATCAATGACAGTCTTATCTCAAAGAAAAAGGAGATTAAACTTCCCGCGATTCCACCCAATAGTAAAACAAATATTATAAGTATATTTCCGCTCAATTTTGCAGCTGCGGGTGGTAATGTTTCTGAATAAAAAGAAATATTTCTTCCAGCAACTAGCTCTGCCCACCACTCAGCCATACCTGACTGCTTAAGTAGACGTATTCTTGAAACAACTGTTGGGGAAACGTAACCCTGAATTTTTGCGTAAAATGTTACTTTGTTGTATATTTCCTTACTGGCAGATATGTATCTTACGCCAGATGATCTAAAGTCTTTGATATATTGATCTATAACATAAGTGGGTAAAAACACAGCAGTTTTGTTGCATAGCTTCAACCTTTTTCTGAAACCTGTATCTTCAATTTCCCAAAGCCGTTTTTTCAAATGTTTTGTAAACCTGTTTTTTTCCCATGGTTCTTTGGTAGGGACAAAATTACCTCTCACTAAAACAACCATGCTGTCAATAAAGTCCTGCGCAGTTTGAACCACCCCATCATAAAAATGTGCCGATTTGTAAATCTGTTTAGTTTTGTTAGAACTTTTGAACTCAAATATGGTGTACGTTTCTGTCTTTACAATGAAGAAACCTACATTTCGCGTTGCATATCCGTTTTTTGAAGTTATATTTGTGCCAAACCAAGGGATTCGTAGACCAGAAAGATCCAGCCCAAGATAGCCAATTCTAGAAAACATTGTAAATCCATCTTGATAAATGTCGTCAAAGTATTCGTAAAGAACTGGAGCTCTTGGTGTAATCATCTTGTAGACGTTTGTGCTTTTATAAGCATTACATAGCACGGTCTACTGTAAAGAAGTCGAAACATAAATGTCGAATGGTACTAAAGTCGACGGTACGAAAGTCGAAGCCATTGTAGTCGAATGAAAATGGTAAACAAGTCGAAACCATTAAGATCGAAAAAATGAGGTATCAAAGTCGAAAACATTATGGTCGAATACAAACGGTAAAAAAGTCGAACCTATTTTACACCTTTGATTTTTTCACAAACAAGTATTTATACTATTTAAAGTATGTAAATTCTAAAAATAGTGCCACTTGTTCTATTTATTTGTAGCGATGTTAAAAATTTTAGCTTTCAAAAAAGGTGCAGGAAACTCCGGACATGCCTTAAGTTATAATGACGAACAATTCTTGGTAACCTATCATCGTCGCTTTCAATGAATTGTATTTTATCCGAGGAATTTGCAAAAAAGGTTTCCATTATGATAAGACTTACTGTACTAAAACAATGAATCAGCGGTCTTTAAAACACAACTTGTGTATCTTGAGACCAAAACGAGAATAAATTAGCTATTTGATTTGGTTTATGAAATATGTAAGTAGTGAAAATTTAGTTATATAAAACAGTCGGAGATCTTCCATCAATGCCCAAAAGTCGTATTTATGCTAATGTAAAGGTGATGTAGCTATGCACAATGAACTCTAAGAAAGATGGTAGTGTACTTCTTGAATTCTCATAGTACGCTTTGTGGAAGCTCATTTTATATATTCACCCAAACCAAATTCGACTTTTTCTTGGTTCTATTCGGCCAAAAAGGCGTTCGACATTTTTACCTACTTCATTTCGCCCATAATGGTTTCGCCTTTCTTACCGTCGACTTTAATACCATTCGACTTCTATGTTTCGACTTCTTTACCGGACACCCATAGCACAATCCCACTTAATAAAATGGAAACTATTATTATGCGCAACGGAGTTTTCTTTAATAGTTCCGGTGGAAATGGATCACCTTGTTCTAAGCTAAGCTTAACAAAATATAATACCGTATTTATTCGATTTACACCCCCGGCTAAAATTTCAAATTTCACATCTCAAAGGAGGGTATAATTCGAGGGGGGTCATAAATCGAGGGGGGCCAAAATTTCAAATTTATGGTACATTTTGGAAGGATTTTGTATTTATGATGATAATTAAAAGTAAACTGTTTAGCTATAGCTTTGTTAGAATGCATTTTAGCATACATAATTGCGTCAAACGTATTGACAATGACTATTATAATCATAAAACTCAATATAAAAGTGAATATTTTTGTTTACGTTCGTATCAAAAATGATAGGGGACTATAAACCGAGGGGGGACAAAATTTCAAATTTTGCCTCTCAAAGGAGGGTATAATTCGAGGGGGGTTATAAATCGAGCGAGGGGTATAAATCGAATAAATACGGTATTACGTTGTTAAAATTTTGCTTAAGTATTCGTTGGTTTGAGAAGGGGAACCTTGAAGAGCCAAGAATGGCTCCAAGAATTAACCAGGCTATTCCAATTGAAGTCCATACAGCAGGCTGAAATATTTTTACCAATTCGCCAAAGGCAAACGACGTTAGCCCTCGTTGACCACAAGAAATAAATTGAAGATTAAACTGCCTTGCTTCCATTACAACAGGATCTTCCATTAACATTGTCTTTTTCTTGTGGGCTTCTAAGAGCCCAAATTTCCATCGGTGGGCAAAACCAGTAGGAACATATTCCTCTTTAGTTCTTAGACGAGCGCGGACATTACCGTTTTTACAGAGATTCTGACTTTGAAACATAAGGTCGTATGTAAAGTTTTTCATGAAATCTTGCACTAGAATTACCACCGCATACGCAAATTGATTGACGGCCTGCGTTTGCTGCATTATGGTCATGTATCTAGTCCCAGTGGCTTTAGTTGATGCTAAACTACACAGCTCAAATGCCTGTTCAACGTTTTCAAGAACAAACATGTCACCAGAAATACTGTCAGTTTCCCAGTGAATATTGTCATAGGGTTCAGTAGTCACAGAATATAGCAAGAAATACCTCAGGGCAAGCTCAATACTAAAATATGATGTTTGTATGTTGTACAAAACTTGTAGCTGCAAATGGTTTTCACAATTTACGCACGCTTTTAACAGTGTTATTTCTAAAATTGAAGAAGTTTTATTCGATACTGTAACATGCAAATATGCTCCTTGCGCGTAAGTGTTGCCAGCGTGATAAGGATATCCACGGCGAATGTCCATTTCTATCAGTGAATACATCCAATCTTTAAGACAATACTTTGCAGCAACCGTTGGGAAATTTTCTAATGATATATGAAACGATAAGGCGCTCTTGCTCAAAGCCTCGGGATAACCATCCAACACTAGAACATATTTAAATACACTAATTCCCCGCAGCGCGTAGGAATACACAAACGTCGTTTGCCATTTTCCATAACCGTACTTTGGATTTTTAAAGTAGTCAGGGGGAAACAATGCAACTTCCACAGTACCATGCCACGGTTTAAAACGTGTATATCTTTTACTTATATCCAGCGACGGGCAAAGATTGACAACGACATAGGGATTGTATTTTCTGTAAAGATGTCCCTCATTATCGCACCAAGATTTTGACACGCAAGATGGTATGTTTGTCCTATTCCAATTTGATTGAAAGTCAGCTTGTTTGTATCCCCATGTGGATTCCACGCAAAGACTGAAGTTTGGATGCCTAACAATGACCGGTAGACTAAAGGACTTCAGGTTTGCATTTTTGAGGTTGTGTATTATAATCAGACTGTTATTGTTGTTTAGTGCATTAATAACTTTGTTTAAATCGTTTACTGGCTGAACATTTGGATAGCTTTTATACCATGGCAGAAAAGCTGTTGATAGTGCTTCTTGAACTTGTTGATATTGTTTCTCGTGTTGCAAATACGATGCGTTTGTTGAAGCATTTACGATACTGGACCACGTAAGAATATAGATAACTTTTCCAAATACACGTTGCATTATTTGGGATTGGCTTAAAGCAAGGTTTCATCTATGAATCTATTGTGTAATAATAGATATGTATGCAGGATCCAGATTTCCCAATCGGGTTATTCAACAAAAACGACATGTATTATATGGAGCTGGGCAATTAAAGCTATTTTTGCAACCACAACGCTAAATCATTTACTTGAACAGTTCTTAATGTACTTGCTAAACAAACTTAAGGATATAATTTAAAAACATTGTTGTTTCAATCTATGAAAATTTTAATGCACCGTTTACGTGTACCAAAAACAAAATGTTTTACTTAAATATAGCAGCATATTGCTTATGATATACCTACTGCTACTGCTAATTAAGAATTGAACTGATGTGCTTCTGCTTGCTGCAATCATACAATCTTTCCTCTTTAAAGCGGTTTTTATTACATCTTACTTGCTAGTTTTTGTAGTATGTAGTAATGCTACAAGAGCGTACCTAAATTCCAACATTAGCGTAATTAAACTTACTCAATAAGGCTATGAGACTATAATGTCACATTTTTGCTTCTACTATAATGTACTGGCTAATGAAACACTTTAATAGAAATCCAAAAAAAAGGTTTGTAATAACATCTAAGAGGACAAAAGGCCAACGATCTAATTAGCAACACAACCACTTAGGCAACCATCGTAAGGGCTAAAACCAAAACATGCGATAATATACCATACAAAAAATTAATTTTAATATAATAAAGCAAATGGTTCTTAGTAAAATTACTAAAATTAGTTCTGAAAATAGTAAGTTCAATTTGTGGAAAGCTTGGCTTCTAGGCTAATTATTAGGTTGCTGCTTTTGCAAAGAAGCTAGCAGTTTAAAATATAGTGTACCTGCCTGTTTGTCTACTTTATTTTCTATACCAGGCAAATAGCCTCTAAACCAGGTAAATTGGCTATAAAAGGATCCGTTGTTTAACTTTAGGTAATTCAAAGGTTGCTCAAAATGTTTCTTTATCTGAAAGTTTGAAAGTACAGAAACAGCGACAGGCTCATCACACAGATTGTTTGTTGGTATGTTTATAGTATACATTGCATTTTAACTTTACAAAAAGTATTTCTTCTCAAATGCTTGATTCCAATGGTATAAATCTGCCGAGTTTTACATCGGTCGAAAATCCTGAATTGTGCAGTTTGCTGACTTGCAGTGGAAATTGATGCCAAAGGTATGCATGGTATATACGATGTAGGTATTTCTGATATAAATCGCGTTTTAAACAAACGAGTAACTCATTGAAAAATCAAATGCATTATTCAACTACCTGATGTTATACTTGTTCATAGTATTAGCACTTTTGCTACAGTTTGTACAAATTTATGTCATATGCTTTCAAACGTTTTGTTGCAATATGAACCTAAGTCGTTATAAGATAATATAAAAACATCATGGAATACTTAAAAAAGTTAGATGACGCAAAATTTTAGGAATCCAGTGGTTGTTTGCATCAATGAAATTATATGTCTATTTTTAATGTTCTCTAACCATCAGCCCGCTTTAGATCATAGACCTTGCAAATTATGTTTTAAAGTGGTTTAGTTGATAAAATTATGTGCAGTTACGTCAACCCATAACCTTTTATGTACTAAGTCTAAAATTCAACAAGGCCAATCGTCTATTTTCCTTCTGTTAAGATCGCCTTCAGACCGCTTAATAACTCAATTGTACTTGTAAAAATAGAACTAAATAAAATACGTGTATAGAAAAATATCAATGACGCATTAAAAAACGCCAACTAAATGTGCATAACCTTTAGCTGAATTCTAAAAAGCCAATTTACTAGATCGCCTTCTTTTAATACGCAAATTCACTTTTTCTGATTAAATTAATGACTTGTAGAACCTTCATACATAAACCTTCATCTAAGCCCAATAAAGTGCTCGTTGCTATCGTCCCATATGAGTTATATCAGTTTCGATGCCCTTCTAGCTTAGAAGTTATTTGCCTAAATTAAAACTGCTTGGTTTAAAAATTACTTGCATGTAGAAACTAAAGTAAGCGAGCAGTCAGATTCACGGACACATTACATCTTAAATAACTTCTCTGCTGAAATTTACCGTCTATTATCTGAAAACTAAAATTATCATTTATTTTAAGTACAAGTACAAAATAAATTTTCAATTTAAGGACAAATTTTGAATAATGAATATGACGTTCGTAACAAAATTTAGCATCAGTAAAGCACTGATGCTTTTAAGTTCTTCTCGGTACGTTTTCATATATATGGCGTGTTATCAAGTTTAATTTAAAAGAAAAACAAACGAATATGGTTATATGTCACTTTGAAAATTTGAGTAAGAAACCCTAAAGCAACAAAACCAAATTCAAAAACCTTCACGGTCAACATTAATTTTTCCCAGGATCTGGTCATAATGTTAACGAGGCTTCGTAAAAGCGCATTTTCTTTCCATCAATCTCTATTCTGTTACCTTAATCCTTTGCCATTTACTTTTGAAAACAAAAACGATAAAGTCCAAATTCAAACTGCCACCTGGAAATGGTTCTTATGGCTACTTGTAACACTGGACGTTTTCCTGGCAGTGTTTGCAAATGTATACGTTCTGGTGTCTCAACTATTTCTTAAGAGACCAGGCTTTTCTCTAGTTAACGTTTGCATTATCTCAGCCGCCGGATCTGCAACATGGATAACCTCCAGCTTTACACTGGTTTGGATAAGAGGCATACACAGAAACCTCAGTGCGGGAAATCAATTGCTAAAACTGGAAAGAAAATTGATTGAACATTGCTCACAAAGAGTATCGGCTAAAAGTTACATTCCTTTGGTTTTCAATACTGACAAAATTGCTGTGTTCATGTATTTTATTGTTTGTGGAGCAGCTTTGTGTCCCGTTGGACTCACTTTTGTAAACATATATGATAATTTGGATCCGCATTATTTTATTCTGGAAGACATACTAGTTCCCTATTTTCCGAAATATGAAAGAACCTTAACGTACATTTTACTAACACATCTCGTTAGATTGGTGCTAGTGGCTCCAATAATATTTGAAGCCTGTCGCTTTCTTTCCCTTATGGGAATCACATCAATAATTCTTATAGACAGTTTGCATACGTGTCTAGTTATTTTAGAAGAACAAGTTAACAATTTTGCTGACTTTATAAAGTTTCATCACCAACTGCAGTTGATTTACCGTTTAATTCAATATCAAGTAAACTACTCGATGTCAGTAGCAGTAGCAATGATATATTTTCTTACCATTGAAATGTTATGGATTTGCGTTGCAGGTTTCCAGAAAATTGAACCTTTGCTTTATGCCACGTTCTCATTTGTTGCATTAATTATGTTAGGAATAATTGTGTTTATTTTGCCGGAAATTAAAAAGCTTGTAGAGGTTGCCGAACTTGCAATTTGGAAAAATATCCGCAGAACTAGATGCAATTTTTCTAAAGCACCGTCCAAATTACGCAAAGGGGAGTGTAAACAAGCAATTGCTTTACAGCCAATTCGACTAAAATTCCTGGATACATGTGAAATGGGGAAAGGTTTTAATGTTAAGTATTTATCTAACTTGGTAGAGCATTGGTTTGAGGCAATTTTGGTTTTAAGCTTGTAATTTTCAAGACTGTTTCAACAAAATATTTTTTTTAAATGCTTGATGTTTTTACGCATTGCTTTTAACATACAAATAAATCTGAAGTATCTTTAAGCTAATTGGAAGTTCTGATTTGTATTTATGTTTGATGTTTTGTACTTTTGAGATCTGCAAATAAAGTTATTACACAGTCGCTCAAGATGTTTTACTAAATTTCTTCAATGGATTTAACATTTGAATTAATTTATTTTAAAAATCCCAGATAATAGCCATACTTGATATATTGATCATATTTTAAGTATTAAATCAAATGCAATTTATTTGCTTACTTGATATTGCAACATTAAATATTAGGTAAAATCGGAAAGTTTGAGAATTTTATTGACAGAATTGCAACAGAAACAGTAGTCCAGTAAAAATGAAATGTATTCTTTATAATATATTTAGTAATGAGAGACATGTTAGAATGAAAAATTGAAACAATACTACTACTTAGTTGCAATGCTATTTTTTAAAGTCCTACTTATCCTTCGTAATCTTGTCTGCAAACGCTTATAAATATCATAAATTGCAATAAATTGATCATAAGCTGCTTAGAGTTCAAAATTATGTTTAAATCACTACATGCACTTGTACGTATCAAAGCATTTTTAACGTTTCAAGAAACCTAAATTACACAATACCAAACGTATTTGCTAACATATTACAATACCTAATGCGTATGAGCGGTCTTTGTATGTGCCAGTTTAACAAGTTGTTATGTCTAACCAACATCAAACATTCAACTGTAAACTTGTTTATCATCTAGTATGTACAATCAAACACTATATTTTAATTCACTTGAACGTCCGCAAGCTGAGAATTAGATGCACGACTGTATGTGCTGACATTGGATGTTCTGCGATCCTCAATCCCATTCTTAGTTGAATCCTTTCGCTTGGATGTATTTTCTATTAACGTATCAGGTTTTGGTTTTCTGAACTTCTTCAGAATTTCAAGACGGGAAAACTTTGGCGCCATGGCGATTCCTCGAAAATTTAAGTGATTCAAATGAACGAACGATTCCTTTCAATATCACTATGTCAGTTAGAACTTCACCAAAGACGTTGCTTTCTACCGCACTCAACCTCAAACAGAACAGAATGCTACATTTCAACTCATAGAAAATATTAAGGTTTTTGAAAAGCACTGCGTAGCAGATCGGAAATCTATAAGCGTCACGACATTTTAGGCACGTTTTTGAACTTTTCTGGCAGTGTCCAAATATAGTCTGTCTTCAATTTTAGTATTTTTGGCATTTTGGGAATTCAACATAACCCGTGTGAGGTATCAGCAGTATAATCGTTGCTGTATGAATTATTTAGTGCTTTTCTCTGTTGTTTACGCTACTTTAAATGCCCATCCTGAGCCAAAAAATGTCAACCGCTTAATTTAGCTTGTAGGCTTTTATCTTACGCCATTATCAAGTTTGCTCAACTTTTAATTCATGCCAGCTAAGTGGTTGTGCCAATTTAATTACTCACTCGAGAGTCACACTTTCTGACATTTCAACGTGTTTTCTATTCTACTGAATGAATGGAAACCTATTTTACTGAAGACATACCTTAAGCGATATACCACTACACATAAGCCATTAACTTACGTTAGCGTTTTTAAACCGTTTTCCTGCTCCTTTAGTCAAATAAATTAAGAAAAAACTGTTTTCTCGCTTTGGCTTTTTCAACCGTTCAATAACAAATGAAACCATACCAACTACCGTTCCAACTGCTAGAATGACAAGAACACCAATTATATTTTCCACACGTAGAGGTTCAGTTTCTCCAAAATTTTCTGAATAAACCAGCGGTGGTATATTGGCACTCCTTTCCCAATTTCTTCTCTCCGTTGTCACCGAATTCAAATCCAGTTGTCCCCATTTCACAATTAAGCCCATATCTGTCGCAGTACTTATCACAAAATCAAATTTGGCTTTGAACACAGCACCTTTTCTCAATCCAAAACCACTCACAGCCGAATTCAAATTTTCTGCTGCTCTGACCAAAGGAACATTTCCATACACATCGCTCAGGTTTCTTGTGTAATAAAAATCCATCAAAACGTCCCAACATATGCAAGCATGTTTAGTATTTCCCACTGATTTTTGTAAACATTTAAGTATAGTTTTGTCTGTATCCAATCGTTTGAATATTTTTCGAAATGTAGGATTTGTACTGGTTTGAAACAGAGTGTATCCTGCACCACCGAAATATTGAAGCGTGATTTTAAAATTTGATGAGGATGTATCAGCAAGCTCGTCAAATGTGGTTGGAAGTTTTTCCAAAATTGGAAATGATAGCAGGGATGTCAGCTTTGAGGTATAAGCCGTATTCACTAAAATCACAAACATTAGCCAAAATCCCACTAACGTTCTTGTAGCTTGGGTTTTACTTGGCGGATCACCACTTTGGCCAATTAGAGACAATACCACGTAGGCACCTGATGTTTGCATTTTCTTTTTATAATTTGGTTTTGTAGCACCTTTTAATTCAATTGTTTCGTTTGCTGTTGAAACCACAACTAATGCAATGGCTGTTACTGCCGTACCAACCCCTGTTAACCACCAAACCAAATGATCCAATGGCCAATAGATAGATTTCCAAGAATATGATCTGTTTGGATATCCAGTAACAAACGTCATTGTAATTATATGAATAGGTACAGTAAAGTCCACAGCTTGATCCCGTTCATAATTGTGAATCATTAGCATTCCCAAATCCGCATGTTTATTTACCAAGTCTCCCACAATGCCAATCCAATTGCCATTTTCATTTTGCTTTCCAATTCCACCGCCAGTTGATCTATGCGTTTCCACAGAAAAATTGTACTTGTTTATTAAATGACGCAGCACGTATTTGCTTAGACCTCTGCGCAACAGCCATTTACCCTCTGGACGTGGTACTACTTCAGCGTAAAATGTGGGCACTGTATACGTACTAATGTGAAATGTTTTTCCGTAAAAGTTATAAAGACTGTCGGGAAACAAATCAGTTGTAGATTTGTAGCTTTGAAGTTTCTCAAGTTGGCCATTTGCACAATAAAAACACGAATATACATAAAAGGTACTCGGATCTATTTTGCTGCTTTGGCTTGAAACTAATAAAGCAGCTTTGTTTTTAATTTTTGTCTCAAATACATCAGAGAAGAACACACTTTGGATCTGGTCGAAACTTTGGTACGAGTAAAGTAGAAAATAGTCCTGGTTAAGCCGAACATTCAAATCCGATGAAAGTGTGTTGAAATTTAGTTCTAAAGCTTTATCGTGTTTTTTGTCATCAACTTCAAATAAAACAAATTTACAAGCTTCCCGCAATCGATGAACATTATAAGGTTTTAGCAAACGATTAAACGGTTTTGTAAGGTTTAAATGATTTGAAAATTTTGACGACAATACAATTCTATCAGAAAAGCCTTCTATAAGTGGTATGTTGTCTGTACGCGTGCCGATTACAACTAACAAACAATGAGAAAAAATGTTTGGCCCCAAGTCATTGCTCTTAACTTTTAAAATTAGAACAAACAAGTATATAGATAATATATATCTTATAATGTCCATGGTGACAGAAATGCTCGGTATAATGAAATATTTTCCAAAAATCTTAGGAACTTTAATTATATCATTTTTGTCTGGAATGCTAGAAAATTCTAGACAGCACAATATTCTATTGAAATCTTTACATACTAAGCAACTGCCCGATCCCGATACTAACTTCGTCAGCCGCCCTAATAGCCCTATATAAATACTTTATGTTAAGTTACGAAACCACATATTACTTGTGTTAAAAGTTTATAATACGAGCTTGACCTAGTAATCAAGCGGGCAGTTTTCTGGCGAATAATATTATTAAATATTACTAAACACCAAAACGTTATAAAGGAAATAGGTTTGGAATGAAGAATATTAGTTCTAAAGCTACTACTTTAAGTTGAAAGATATCAATATCTATCATCTATGCGTATGTAGCTATTCTTTTCAGAAAGCAGTCGCATAAATAATGTACGCATGATCGTCGTAACATTACATGATATACGCCTATTAACGAAAATCTAAAAGATGTTTTTGGAAATTCATAGCTTTAATGGCAGCTTTCCTGTATTTTTCGAAGCTTTGATGTTGAGAATTAAAATTGTCTGACCTGATAATTTAGCGGGCACTTTCGCAGAAGAATTTATTTATTTATTTATTTATTGTATTGGAGAAAGGGTTATAAAAAAGAATAGCTTAGAATGAACACGAACAATCGCAAATCTACTTAATTCAGCTTAACCTTATACTACATAAACCTTAGACAGGTATATTTTCTTGGAAGCGATAGCATTAAAGTTTTACGCATAATCGTAAAGATATTACATGATACACGCTTTTAGTGAAAGTTGACGAAAGATTTTAAAGAATTCATAGTTTTAATTGCTGCCCCCTGAAGAACTTACGGAACAGGAACGCTTATGGCCAAAATTTAAATTGCCTATAGAACATGCATTTTAATTACTACTAGCATAGCGTGCGGCACGCAAAACTCAAATGGGATTATGCAAAAATAAAAGCTGGATATTTATTGACACCATTATCTTGTCAGATCATTGTCCATTTTTGCTTCAGTTTAAGTTAGCCGACCACCATAACGAACCAAAATAGGTGCCAATTATTAGGTACGATTTTCCTTGACCGTCTGTCTGTCTGTCCGTGCGCAAAAATCTCCCAAACGACAGCAGTGATGTTCTTCAAACTGGACATAAAATACCTGATCCTTGCTACAAGCAGGTGAAATCTGTTCGTTTTGGTCTAAAATGGTTGACGTGCAGGGGTTAAGTCAAATTTAAGGAGGATTTTACAGATGTTTTTTTTAGCAAAGTATTGAATCATCTAAAGGCTCTTTTGCTCCAAAGTTATAGTGATTACTGGTCATACATCAAATGAGAAAAAACCACGAAAATTCACTTTATGAGCTATTTCTCATAACCTACAATGTCAAAATCACTTAAATCCGTAAAAACTAAAATACCCATAACGTTTAAAGTAAATTATTAAAGTTAGCTAAATTCTAGTGACCGCTTTTGTACTCAGGTCTTGCCGTTATTTTAGGTTACTGTAATTAAGTTAAGAATTACGCCTTGCTAGAAAATATTATTAATTATGCAGTAGTAATAACCGTAGTAGATGGTAAGAAGCAGATTGTTCTTCGTGAGTAAGAGTATCCACAGATTTAATGCAAACTTCTTAAAAGTTTGAAAACATTGGAGGAGTAAATGTCGAAGTTGAGAACTTTGCAAAAGGGTTTGGGGATCTGTAGTCATTGCTTGAGAAAGTTGTAAACAAACAAGTATGCTTTCGCTTTATACCTTTCATCTGAAAGTCTGGAAAAAAGTTTGATATTATGTTTCTACCAAGCACAAATTTTATTTTAAATTCATATACTTTATTGACAATCAAGACAAAAAGTGTATATTTCATATACCTGATAAAAGTCTAAAATAATTTAATTACCTGTGGTGTATTTTTTAATTTTAATGTAATACTGTCCTTAAACTTATATTTTACGTAATGGTTTATTATGTAATAACCTGATAAAAATGTATTTCATTTATCTGGTGCACATTTTGGAAAAGGTTGACTGACGCACGCTTTTTAGTGGAATGCTTTCAGTAATATCTATTACAATAAAGAGTGTATGCGCAATTAGATTATATTATCTGCTGTAATCATTCTACATTATCAGATAAAAAGCTGTTGTACAGCTAAATGGAATTTCTGAATTTACCTGATTATTGTGCAATACGGAGTATCGCAGTTCAGCATATCAGAATATATTCAACACTTCACAACCTCTGTACTTGCACTTTGATGCATTAAGTATATTTGTCCCACCGTATTTTTAAATTGCTTTAGCAGCATTACAACCTTCTATATTAAGCTAGAAGAGCTTAAAATCAAAATCGGCTTCAATTGAGTTATCAAAGTGTTAGTTTATTTTGAATAATTTTTGTTTAAAACTTTTAAAGGAACAAAAAGCAAACCAGGATGTGCGAACCTTTGCCTTTGGTAATTGACAATGGATCCAGCATCACCAAGGTCGGATTTGCTGGAGACAACGGTCCAAAAGACGCTTTTCCTACGATGCCACAACGATATCAAAATCCATACAAGACAGTGTTATTTGAACCGCACATTTATGAGCTAAAATCTCCAATTGAAAAAGGCCTCATTACCAATTGGAATGATATAGAAATGCTTTGGCATTACATTTTCCACAATTGTTTAAACGTTACTCCAGAAGAGCGTGCAGTATTACTTACAGAAAGTCCTTTTAACTCTGAAGCTGCTCGGGAAAAAATGGTTGAAATTATGTTCGGGAAGTTTAGCGTTCGTTCTGTTTATGTAGCTAATCAAGCAATACTTTCACTTTATTCTACTGGACGCACTAGCGGAATAGTTCTAGAGTCAGGGGACGGTGTTACGTATTCTGTTCCAATTTACGAGACCAAGGTGCTGTCTCATGGTGTAAATCGTCTGGATTTAGCTGGTTGTAAGCTTACTCAGTATTTTGAGGAACTTTTTCACAAACGCGGTTACAATATTACTACAAAAAAGAACATAGAAGCTCTTTGTAAATTAAAAGAATCAAAATGCTATGTTGCTGAAGCTTTTGATGAGGAAATAAAATGCGTGGATACAAAAACTCCAAAAGAGTCATTCAGACTGCCTGATGGTCAAATGATTGTGATTAAAAAAGAAAGTTTTCAATGTCCTGAAGCTTTGTTTCGGCCTTCACTGATGGATCACGACGGCTGTGGAATTCACGTAATGGTCAACAATTCCATTACAAGTTGTGACAGGTATATACACAGAATTTTACACGAAAATATTGTATTATCGGGAGGATCAACAATGTTTCCTGGAATAGCTGATAGACTCAAGAATGAGCTCATTAAGTTGAGTCCCTACACAATGAAAATTAAAATTGATGCTTTACCGTACCGAAAATACTGTGCGTGGATTGGAGGCTCGATATTAGCTTCATTACCAACCTTCAATGACTGGATTAGCAAGCAGGAGTATGAAGAACACGGCGCTTCAATCATACACAAAAAATGTTCTTGAGTTACCTGTTTCATTGTTTTCTTGAACTTGAAATTTTATGATAATAAATATTTTTTTTTTTGAAAATGGACCAAAGAGGTTTTTTATAAAAAATACATTATTAACGAGAAACGCTTTTTGCATGGGTCATATTTTTAAAATACTGGGATTACACAATGTAAGCTTCACTGTTTAAACTCTATGTGCATTTTCAATGTATTTGAAAAATTTACAATGTAAAAATATGTAGTGGTATGTAGAATTTACGCTTTAGAGCATACGTCCTCATTTATTTTTCTTATATATCCATAACTCGTAGTGTATCAGTACGAAAATTTTGGAAATAGTATTCATTCAAACTGATTCAAATCTAAACAAACTTCACTAATCCTTACTTCTAAATAAAAAATACTAAACGTCAATTGATTATGTCAAGGTATTCACAACTTTATTTCCTAATCGATGTGTTCGCTTTGTATCTAAAAGTGCCATTTGTTCACTAACTTGCACATTTATTTTCAACTGGTGAAGTAAATGTTCGTTAGAGTCAAAAGCTTGACAGTGAGGCACTGCTATTACAAGAAATCCTTAACGTCATTAGTGGCGACAGAAGTAAAAATCGTTCAAAGCTGGTTTTATGTGCTAGAGAAAGCTAAAACTGTCTCATTAGGACAAACTATTGACATTTTAGCATTCTTGGAATAACTTGAATCCCTTCTTCTGATAAATGGGTCCTTTCAGGTGCTCAACGATTAATATTTTTAATGAGTATGGATGTGTCTAATCATCTATTCACCAGTGGTGAATACCACCACAATTCAATCATTTACCTATTTTTAGTCCTACAAGAGTTTGAATCACAGGCTTAATGCACCAGAAAATTAATCAGTAACCTATAAGGCAGTTTTAGGAAATATCAGATGAATTTTATTTAACGAGTAATTCATTGCCATATACGATTTGATTGGAACAAGGCCGAACGACAATTTTAATAAACTGAAAGAAAATATCAACTTACATTAAGAAAAGCAGAAAGGAGAGTTGTATTAAAGATATTTTAGAGAGTGTTAGGGCCGATTTTCAAAAAAAAAAAAGATGATGATGATTCGGCTGGTCTTCACGCTACTAAAGCCTCGTAGAGAACCACATGTCTTGCCCAAAATCCACCATCTGTGCAAAAGTAGGGACAACAAACTTTCACAATCTAATCCTCCCAAACAATAGCCAACTATGACTTAGCTTTAATGTTCATTTTAATGAAAGGGTTATGAACCAATGAACCACCAAATGTTGCAGTAAATATTAAATTGTTTAGAATAAAAGCAGAAACACTGAAAATTTTGAGAAACTTAACAAACATGTTTTTCATAGTATTTCACGATTTTTAAAGGGCTTTTGTTTTATTATGATTTTTATACATTTGTTTTTTCTGATTTTCAACTTAGATACTAACCTACCTATGTTGATACATAATATTTTTTTAGATCTGAAAATCGGCAGAGTGTATTTGTATATTTAAAATACGTACAATAATTTAAACATGGTTAAAAAGTGAGTGCAAGGTTTAATAAGAGCTGCCAGCATATTTTAATTTTAATAACTACCGTTATTTCATAGAAAATTTTTGACAATCACTTGTAGTTGTTTTACGATCAAACGAACTTTAGCAACGTTATTAGATCTCTATTCAGCCGCCTAAGTTTGTAAGCTAATTGAAATGGTGTAAACTTCTCGATATTTTTCTTTTGTTTATCGCATCCCATATCCCATATCACATAAGAAATTGCTCAATTTATGTCTACCAGAGCAGTTTTAGTAGTCCTATTTGCAGTCGCCCAACTTTGAAAGCTAATTGAAATGGAGTATCTTTGTCGTTATTTTGCTTTTGTTTATCACAGCCTTCTTTTGCTAAAAACTCAATTATTTGTTTGCTATTGTCAGACGTATAAATGCTAGCATAGTGCAGTGCATTATTTCCAAATATATCTGTATCATTAACACTAATGCCTAAGGACGCTACACAACTTATATGCTCAATTCGACCAAACATAATGCAAAAATGAAGTAGATTTTGTCCTAAAGGGTTCGTCACCTTTATATTTACATCTTTGTCAACCATATATTTTATTAACTCTAACCCAAAATTGCTTACTAACTCTATGTTTAATTTTGAGGTTTCACTTTTCAAGATATCCATGGACGGATTAAAGTTAGTACTATTTTGTGCAAACTTGGGCAAACGAAATCCAACATTGTTTAATATATTATGCATTGGAGTCAAACCATCTTTATCGGAATCAGAGAAACACTGGTGGTTTCCAGAGGATAGTAAATACTGAACAAATTTGGTGCTGACACTGCACGTGTCCAGTCTTTTTAGTGTAAACTGGTGGGCAATGGTTTGGCCTAACAGGTTTTTGCAAATAATGCTCGCTCCTTTATCTATTAGGTGAAATAAGTCGTCACTGATTTTTTTTGCCTTAGCAAAATACATTATGGGAGACATTCCGCTAATATCTTGAGCGTTTACGTCCACGTTCTCATCCAGAAACAAATTAAGTATTTCTAAATCAAAGGTTTTATGTTGAATTGCTGTGTGTAGTAGAAGTTGCTGATTATTTGCTTTGATATGAAAAATGTGGCTATATCCTTTTGATCGAAGTTGTTTTAGAATTTGTAAGTAGTCAAACCTATTATAATATTTTGACGCTATATGTAAAAATGTGTATCCGTTGTTATCCTGACCTGACAAAATATCTGGATATGTATCAATCAAATGTTTCAATGTACTCACAGATCTTTTTCCAGTTACTGCATAATGAAAAATGTTGCGATTCAGTTTGTCAACTGATGGTTTACAGTGCAGTATAATTTTGCAAAGTATAGGTAGAGGTAGTTCCCTTAACAAAAGAATGCGATGAAAAGCCGTAGTGCCTTCAGAATTTGGAATTTCAATTGCTGCTGTTAGTTGCCTGTCTATTAAAAAGTTTAAAAAGTTGGAGCATCCTAGCTCCGTGTAATATTTAGGAAAATAGTAAATTGTCGTTTTATTTTTTGAATTCTTAGCAAATACATTACAACCCAGTTCAACCAGCTTTTTTATAATATTAACTGACAAAAAAAGTTTCGTTGCGTAGTGTAAAAAAGTACATCCGTTATTAGTTTTAAAGTTTACGTCAACATTTTGGATTTCAAAATAATATTCCAGATCAGTGTTCAGTATGTATGGAAATCGAAGTACAGTGTGCATTGGGATTTCGCCTGCACAGTTTTTTAAACGAAATAAGTCTTCATTTCCAGTATCCTTAATAAAGTGTATTAGCGATTTTAAATATTGTGTGTCGTTAGCTATGTCATTTTGTTCAATACAATGTAATTGACAAAGATTGTGAATTGTGGGATGAAGAAATGTGTTACCATCTTTGTTTTGATGTTTTATATTTCCTAATGCATCTTTCAGTAGCACATGCAAAAATTCAATACATTTTCTACCCGCTGTTGCAAAATGAAACACTGAATTTCCTTGAGTGTCAGTGACATCAAAGTTAACACCATATGAAATAAGAAACTTTAACGTGGACACAGAAAATTGCATATTACAAAGCGCAAAAAGTAAGAAAGATATGGTAAGGGTTGACAGTTTTGTTTTGAAAAATTGAATTGGACAAAATTTTAAACCTTCACATTTGTTTAAGAAATATTCAGGGATTGAGCTTAGATCTTTTTTGTCCACAGCATAATGCCACTCATTCAAAAATAATGATTTTATAAGAATATCATTGTATATTTCTGGAAGCTTAGTAAGCATTTGTACAGCGTTCTCATTATTAGTTGTAATAAGAACGCGTGTCAAAGTTTCAAGCAAAGGTCTAATCAAATCCGGATGTGCCATTTGTGGTATAAAGTTACCAGGATTGTGCAAGAATGTCCAGATCCATAAATCTGGTTGCATTTCCAAAAGCAATTTTAAAATCTGAACTCTGTCAGCCACCAAATTTGAACTATCTGTGATACTATATGATATACAGTTTTGTAGAAAAGATAAGCTTTTAACGTATTCAAGTCCACAGTAATTTAACAAAAACTCACAAATATAGTAGTCGGCTCTTTTCAAAGCTACCAAAACAGGATTTTCTGTGTCTCTTAGAAAATATTGGTAAAACGGAAAACCACTTAAACTGTGAACTAGAAGACAAGCTTTTTCAACTGAATCAACGGAACCATGTTGTGTTGCCGTGAGAACTAACCTCTGTAATTCATGTTTGTTTTGCATTGCTTTGATGACACTATATCGCGAAGCTACATACGGAATGCTGTGCATTTTCATGTTATAGTCAATTTTGTATAACTTATCATATCGCCAACTATAGTGGTAAAATGGTTCCAGATCAAAGAAAAAATCTAACACCAACTCAAACAACCTTACCGAGTAACTCCCTAATACGCTGTGTAATATATCAATTATTGCATTGGGACTCCATTTACTAATGTCGTCTTGATATCTGATAAAATATGTTAATGGAACGCTATATAAATTTTTGTCATTAATGCTATCATCAAAAAACTTCAAAACTGGTGTAATGTGATAGTTTATGAGTGTTTCAAAAACTATCTCGTTCATTAAAGTCTCCAAAAACTGCATTCCGTTTGAAATATCTGAACCACCATTAATTAACCAGTTTGCTAACGTTTCAGCAACCAAAAATTCTGCAAATGTTCGATGGACAAAGCGAAGGTTTTTGTTGTTTGCTGAATGGTACGTTATAAGGCCGATTCGATAGACTGCTTCTTTGCTGACCGGTTTCCGTTCAAACAAAAAAACATCCGGATACAAAGTGTCAAAAGCAAATGAAACATGAAAATCGTACAAGTCTTTCTTCTCGTCAGTTGTTTGCTCAGATGAAAAAACTTTAAATTTTATAAAACGATTGTACATTTTATATGCATTTTCAAATTTCAAGTTTTCTACTTTTTTGCTTTTTGCTGATTCAGCACACAACTCTGCAAGCATTCGACATTGTAAGGGAATTCCAGCAATACTCTTATCTTCATCCGAGAAAGAGATGTTTATGTTGTCCAAGCATGTTTTTGCAATACATTCAAGTTCCTCAAAGTTTTCTAAGTCATATTCGGCATTCCAATATTTTACGAAAAATGATACTTGATCACCCAGCTGAAATGGAAGTATATTGTAGCCCAGCACCCCAAAGGCGTTTTCTAACAAAACACTATGTTGTGGCCGAGTTGTGATATAAAGTCTAATGTTTGATATTTCGTTGACAATAACTTTCAGAATTTCTAATGCAATTTCAACTTCCGTTTCAAAAAGCTCGTCAAATGCATCCACAAATAGTTCTACATTATGATATTGCGATTGGAGTATATGTTCGTATAGAGATCTCCCAAGACCGGATATTGTAACAAGGCTTAAAATAATGCTTTTAACTCTATCAGGGTCGAGCTGTTCTGGTGAGCTAAATTGATAAACTAATTTCGGCATTGATACAAATATTATACTTCTTTCGGGGTGTTTGCTTTTAGCATCAGAAGCTAACTGAGCTAACAAAATAGTTTTTCCCATACCTGGGGTGTCGTACATAATAACGGGATAATTTGATGGTCCTCTCAAGCATAACTTCAAAAATTCATCCTGATAACAGAGTAACTCGTCATCCAATATAAATGATTTAATCCTTTCTATGCCGTCGGTCTTGTTTGATCTTAGATGCAGATACCTGCTGCTGCTGTCTTGCTTAATCCAATGTACGTGGTCCTGACTTCTTGACGCAATTTTGTCAAAATGTTCTGGATTTTCCAACAAGATGAATCTGGTGGTGACCTTGGATAGCTGGTTGCTTGATTTGTCTAAATAAAATGATTAAATTTTTTCAAAATAAAGTTCTTTTGAAAAACGCGCACAGTAAAAATTCATTGTTATGGATTTTTTAAACTGTAGTCAAAAAGGTCAAGATTTAATCAGAAAGGCCATGGTTTAGTCGAGAAGTTAACGTTTTAATCGAGAAAGTCCCAGTTTTATAGAAAATGTTACGATTTTACAAAAAAGGTCACGATTTTACAGAAAAGGTTACGATTTTACAGAAAAGGTTACGATTTTACAGAAAAGGTTACGATTTTACAGAAAAGGTGACGATTTTACAGAGAAGGTCACGCTTTCACTGACCATTTTTTAGTTTAGGAAAAAGAATCACGATTTTGTTGGAAATGTCATGATTGTACTGAGGATATCATAATTTTACTGTAAAGATTACAATCTATTATAGGAAATCATGAATTAAGTAGCTAAAAAATTTGTGATGGATAACGTAAGGTCAAATTTGAAGGATAGAGTCACATTGGGAAGATTTTGAGGGTCCCAATCAGAATAGGAATTGAACTGCCGTAGTGAAGTCAAGAATTGTAACGTTTTGTATATTTTATAACGCATAGTTGTGAGTCGTAAAAAATCGAAGGAAGGACTGAACAGACGGACGTAACTTTGGATAAAATTATATACGCTGTGCGTACATAAATTACAAAATATTTTGAACATTGAATATTTTTAGTTTCTTACCGTGAAGTTTTACAAAACGTTTCGTTGCATTAGTTTTTGATAGCCTGCTGAGTTGAGAAAGCTCAAAACCTTCTAACACAAAAATGTCATTTTGTAAAACCGAGAAAATGTTTGCATCTAGATAAGCTTTCAGAGATAATGAACGCGGAACGTAATACGATATAGGACTTGGTGTAGTATCTAATGTCAACACGAAATCTGATCCAGATGCATTAGTAAGTGACTTGTACGAGTTTAGATCCATTGATATTTTGAGTATGTTTTCAACCTGAACTTGTTCTAGATTTGAAAACAGCTTATCAATTTGAAGTTTTGCGCCACCAAATAATACAGAAGCTGTTTTAATTAAGCACAAATCAATAGGTATGGCACAGAGATCAAATACGTTTGTTTCCCGTCTTTGCTCCTCGACTTGCTCCAGAATGTTGAATAAGGCTCCAGTCTGCTTGAAGATAAAGAGCGCCTTAGCGAGCTCCTGAAATCCATTGCTTCGAGTCACTAGAATATCTAATAGGTGTTTTGTTTTGGAAACAACGTTGTGCTGACTGGACTCCTAAAAGCACAGAAGACCAGGCATGGATTAAAAAGCTTTGTACATCCGAAAAGGTACATCTTTAGAAAATGCATTAACTATAACTAATAGTAAAGCGTTCTTACGATTTCGAGTTGCTCAGCCCAAGACAATACGTTTTGACTATATAGGTAGCTAATAAATAAGGTGTCGGCGTTTATATTCATTAGAAGATTTGGCAGGGTTTTTCGGATAACGCTTACTTGCCAGGTCTCCATCGTTGATTATTCCTGGAAGATAAGTATAGTGTGTCTAATCTAGGCAGATGTTTTACAAAGTACACATTCATAAGCTAGAAGAATCTTTGAAATTGCCGTTAAATGAGTTTTTCTTGTAACAAAAACTAAAAATTAAAATTTTTACAATAAGGTAATGGGAAATATGTTTACGTACCTTTTGACTATAACTTTTTTCTAAATACTTATTTTTTGTAAATTTAGAAACTATCAAAATGGCCGCAAGATAATAAGTGGGGCATATATTTTGCAAACTTTTAATTTTATCAAGCCTATATTTTGAAATATGTCAGGTATTAACAAATTACGTCATACGATATACCTGGCAGTAGTATAAGTAAACATTGCGTTATTTGCTTTCAGTTGCTGGTTATTGGTTACCTGTTTATCTAAGCACCTATTCAACACTCGTTTTTCAGAGAAACGAAATGACGAGGTTTATCGGGGATACGGACCCCATTTATATTGACAGTTATCACACGGACATTTGTCTTAGCCAATTTTTTATACCGGACAGTTATCTCATTTGGACAGTTATCTTATTATTGCATTTTTTTCCATTTTGAGCGTTTTTATGAATGAGGACAGTTATCTCAAGACAAAAATTTATATTCCCCAAATTGATGATTTTAAGAACATTTCGTCATTGATTAAGGTTTTTCCAAGACAGTTAAAGTTTTTTATGCGGTTCTGATAATATTACAAACTGTTTCTTTGAATCTTTTTTGATTGCTCATTAATATCGACCATACGTTTGGTGATAGCGCAATTAATATGGACAAGTGAGGTACCAAAAGGTCCAAGAAGATTTAGAAAATGTACTTATGCGCTTGGCAGCCAGTACAGTATAATGAAACCTGATATTCTCACTGAAATTTGGTTTCTATATGAGCACGTTTAGAATTTCTTTTTACGTTATACTTCTCAGTCATCTCTCATCTCAGGTCTACCATTTCTCAGAGGCTGAAAATCTGGACTTGAAAACACCTGCCATGAAAAATTGCTGATAATGTGATTTTAAAATACCGTATTTTTCTTAAAGCTCTTACTGGTATGAACCATTTTTATATGTACTTGATCTGCCCATATTGATGATACAGACTTAAGGTTTGCACTAAACGTATATAGTTAGTCTAACCTGACCCTCGAATTCAGATGAATTTTGAGTAAAAGTTTTAAATATGCATATTTTCTCTAAAAGCTCATTGTTGAGTAAACGGCATACCAAAATAACCCTTTTAAAGTAAGAATATCAATCTAGGCATAAAGTTGCAAATAATAAAATGACCTTTTAAAATAGTGGCCAAACAATTGGTCGTAAATACCGTAGGTATTTTTTGATGACCTGCTACGTTTATATTTTTGAATGAGTTAAGGAAGACTTACTCATATACTATACACCGACTACGGTTTAAATTTATCACGATAACAAGATCACGAGATGCTACTACAGAACCAATCATTGTACAGCTTTCCATGCAGCTGAAATTGTTCCATGCTCATCATCGCCGTCAAATATATTTGTGATAACGATACCAGCTCAATTAAGTAAGTAGTCTTGATAGACAGGAGTGGACTTAGGTAACAAGTAAACTACATAAATATAAAAAAGTTGATGAAAGAAAGAGCAAATTTTACTATATCTAACACGTAGGACGCACGCAGAATTATTACGAGAAATAGTAATTTCATTAGAATTAAACGAGTCATTGAGAAATTTTTGCATAATAGACAATTGGAGCAATATAAATTTTTGCCTTGAGATAACTGTCCTCGTTCATAAAAACGCTCAAAATGGAAAAAAATGCAATAATAAGATAACTATCCAAATGAGATAACTGTCCGGTATAAAAAATTGGCTAAGACAAATGTCCGTGTGATAACTGTCAATATAAATGGGGTCCTAGACCCGGTTTATCGATGCTCTGCACTCATCTGCACGTGGACAAGATAAGAAAAGAAAAAAAGATGAAGTGTACATTAAAAAGGCAGAACCAAAGCTTAAACAAATAGGATTTCGCTACTCAGATAGTATAATATGCCTACATGCACTCGTTTAAATTAAGTGTATTTAAGTAAAATTGCGGGTATTGTCGACATAATAACGTTAAACAGTGTTTTACCATTTTTCATGATAAAGCAGTAGGTTAAATAATAAATTCAGATTACATCAATCACAAAGCAAATATATGCAGGCAGATAATCATAAAAATCCTGATACTGATAAGATAATGAATCTGGTAGCAATAGCAATGTGTATTTGTCAAAACGTAACGTAATTTTATCTTTTGTGAATTTGGAGTTGCTTTGTCTCTTTTGGATCCTAATTGAGTTTATAATTACATTTTTTGAAAAGTTAGGTGTTCTATAAAAACAGAAAATAGGCCCTTACTAAGCAGCTTGTGGTATAACAAAAGAAATGCGATTTATATATTTTAACCTATGGAAAGCTTTACAGACTTAAATATATTGTTTAATGGTCATAATCGAAAACCGGTTATACGTTTTTAAATTTTACAGATTAGCAAAATATCTACTGAATTGCCAGTAGTAGTGCTGGACCATGGTACTTCTGTAAGCCGGGTTGGTTTCGCTGATGATTATAATCCTGTATCGGTTATTCCAAGCAGTGTCTCAATGGGATTCTGAGATTAATGGAAGTTCAACGAATTTATGGGGCTCTGGTAGGCCACATTTTTTGTCTGTAGAGTTTGTCACGATTTCTTTAAATCTTGACGTACGTAAGTTGTATTATCAAGTCAATGTATATTATCAAAAGTTCAATACATCAATATTATTAAATTTTAATTATATTATTATTAAATAACGTGTAAGCAGGCCAACATGTACGTCTGTCTGGCTTTTTATGTTGTTGGCTGCTTTGAACAACGGCTTTCGCGACAAAATTTGCATTCGATGCTTGGACAGTCCAAATACCTACTCTTTCCGACACATATTTTAGTCAGTCCATTGTCCTTTCCTGCTTCAGCTTAAGTTAGCCCAACTTCATAGTAAACTAGAATTGGCGCCGATGGGATACTAAGTTACTGAAATTACGGCAAAGGATTATGTGTCGCTAAAAATGGTTACAAATTATACATGTAGTAATTATGGCTGGTAATATGACGCACACTATAATAATTTGTTGTATAAATATATAAATGAATGATACTTTTGTCATATTGACAAGACCATGGAATATTATAATGCGCGATTAGTAAGTTCTGCCGAATCTACTGCACTTTTTAAAATCTATACTTGAAAAACTCATTGATGTAAAAGTCTACACACCAAATAAGTGAGTCAGACTCGAAGTATATTCTGAACACATTTTGTAATTGCACAAGTACTATGCGTACACATTTTATTCATTTTCGTAAAACAGAATTCTGTTTAGAACGAGAAAGATCACGATCCCGATTATGACAAAGTTGGTTATGATTATATGATTCGAAGAATACTCTGCTCCTTACTGAAAGTCATTACCGCGTGTATCAAAATTCATGAAAGCAATGATATTGTATGTTTTTCTTGTATACTAAATTTTATTGCCATAAAAAATTTGTTTTTAGTTCTCATTTCTATATTTTATTTTGTAGTTTCTATTCACATCTGACATCTTTCATACATATTATGTAAACTTTCCGTAATATCATATTCAAACTTCTTAATTAAACCTCTATATTCCGCTACAATAGCAATATTAAAGCTACCGTTTTATCATTTATAAAATCCAGAATATTTAGCGCTGTTCCTCTTTCGTAGTAGTTCACAGAGCCAAAGTGAATCTTTAGTGGTTGACAGCTTTTTACCAACAATGCAAATTCCTTAAAATCCTTTTTCGTTTCAGAGTGTTTTACCTGCAACTTTGCATTTTTTAACCAAAGCATAATATACTTGCTAATTTGATTAACTTTCCCCGGAGAGTAATAGCCCATTCCCATAAACCCATACATGTATATGTAGGAGTACACTCCCAACACTAGTGCGGTTACAGAAGCTGTCTTTCTAAAATCCTGTTGAAGCAGAATAGCCCCTATAACTATAACCAAACCCATAATCAAAACTTTAAACCGCACCGCTAAAGTTTGAAAACAGTTATTTAGTACCGTAGTAAACAGTTGTAACTTTTGATAATTAGAAACCAAACTTTTAAAATCAATCTTCTCATTAAATCTAAGCTTTGGTTTACCTAAATCATTCAAAAATTCAGTTGTAACTGACAACATTGCTACGTAACTACAGTACATACCAGAGTAAATTGTAACACAACATATGTGTACGATTCCAAAACTAGCCCAAACCTCAAAACCTTTCAACAAAAATTTGACAAAGAAACAGAATTTTGGATTAATCCAATTTATTTTACAAGGTATTTTAAAAATTGGGTCAAAGTCCTCCACAATTATGAGAATGTTGTAAAAGCCTGGTACAATAATGGACGCTACAATTGTTGCGGCAATAAAAGCTTTGATGAATGCTGACGACGCAAACTTGGGTTTGTCAAATAGTTCATTAATTACTATAGCAAATTCTTCTACGTGCGACTGACTAAATGGATATGTCAGCCCTGATACATAGGACACGGCAAACCATACAATAAGACAGATTTGACGGTTACCATTTAAACGCAAATTCCTTTGGGACCACAGACTAATCATAAGAATAATTTGAAGCAAACGAATAAAATAAAAGGCGTAATGAATGTACTTTAAGAACACCAAATAAGTCTTATTGGGATTTGGAGTAATAATCGTATTTTGCGAGTTGCTACTTAAAACAATTTCAAATTTTCCTGAAATCAGTTTAGCCATGCTAACTTGAAGCTGAAACAACGTTTTGACTTGAAGGTTTCTCCAACCCGTTTTAAGATATTGCATCCCGCCCATCTTTAAAGAAAAATAGTGGATTAGTGTTTTCCCTGCTATTTGAGATTATATGTTACTAATTCTAGTAAACAACACTCCAGTAAAAATCGAGAAGCCTTAAAAAGTGATGTGTTTATTATAATTCAATTTGAAAAATGGATTGAGCTTTAGAATACTATCAACGTATTCACTATTTTACAACTAAATAAATGTAGCTGTTGCACTCACAATTTTTAACTCTGACTATTCGGCAACCAAATCTAGTTCTGGACGACTTTTTTCTGTAGTTTCTTTAGTATTATGTCGCTCTTTATGACGCTTCTGACTTTCAAAATTTAATTTCGCTAGTAAACACTTCTAAGGTGGATCCGCATTCATAAACGTTGACCAAATTCAATTACATGTACTAGTAAAATGCGGGCCGTATCCAAGAGTTTTGATATAACTGTAACGCCTTTTGGAACAATAATACTGATTGAATTGCGTTGGCGTTAAAAGCAATTTATTATATTACACGACGAGGTGGTTGAATAAGAAGTTTACATGAAAATTTACCATGCTAAAAATTGAGCCAAGTTGAAAGCAATCCTATTTTCACAGTACCTTTGACGTATTATGTAGTGTGTGAATATTACAAAATAATATTTAAAGTCTGGCATTTACACCCTTTTGGTTTTAGTTTTAATTAATTACAATTTCGGTTAGCTAATAAGTATAACGCCGTGTAATACCAAATTTCATTAGTTTGGTATATATACAATCATAAAAATTCAAAGGTTAGAAACACAACGCCCCAGAATATCCCGAATTTTTGAAAAATATTCAAGCAATTAAACTAGCATCCTGATAATTGCAAATCTGGGGCCTGGGAAAATATAACTAGTTGAATAGGAATAAGGATTCTTTATTAGAAAACTAATATGCTCCTCCTGGATGGAAATAACTGTTACTGAAACTCTTTACGTACAAGAAAGTGCAAGATTTTTGAGGAGTTTTTAAATTTCATAAGCAAACACAACGAGACATTTTAATATGTCAAGCCAAAGTGCATTCGTTTGGAAAATTGCAAAAGCTTTTACAGTTTGACAGTATTGCTCAAAGCTAATACAAAACTTGTAAGATTAGACATACTCACTTGCACTCATTGGAATGTATGTACTCTACTGAATTCCGACTAACGTTTGACTTTTACACTTTACTTGCGATGTACTTACATTTCATCTATCAATCACAATCACTTTCTGAATTTGAATTGTTTGCTAAGCAACCAAGATATGAAATTGAAGTTACTGGTGAAAGTCACGTTAACTAGCCTGAAGTCAGCTATTTTGGCAGCTCAGCAAGAATTTTGAACAACTTTCGAATAACACTAAAGATTAATTATGCAAAGCCAGTTTTATTTTCTCAATTTATTACAAATAATTTCATTTAAATTATTATTTCTAATATGAAGGTTTTACAATTTCGCTACCGCTCTTTTACGTTTTCCCGAACAGACACGTTCAACCAACTGCTTCCTTCTGGTTTCATTTATATGAATAAATATACATATAAATGATACTTTTTCCATTTTAACAATGCTTTGTAATACTCTAATGAACCAAGTAGGTATGGATGGTCTCAGCGTAAAGCTTAGAGAAAGTGGGTTGGGATGCCGCAAACAAAATATAATGTGTAACTGTTTTTTATGCTGATGATATCTGCCTATTAACTACTATTATCCAATCATTAAAGCGGTTACTGCTGATTTGTGAGAGTTATGCGGAGTCTCATGACTTTATCTTTAACCCAAATAAATCAGTCCGTCAAGTTTTTTGCTGACCACAGTTATGATGATTTAAGAAGTCCGGGTTCCCAATGCCCTGAGTTCCCAGATTCCCTAGACCCAATATGGTAGATGATGCCCGAGTGATGATGCCCAATGCTCAATGACTAGAAAGAAGTAGACAGAAGCGATGCTCGCTCTTTGCTTGTCCGAGGCGCACTAACTCATGCACCTCGTGGTTCGCTTTATTACTTCGTAGTTTTACTATACATAGTCAATCTGTATGTTAAAGCTGGTAGCTTACAGAGTGTAGAACGTAGAATATACTTTAATAGTGAATAAACTGTGGCAGAGCATGCCACATAACCTTAAATATTTCTTATAATATGCCTTAACACTACATCCACCCCCGCTCGGATTGAACATAGCATACTATGTACCCTCCCCCGGTGAACAGATAACTTAAATTTAACGCCTCCTGGATAAGTCCTTGAAGGCAATCGGAGCTTCCTTTCTTGAAATACGATCCTCGTTGATCATCCTGTGACGAATTTTGCTGCGTCGACGTCGCAAATTGTTCAATACACTTTTTGGCATTTTCGACTTTATCATTATACCCCAATTGGTTAATAATTCTTTGTCTGTTACGCTTTTACCTGAGAATACATAATCGTATGGATTTGGTTTTACATTATATTCTATTTTCTCAATCTTTTCGCATAGTTCGACATTAACAATAATATTTTCTGCTACAATTCTACCATTATCGGTTTCCATACTTTCAGAAGTATTTTCTACAGTGGAAGTAGATTTTATTTTTATTATTATAGATTTAGACTACAATTTTACTTTCGTTGGCAGTGTAAGCCGGTTGTTCGCTGTTGTCGGAATCTTCACCATACATGGTTGTTCTTTTCACAGGCATCTCGAAAATTTTAAGCAAACTTTCATTACCATCTTTTTCATTCTCATTAGCTTTCGACCAAACATTACTTAACAGTTCCAATGATTGAGGTTGCACTATACATAGTTTTACCAAGTCGGTTTTTGACATAACTCTTATTGGACGTGTGTTTCGTAGTTTGGCTGTATTTTCTCGCCAATTCCATACCTTACTGAATATTTCAAAGTACATCGAATGTGAGAATTTTTGCTGCTGTTCGCTGGACAGCGAATCATAACAATCAAACCATGACTGGGTAACAGCTTTAGATTTGAAGTCAAACACTCTCAACATCCAGTATCGACAATGACCGAAGTCCATTTTACTCAAAAGAAAATCTTTATTAGTACTTTTTATCTTTTCCCAAGCCTTTAGTAACAACAATGAATCATTTCTTGCATATTGGATTATGTGCTTTGGAAGCTCACGTAACCGAAAGAGGAACTGTTGATCTGAGTCTGACTTTACAAAGTTCGAATCTACATACCATTGAACGGTTTTCTAGAAAGAAATTCTACTTTTACCAGTGAGTTGGTACACGACATTCTGTAAATCAATAGTACTACAACAAAAGATGTCGAAATCTCTCTGCAATGAAAGCAGACCAAACGTGTCAAAAACAATCTTTATGACTTTCTCATCAGTGAAAATACTACCAAGTTCAGCTTTTATAGCACTATACAATTTTATTGTGTCGATTACAAAATCATGGCTGTCGCAAGAAATTTGCATCAATGCAGTAATTGGAAAATACGAGAACTCATTATCAATCTCTAAGTCAAAAGCTATTGTTTTCTTGGATTTGAGTATACCACACATTTCAGAAAGTGTACTTTTATCTTCTACAAACCACAAATCTCTGGTAGCGTCATCAACTATATTTAGTGCTACTAACAAGTCGCTATTCAATGAAAATGAGCTTGCAATATCTCCTTTTGGATGCAAATGGTTCTTTAACTTTCCATAGTTCATTTGTACTCTTGTTGCTAACGATTCATCGTCTAACGGAGCTATCTTTAAGCCTAATCTTTCGCTGTGTAAGCGATTCCTGTGATAATTCACACTTTTCTGCCGACGTTTTGACAAATGTATTCGCAGATCTTCCATGTTCTGAAAACAAAGAAATAAATTGAATTAATTATATATTATTTCTTCTTTTTATTAATTTTGAAACCAGCTGCAGTACGATAATTAACTGCCTTTCTATCTCTTAACTCCCTAACGCTTGTTATGTCATCCTGTAACTCTTTACATTCTTCTTGTTCAAAAAATACTGGTGGATAGTACGGTTTTTAAATCAGATATGTGCCGTTTCGGGTTTAGACGACCCGGCATTTCCAACTTATATGTCAAATCATGTTTTTCGAGAATTTTAAATGGCCCAATCCACTTACATACAAGTTTCTGTGCTAAATTTTTTAGCAGCATCTGAATTTTTATGATTTCTAACCATAACTAAATCACCAACATTAAACTGAAAATCTCTTTTATCTTTGTCAAACAACACTTTTCGAACTTCTTGTGCTTTCGTAATATTTTTACGTACGTATATAAGTAAAGAGCTTAAAGCTTTTGGCATTTCTTCCGATAATTCCGATAATTTACAGTCGCATAATCATTAGTACTAAGATTTATACACATTATAAATTGAAAAGTCGATTTTTCTTTTTTATTTATTACGCAGAATTTAGCAACGCAGGCGTAATTTTTGTAGTCTTATTAACCATTGAACGCAATGCAAGCGCAGATTTTTGGAGATGTAAAACCCACAACTGATGGTTTTCATGAGCGAATGTCGCGATCATTCTCCCAATTTCCTTGTTGCTTCTTTCACATCTATTTGCACTTGAATGATAAGCACTTACTAATCTATGCTTAATTGACCAACCTTTACATGATTTTTTCATCGGTTTGCCAATGAAATTAGACGCATTATCCGTGACAATAACTTTAGCAGGACCATACCTACATACCTAACATATTTGATCTGCAAGAAACGAAGTAACCCTATACGTTTTAGCATTTGGCATCGCGGCCATTTCAACCCAGCCACTGAGTTGATCAACAACAACTAAACAGAAACGATTTCTTTTACTTTTACTAACCGGAAACAGACCAATAAAACCCATATACCAAATTTTCATAACTTGTTCCGCAAGAGGGACTTTATACCCATTAAACCTTTAACCTTTAAATTTTCAGACTTACATTTTTGACAAACTTGACATGCTTTAATATAATCAGAATTATCCTTATTCAAACCATTCCAAAAAAGAATCTAGCTTTCCCAGCTAATTTATATTTCTTACAACCAAAATGCGGAAATTCAACAAACAAAACTTTTTTCTTCATACAACTCAGAAGATGCGGAACAGATTTATACTTTAAATTCTTGCTACAAAAACAAATAACATTTTCATTTATCAAATCACAACTTTTGCATAGTGCGAATGCATCCTGACCTTCAGACTCAAAGCTGGACCGTCAGTGCACGATTAAACTTTTACCATAAGAACAATTAACATTTTAATTTATCAAATTACCACTTTCACATAGTGCAAATGCATCCTGACCTTCAGACTCTAACTGGACCGTCAGTGCACGATTAACCGTTTCTAAAACATAAAAGTTACCATTACCTTGAACTATCTGATCAGTTTTACTTTGTCTTACCTATTGTCCTTAACATTATTTCTATTTTTATCATTATTACTATTAACAGAACTATTTACAATAAAAGGCAAAACATATCGATATAATATTCCATCTTTTACTTTTGACAATCGAATAGAAGTCTGGATATCCCTACAGCTGCGACTACTACTCAATTCTTCAATCATCTTCTGATTCTCACTATCATTACTCTGATGTTCCCTAATTCTATCTAACAGATTTTCAAACAAAGTGTCAACGCAAAAACTGGTGTGTACATCTTCAGGTCCTTCGGCAAGTTGATCAGGCTCACCCTCGGTACCATTCTCTGGGAAACGTGACAGAATATCCGCGCAAAATATTCTTTCGTCCCTGAACGTGTTTTATCTCATAGTTATACTGTTCAATCTGATGTGACCATCGCGTCAAATTTTTAGCATGAAAACTCTTTAGATAAGTAAACCCTTTATTGTCAGTGTAAACAATAAATTTATCAATACAAAGAAATTCAGAAAATTTTGTAAGTGCAAACAAAATAGCTTTACATTCTTTTTCAACAGCACTAAGATGTAACTCTGAATCTTTAAACCTTTTTCTTTTATACGATATGACCCTTTCAACGCCATCTATATTTTTAACAAAGAACTCCACTCATTCCTTTATCACTCGCGTCATTACTAATATACAATGGATAATCATAATTTATGCCCTCTAGCATTGCATCATTCATTGAAATTGTCTTCAAACTTTGAAACACTTTATTTTGTTCAGTACCTCAAAAGAAAAGAACATTCTTTCAACAGTTTACTAACTGGTGCAAATACTTCAGCGAAGTTTGGCATAAAATTTATTAATTAGCTACATAAACCGTTTAATCTTTTAATGTTTGCTCATTTTGCGGCACAGGCATGTTAAGAATTGCAGATACTTTATTTGGATTGGCGCGGATGCCACCTGGAGTCACAATCTCTCACAAAAAAGTCTCGCTTTGCAAACGATCATTTCTACCAATTAACTGTTAAACCCGCATCTCTAATTCTCTCAATGAATGCTCATCAAAAGTTTTTTTTTGAATAAACAATTATATCGTCAACAGAAACTAAACAAAATACAGCTATAACACCTCAAAGAATTTTAATTCATCAGCAATGCAAAAGAAGCTGGAGAAGAAGAAGAATCACATAATACCATTACTCTAAACGGCGGTTTTCTCCATCTACATTATCTTCCATTGAAATTTGGCAGAAGGCACCTTTTAAATCAATTTTGCTATAAAATCGTCCAGAAGGAAGTAATTTCATAATCACATCAGCATCATGAATCGGAGCGGCGGTTTGCTCAGTAACACGATTTAGCTTTTTATAGTTTACAGTCATGCAAACTGGACCCTCACACTTTTTATTTAGTACAATATTGAAACCATAAGGTGACGAAGAATAACGAATCATTCCCTTTTGCAAAAGTTCATTACATTGTCTATCAATTTCTTGTGCATCAGAAGGCGGAAAAAATCTAGGTCTCTCCTTAAACACGGTATGTTCAGTAAATTCTATTCTGGGTCCTACTATATCAGTTTGCCCCAAAACACCATCGGTCCTACATACCGTCGGAAATTGTGAAATAGCCTCATTTAACTTTGCATCATTAGCATCAGAAAATAATTTATACAGAGTCGGTTCTACTATAAAAATAACTTCTTGAGCTCCAATTAGAATATTATACACCATGCTTGGTTTGTCTTTAAAAATGAAAGTATCATTTTCTGGTACTACACCATGGATTCTATGAATATCATTCCCTATGAAACAAGGATACACTAAACGGTTTTGTGGACGATTGTTCGCATTGTAAGCGGCATTTTGCTGACCTTGATTTCCAGTGAAAGGAAAACGTTGACTTCTATTCATATTCTGACTTGAGTGTGATTGTGACTGTTGCGTGACAGCCATTGCAGTCGCATGTGCATTCATATTCAAATTCTGTTGCTGCTGACGATTATTTGGACATTCCCGTTTCATATGTCCTGGCAGACCACAACTATGACAAATAGCTTTAGACATATCCATATTAGGTGCTGAATGAAGACGTGGCCTAAACTGCCCCTGGTTCTGACTTTGAAAAGTTCTTTGTCCTCTACTTACAAAAGGCTGTTGACTCTTACTATTACCTGGCATTTGAAAAGAATTTGAATTTTGTCTTCTGTACGAAACACAACTACTTGAAATTGAACGACCTCGAAAACATCTATTATCCTCTGGCTCTTTATAACCATACATAGTAGGAAGACTTGTGTGCGCATTGTTTTGTCTATCGCTGGCCCTTATTGCCCTAACTACTTGCTCAATTAAGTTATTGATTGTCTTATTATGTAGATCACCAATAGCACGGTAAATGTCTGAATTTATAGCAACGTAGGCTCTGTCTACTGAAACTTCTTCAGATTTAGTTGGATTTACTTGTCTACCTAACTTATCCATCTCATATTCAAATTGTTCTACTGATTCATCAGGTCTTTGTGTACGCGCATAGAAATGACATTTTCTCTGCTCCTGCAAAGCAGTACTGCCGTATTTTGCCTTGAAAGCAATACAAAAGTCTGACCAAGAACGAATACCATAAGCGGCATTATCATACCATAGTTTCATATCGTCATTAAGTATAGACCCTACCATTTGATGGTATTGATTCGGTTGATATCCTTGACTCTTAAAGTAATTTACATGTTTTGTGAAGAATGTATCAGACGTCATTCTCTTGAAGTTGTATTGAGGTACATCTACTTTTGGATTGATCGTGGTGACTCTAATGCTAGTATCTGCATTAATAACTTGCTCTGAGAATAATTGACGTAGTCTATCTACACGAGTAGGCAAAAGACCTTGAAATGGGTCGGTAGCACCACTATTCAAACTTGTACTGGCATATGCATGCGGCTGTGTATAATCTTGTCTATTATTAGTTTGTCCCCCCGAATAATGTAAATTAGGCTGAGACTGTTGGCCTAAAGGATTCGTGGCGCCATTACTCTGAGCTGTGCCACCTAAGCCACCTAGACTATCGTTACCTGACATTTCTGTTTGCCTATTAGCACAATTTTTCCTATTAACCTTACGTTTAACAATTGGTTTATCAAAATCTACCGTTCTGTTCCTTAACTGTCTATTATTACCACTTTCAGATGCCTTAGTAACTGTACTTTCCTTATCAGTATCATCAGCGTCATAACATTCACAATTATCCTCCATTTACTGTTACAAAGTCTCTACATCTTGAATTTTCCAACTATTTTCAATCAAATGAACATGGTAAATTGAAACAGGCACAAACTGAAAAAGTTCCACCTCCTGTCTATAATAAAGTTTAAATTTCAAGTGGGTTTCACTAACAATTTCAACAATAATGTTACAACTATTTGGTTTCTCCACATTCATGATAAAAAACTTTCTGACCGATAATATGGTATAACTTGTTCAAAAAACTCTAACAGATTCACTAACTTGAAAAATTATTGATCGTGGGCGTAAATTTCTTAATTGTGCGGTGGAAGCACGTAATTCATAACTGTAGCCATGACAGTACTGACCGTAGTGTAAACGGCGTGTTCACTTTACTTTAATAGTTTACAATACGTACTTACGCCTTTAAGTTTCCAACTGTCTAGTATGACCTTTTTTCGGTTTCCTCCGGAGCAGTGCAGAACTCCTCTTTACACGAGCTGTAATTTTACCACAAAATAACGGTTAATTTATTTTATCAGTTAGGCAGGACGTGAAATTATAATAAAATAATAAATTGGTGGTAGCTTTTACGAGTTAACCAACAGATGATCTCACTCGGACCCAAACAGTAGCGTAGACTGAGGAAAAATACTGTAAAAAGTTAATAAAACTCAATTAGTAGTGGCCACAACTTATAAAACCCCAAAATAAAATTATTTCCTGTGATTACGGCGGACCACCGGAGAGCTACAAAAAAAACTATTTAGTTAACCACCACAAAATAATAATAATTCTGGTACAAAACTGTAACGCAGACAGACGGAAAAAAAATTCACCTTTTCATTCACAGCTGATTCCCGATTTGAAAATATCCGAATTTCCAGGTTCCTGTAGGTTTCCGAAACAGGTTCGCCAAGATAAGAAGTCCGGGTTCCCAATGCCCTGAGTTCCCAGATTCCCTAGACCCAATATGGTAGATGATGCCCGAGTGATGATGCCCAATGCTCAATGACTAGAAAGAAGTAGACAGAAGCGATGCTCGCTCTTTGCTTGTCCGAGGCGCACTAACTCATGCACCTCGTGGTTCGCTTTATTACTTCGTAGTTTTACTATACATAGTCAATCTGTATGTTAAAGCTGGTAGCTTACAGAGTGTAGAACGTAGAATATACTTTAATAGTGAATAAACTGTGGCAGAGCATGCCACATAACCTTAAATATTTCTTATAATATGCCTTAACACTACAGATTCTAGACCGATTGTGAAATTATATGGAAAAATATTGCAGTGGAGTGAAACAATACGATGCATGGGGTATGACATTAATAACCACGATCGTGACGAATCAGAGATTCTAAGAAGGTGGAGAGAATTGTACTCATATGCAAATAGGCTATTTTGTCGGTTTAATCAGTGTAGCAAAAATGTGAAGCTATATTTATTTATGACGTTTTCTCTTCAATATATTGTAGTAGTCGTTGGGTGCTTGTCTATCCTAAACTAATTGAGAAATTAAATGTGGTATACAATAATTGTTTCAAAATGATCTTGGGCTACGGAAAACGCAGTAGTGCTTCAAAGATTTTCTCAGATAATTGCATAAGTGATTTTAAAGCAATGAGGAGGAAAGCTGCTTTTTCTCTCTTGAATAGGCTTGCGGAGAGTGATAACGAGTTATTTGTGCAATTGTCAACTCAAATGTATTTATTCAATCATCCATTTCAAAAATGTGGAAATCTTTGTTATGCAATATTTAACCTTTTTTGTCAGCAATTTGTTTTTCTGACTGCTGTGACGTGTTAATTTTTTGTATGATTTAGTATGGAACTTGTTGACTGTAATTATTTATGAGACACAAGATCTGCAATAAAAACGATTCATTGATTCATTCATAAGCATCTCCTGCACTTGTACAAGTGTTATGTGTACACATATTCTTCAATTTTACAGAATATAATTATGTTTTTGAACAAGGTAGATCACGATTACAATCATAGCTATGACAAAGGATATAAGAAAGGAAAAAAGTGATAAGGACAAAGAATATTATGTCCCTTAATAAAAGTTATGATTGCCATGATTATTTGTAATCAGTCATTACCGTATAGACTAAATTTCTCAAAATATGATTAAGATAAGACAATGATATTGTATGCAGCTGTTGTATTATACATTTTGCTGCTCAAAATATTATTTTAGTTCTTAGTTTTTATATTTAATTTTCTAGTCTCCATTTCTATCTTCTATACACAAATGTATTCCATAATGTCATAATAACACTACTTAATTCTACCATCGTACTACTTTACAACAGCAATATTAAAACCACGGTTTTATCATTTATAAAATCCAAAATATTTAGCGCTGTTCTTCTTTCGTAGTAGTTCACAGAGCCAAAGCGAATCTTAAGTGGTTGACAGCTTTTTACCAATAAATTAAACACCTTAGAGCTCCTTGCCCTCTGAGAGGTTTTTACTTGCAACTTTGCATTCTTTAACCAAAGTAAAATATACTTGCTAATTTGATTAACTTTCCCCGGAGAGTAGTAGCCTATTATCATAAAGCCATACATGTACAAGAAGCCGTGTGCGTGTGCGGTCACAGAAGCCGTTCTTCTAAAATCCTGTTGAAGCAAAATAGCCCCTATAACAATTACCAAACCCATAATTAGCACTTTGAAGCGTACCGCTAGGGTTTGAAAGCAACTATTTAGTACCGTTGTAAACAGTTGCAACTTTTGATAATTAAAAACCAAATTTTTAAAATCAATCTTCTCACGAAAGCTACGCTTTGTTTGTGCTTTTCCTAAATCTTTCAAATACTCGGTTGTAACTGATAACATTGCCACGTAACTACAGTACATACCAGTGTAAATTGTAAGACAGCATATCTGTATGATTCCAAAACTAGACCAAACCTCAAAAACTTTTAACAAAATTTCCATAATGAAACAGACTTTTGAACCAATCCAATCCATTTTACAAGGTAATTTAAAAATTGGGTCAAACTCTTCCACAATTATGAGAATGTTGTAAAAGCCGGGGACCATAATAGACGCTACCATTGTAGCAGCAATAAAACCTTTGATGAATCCTGAAGATGCAAACTTGGGCTTGTCATGTAGTTCATTGGTTACCATAGCAAGCTCATCTACATGAGACTGAGTAAACGGATGTGTCAGCCATGATACGTAAGATGCCGCAAACCATACAATAGAAAGGATTTGACGATTACCATTTAAAACCAAATTGCCTTGAGACCAAAGATGAACCATTATAATTATTTGGAGCAAACGTATTAGATAAAAGGCATAATGAATGAACTTTAGGAATACCCGATAACTTTTATTGGGATTTGGACTGATAATCTTATTTTGTGAGGTGCTACATAGAACAATCTCAAATTGACCTGGAATTAGTGTAGACATGCTAACTTAAAACTGAATCAGGTCTTTGACTTTAAGGTTTGTCCAATCCATTTTAAGATGATGTAGTCTAGCCATGGCTCTAATACAATGCTGAATTACAAGTGTCTTCTGGGTCGTTTGGGAATTAGTCATTAATTATTTTTTACTATTCGTAGGACAATGTAGTTGCCTAAGACGTAGGACCACAGAAAACTTGAAAAATGTTGTGTTTATTGCAATTTAATCTAGAAAATGGATTTGGTTTGAGAATGCTATGCACGCATGCAATATTTGGCAAATGAAAAAGATGTAGCACACAAATGTCCTATTTCCAAATCTGGTTCCTTAGCAATTTAAATATGTCGATTTAAAAAACTGTAATAAGCTCTAATTCTAAATGACTTATTTCCTGCCGCTTCTCTAGGCTTTTGTTGTTTTCCAATCAAGGCGATTCTTACAATAAAAAATTAATTTCACTAGTAAGCAGTTTTGAAGTGGTTCTGTTTTCATTAACATTTCCCAAATTCAATTACATTAACAAATAAAACGCGGGCCAAATCAAAAATTTTGATAGATCAGTAACGCCTTTTAAGGAAATGTGTAGGCTGTACTGCAGATTGAAGTGCGTTGGCGTTGAAACCAATATGATATATTACGTGGCAAGGTGGTTTTTGTATAAGATTTACGCGAAAATTTACTACACTAAGAATTGAAACAAGTTGAGTCATCCTGCTTTATTACAACCTTTATCGTGTTGAATACAATATTTAAAATCTAGCGTTTACACCCATTTGTTGTTTTTGTTTTTAGTTACATATTGGGTTAGCAAATAACTTGTAAATTGAAATTAGGGCGAAAGAAAACATTTATTTACGTTTTGTTGAAGATGTTGGAGTAATGACATTATATTAATTTACATAATTGCAAATCAGGGTCAACCCACGTGGGCAATGTAACAATTTAATTAAATTCAAGTTAAAAACAATAAAACTCGGAATCACTTAGATAGTTTGCCTAATAACTAATATATTTATTTTTGTATTCTAAGCAAATACTCCAAATTTTTTTATCAGTTTCACTAGTTCCATTATTCAGACAGACTTGTTTTCTCGAACAGCCACATTCAACCACATGCTTCCTTTTGGTTTGATTACAATGTTGTTTAAAAACTGCATCGGAATTTCAGTTCTGGAACATGGAGAAATTTTAAAAGTGTTTACAAGCTGAACAAGCGCCGTTTTCACTTTAACAATTGCAAAACGCATTCCCTGTCAAGAAAACCAAAACATCCATTAATTCAAATATACCAACAAGTTGACTGACCATATACTCAACTTAACTTACAATGCAATTTCTAGGACCATGACCAAAAGGCAAAAACGTGTATACACTTCTTTTGGCCTTTTTGTCTACACTAAACCTCTCCGGGTTGAACTTTTCTGGGTTGGGGTAATAACGTGAGTCTCTATGTATTCCACGTATGGGAAACATGACAAAATCTCCCTTTTCAATTAGCAAGTCTGTTCCCGGAACTTTGTAGTTTTTTGAACAGACTCTTTCCGTTTTTGTAACAGGTGCGTAAAATCTCAAGGTTTCTAAAACACATTCAGCATTCAAAAGAATATTATACGGAGAAAAAAATGCATTTTCTAATAAACTATTTACCTTGAATGAGCATATCTAAATATGACATTTCCGCGATTGCATCATAGGTCACGTTTCCTTCATAATTTTGCAAAACCGTGTTAACCTCTTTATGTAGTTTTTCCTGCACTTCAGGCTCAAGTGCCAAAGTGTATAAGGCAAGTAGCAACAATGACTGCGTAGTATCATATCCAGCAGTCAGAAAATTTATTCCATTTGCAATAATGTCATCGTCATCAAACCCTTTATGCAAGTCCATCATAAACTGCAACAAATCCTCACACCTTTCGCCACTTTGTCGTTGTTTTTTGAGCTCATTGTGTACCACATTTGATATATAGTTTTGGGCTTCACGGTCAACTATATCTACTTTAAGAAAATTTGCTATGGTTGGAGCTGTTGACACAAGCAAAAACTTTAGGAAAAACTTGGAACTAAAAACAAACCAGAATTTCTTTGCCATTTTTTCAAATGCTGACAGGTGGTCGGGTGAGACTTCAAAATTCTGACTGTTAATTCCAAATGCAAAGCCTGCCAAAACATCTAAAACGTACTTGGAAACTATTTTGGTGAAATCGAAATCACCGGAGGTTTGGCTTGGATACTGTACATATTCCATCAAGTAAAGTTCCATTCTTCGACTGCTGTTTGCAAAAATTTGAAACATTCGTTTAATTTTGCTACCAGTAAATGTTGAGTTTAGTTTGGTTCTTGTAAAACGCCATTGGTCCCCTTCCATCGACGATAACATTTTTTTCATATACTTATTTGAATGTTCAGTAAGTACTTGACGTCGACTGAGAAAGTGGTCATAGTCTTTAATCAATATGTTTTTAATTAGTTCAGGATCGTTAACAATGAAATTTTTCTTTCCAACACGGTCGCAACATCCAACAATTGGTGAATTTGTTTTCAACATGTCTCTATAAAGTTCTTCTTCCGCTTGTACCAAACCGATGGATCCAACAATCATTCTGAAACTTCTTCCCAAGCCAGCTCCAATGTATGGAACCTTCTTTTTTCGAAAATATTCAGCATTTTTCTGTAGCTTTAAGGCAATTAATATTGCTACTAAAATAGGTACTGCTACAAAAATGCAAATAATTAAACTTATTAAGGTCATGATGATATGCACTTGTTGAACCACACTTTGTTGTAAGCCTTTATTTTATGCGAAACTTTCACTTAACGAGCAAAATCCGAAGAGAAAATGAATAACGAATTATGTCATGAATTTTATTATACAAAGAATAATTACCCATTATAATCACTTGAACCCTGCTACAACTTTCTTGGGAATTATGTAACAATGGGTTTATTGAAAGTTTTATTGAGATTTCTGTTTTAATGAATACAATTGAAACCCTGATAAAAGTGGCAATGGTGCATTAGAATACGACTTAATATAACGTCATAACATAATTATTAATATTACGAGAATAAAATTGTAATAGGTCAAAACCCTTTTATTTATCCGTATTTATGGTGGTTGCTGCAGTAATATTGGGTGGGGCAGTAATACGTGGTATGCATCTTTCAACCATCCAATATCATCAACTCACTTCCACACAGGAGCTATTGTGAACTTTTTATATCAGAAGTGAAAACCTTGCCCCATATTTAGATTACAACTATTCTGATCCTGACTTTGAAAATGTTGCTAACTAATTCGCAAACATACTCTTGTATGATTCAATTGTATAATAAATTTAACTATCATAAAACGATTATATAAAGTGTTTGGCTGATATATTTTTTCACAATATTTATTGATGATTTTTATACAAGCATGCCTATATGCTTCTATTCTAGAATATTACACATATTCCTACTTCTTACTATAACAATAATTATGTTGCTTTACAACACCAATATCAATGTTACCGTTTTATCATTTATAAAATCCAAAATGTTTAATGCTGTACCTCTTTCGTAGTAGTTCACAGTGCCAAAACATATCTTCAACGATTGACAACTTTTCATGCATAAGGTAAACTCCTTAAAGTCCCTTGCTCTCTCATAACGTTTCACTTGCAATTTTGCATTACGTAACCAAAGTATAATATAATTACTAATTTGATTAACTTTACCCGGTGAGTAATAACCTATTCCCATAAACGCGTACATGCACAATAAAGCATACACTCCTAACACTTGAGCAGTGAGAGATGCTGTTGCTCTAAAATTCGGTTGAAGCAATATAGCTCCTATAACTATAGACAGACCCATAATTAGCACTTTAAATCGTACTGCTAGCGTTTGAAAACAACTGTTAAGTAATCTTGTAAGCAGCTGTAGTTTTTTGTATTTAGAAATTAAGCTTTTGAAATCAATCCTCTCCTCAAAACAGCGTGTTGATTTTAGTTTACGTAAATCGTTTAAAAATCCCGTTGTAACTTTCCACATTGCCAAATAACTGCCATACATACCAGAGTAAATTGTAACACAGCATATGTATACTGTAACCACGCTAGACCAAATCTCTAGTACTTTTAACACGATTTTTATGACATAAGAAATTCCATGCTTACGAATTACTTTTGAAATCGGGTCAAAGTCAGAAACAGTAATAAGAATGTTGAAACCACCAGGTATGCCAAACACAACCACTATTGTTGCAACAATAAAAGCTTTGATAATCGGTGAAAATGCAACTTCGGGACTATCAAATAATTCGTTGATTACGCAAGCAAATTCGTCCACTTGTGACAGGCTAAATAAATATGTTAGCCATTCTGTGTAGAAAACGGCAAACCAAACACATAGTAGTATTTGGCGATCGCCATTTAAATTCAAATTACCATGAGACCATTGATAAATCATAATAACACATTGGAGCATACGCATAAAATTAAAGGCATAATGAATACATCTAAGGAACACCAAATAGCATTTGTTGGGATTTGGAGTGATAATCGTATTTTGTATGCTGCTATTTAGAACAATTTCAAATTGTCCGGGGATTAGTTTAGCGATTCGAACTAGAAGCTGAAAAAGGGTTTTTACTGATACACTTTTCCAAAGTTTTTTTGGTCGATGCAACCACCTGCATTTGCACAATGCCATGATAGAAATTTAAACAAGATATAAAACTAATTTCTTCTTAACTGTTTAAGAATAGTTCTAATAAAATCCGCCTACAAACTAAAACACTTGGAAATGATGGATTTCTTAGTTCATTCAAATCAAAAAACATTTAAATTCTGGAACACCTTACACGTATGCAATATTTCAAAGTACTTGATAAGGTTAATACAAACTCGTAACTTTTCTTAAACAAATGGAAAACATTTTACACTTAAACGTGTACCTTTTTTCAAGTTTCTTAGCTATTACGTTAGAAAGTTTATAACAAAATTTAAACGAATAGTTTTTCCGCTGATGGATTGAATGTAATTGCTTTTTATGACTTTGCTTACTTAAATGAAATTACAATTTCACTAAGAAATTTTAAAGTGTTTCCTTTTTCTTGTCTTCTAAATTCGATTACTTGTACTAATCCAGAAGTTTCTTTAGAATTATAATTGGTTTAATTTTAAGCTATCTTTTTGTCTCTTTAATTAAATTTGAGAAACGTAGAAACTAATATACTACGTGATGGTAAAGTTTGTTAGGAAATTTACACAGAAATTTTCAGTGTAATAATTAAGCCATCCTGTTTTATGTTTCTTTTACGTATTAAGTGTTAAGTAAATTCTTTCCAAAGGAAACAACATTAGAACCACATATACTAAAATTTTAATATTTACACCTTTTGACAGTTTCTAGTTTTTAATTATCATTGGTGTTAGCTAAAATGTGTTCGAATATGTACAAGAAATAATGGAAGTATTTATGTTGTGTTTAAAATGTGGGAGGTTTAATTTGATACCTATTCTGTGGGTTTTAACACTAACTAATTATGTACGTACTTCTTGTGTGGGTTGTTTTGTATTTATGTAAACCTATGTGATTTTCGTTTTCATAATTAACAATTTTCCTTTGAAACGACATGTCACCATGATTCCCTAAGCCCATATAATTGCTAGGTAAACGGTAGTAATAATTGAAAATATTAAATCCATTTCACAATTCTTTTTACAGATTTATTTTAACTAACAAACTTTTTGTATTTCTTTCAAATTTCTTCATATATCCGCACTCACAAATTTCCCAATTGCGATGTAATTTGCCTTCGCAGTTCTTCCGTTTGTTGCATTAACTGTCGATTCGCTTGAAGACGTCTGTTCACCCTTACTCCGTGCACCATTCTACGACGTTGGTCGGTCAACTCAGCCTTCAACCACTCAATAATCTGTTTATAAGTCTCCATCAGGTTAAGCCTTTAAGTAAGTTCCGCCAGAACCCTGAAAGTTCCAGCAATGTCCTCTGAATCACAAAGGTGTTCACTAATGCCCCCTTTAAAAACTCCAATAGCTCGAAAAACTAATACTCCACCGTGACCTCACAAAGCTCCTTGACAACTTCAATTCTTCTCCAGTCAGTGTCCCTTTCTCCAAGTATTGGACCAACACCTCCAAAGATTTAGAGGAAATATTGCTCAGATTCAGAACGTGAATGCCTTCACCCTCCTTCAAAATATGCTTCCAAGCTGGACTACGAGCAAGAAGAAGGTTTCTTGGCATCCAGAAATTTCGTTTGTCTTTAGAAATAAGTTTGACGCACGGAGGTTGATTCAGACCACAGATATCTTTTGTATCCTTCCTAAACAAGTCAATTAGTTTAACCAACACTTAATTGATGATACGTTCTTTTAAACAATTAACCAATTTCTTGAGATTACCTTAATTTTTAAAATAGACACGATGTTCCTGTGTAGAACATGCAAATGCATGAGAAATTTGCGATTTTATTTTCAGAATTTAATTGCTATTTTTCTCCAATATAATCACGTTATCCAAGCAAGCTGAAAACGTATACGTTAAAAAATACACCCAACTCAGGTTGATTTGAAATTTGAGTCCCGAGCTGTAAATAAGTTTATTTTACCAGCTCAAACATAAAATTAGGGAGAAGACAATTAACATCAATATTAATGGCCCATTCTTTTTATGAATTCTCATAAAATAACTTTTATTATCAGTCCGGAATACAAACACTTACTTGCATTTACAACTTATTGAATTGAATATTAATATTTTATTGCATATCGCCAGCTTCATTATTGCAGCTTTCCTCTATTCTATGGAAATCTCAGATTTTAGCACTTTGAAAATGTTCCCATAGCTTTATTGCTTTGTTTCGTGTTTTTCCATAAACCAGACTAAAACGGCACTACTATCAAAATAGTTTATACAGCTTTATCTTTTGAACAAAACACCTGAAACCTAACGCCTAGCTAATATGACACAAACTAAAAACAGCACAAATGGAACATAATTTGCGAGGACTGTCGCGCAGTAAATATCATTGTAGGGTAGACTAATACAAAGTAAAGTTTGAAACAGTAGGAGTACAATATTCCAATTTTTCCATTGTTGGATTTTCGTAAGATACATGTCTGACGGAACTTCACAACAAACCTTCAATCAACAAAAAATATTTAAGTAATGCATTTAATTTGCAAGCAAAATACTACCAAACGTATAGTATTAAATTTACTCACGTGGCTTGTTACTGCAATTGTTTTTAACGATAGCAGAATTGAAATCAGTGGAGTTATGAACACGACGAGTGAAAGAACGGATATGTGAATGTAGAACAATACAAGGCGAATAATCGATTTCTGATGGGGTTGTCCTTGTAATTGTTGAAAATAGTTTTTGGCAAAAAGAAACCACTCCTCCACTTCATCTTCTGTTCATCAAGCAAACATACATACAGCGTAATAGTTTTTTCAAAATATCATTTTTTGTTAGATGCATCTTACTTTGTAAACTAAAACCCCAACAAAGTGAGAAAATTGCCAGTATCAAAATAACGAGAACAACCACGCCATTTAAGACCTTCAGAGCAAACAAAATAACTGATTAATAATCAAGTTTATTGACACTAAAAAACAGTTTTGTACTTACAAATTCCAAAACACTGAATGCACACAAAAGTTTCCGGAATTTGTACTTAGAAACTTGTGTGTTGTCAGATGTATTGCCAGTAATTGATTGAGACTGCATAAAATTAATATCCTGGGTACCACTGTGGGAAGAATTGTGTGACAGTTGATAAGCATAGAAACAACTTAAGACAAAAATTACAACTCTGCCAATTCCCACAACTCCAAAAAGTAAAAATATTAATGTAGGTAGAACACGAATGCAGAAAATAAATGTTCCCAAATCCAGCAACAATGTGATTGTTTCAACGGCGTTGTAATTTCGCCATCGTGATGAATTAAATTCTTGATCAGCTTTAGTGTAGCAGTTACAGCTCTGCAAAATGTAAACGTACAACGTACATCGTAATATTATTTACTTTCTGTCTTGTAGAATGGAGTGCAAAATTGAGTACCTGAATGTTTGCTGAAATCACATTAAAAGAAAATTTGGTAGCTTGAAATGTCACAAACGCTTTTAATAAAACCATCAAGCTGAATATAGGAAATACATAGATTGCTGAAACGTTTTGAATGTAAATATTAAAAGTTTGGCTTATTGACTAGGAAAATATATTTAGATTGTCAAAAATGTCTTACATAAAATGATGTTGTTGGTCAGCATCTGCGGTAGAGAGTAGGCAGCAACTGCGCAAAATAGTATTATAGAAAAATATCTAATCACCTGAAAAAGATTTTTAGTTGTTAATAACCCAAAACAAAATTAAACTTTTAACAAATAATCAGTACGTTATCCAGCAATGCAGTAATGTAAGCTGTTAATATGACGCGTTTTGCCATTTTGTGTGCTTCCTGGAACAAACGACTATATCGTTTACGCTTTTCTAATTTTGCGAGCAATAAAAATTGCAAAAACTATAAAATGGGATAAGCGAAAAACCAAATGCTGACTGGTAAAGTAGCCACACAACACTAAAACTACAAAATTTTAGACAGACGGCTCATGATTCGTGTCTTTGACCTTGAACGAGAAGAACACACACACTACGTCGTAGCTTATTCATTGCGTTGGCTTTCGAACAACTGTTTATACGTACAAAAATGAGCACTCAGGTTCCTAGCGTGTAGCTCAACATTAAATAGAGCTGGCATACATAAATATCATAATATCAATACAAAGTATGTGTGTGCGGAGAAATACATAGCGTGATGTCAATTCCTTCATGGCATGATGAATAATAATGCAACAATTACACATCATTATGACTCATATTATCAAGGGAGATCTACGTTTTATTTTATGTACATGAACATTTTATTTTATGTTCTGCAGTATGTAGAAGGGACCTGTCACAAAATATGAATAAAAAATTAAAATACAAGAAATCATACATTTTATTAAAAGTTTTAATAACTGAATAGAAAAAGTAAACTGGTATAGTTTAGAAATAAATTACTCTATTCTCTCTTAACAATAATTGTTTTAATATCTGCAAACTTTCAGTGACTCTTTTAGCCACGGGAATAACTTTTCTATAAAAAACTACAAATTTCAGCCTAACTTCGCACATAAATATGATAACGCAGCAGGAAAGCAGTCCAAGAAACAAATAAAATATCACACTTGTATTGTCCTCCATAGTTAGTTTTTTCACCTGAACCTTCTTTCTTCTCGCTACCAGAACCGTGTTATTCCAGGTGTGCAGTCTAAGATACCAGAACTGCCAAAAATCAATCAATCCAGACTGTAAAAATGAGTGCAGCTTGACTACGAAATCGTTTGTGTTGATTCCAATGTTTCTAAATCGCCATATAACTGAAATTGGTGCTAGCGATTTGCTACTAATGTAAATTTCATTCTGTTTATTTTTAGGTAGTGCACTTTGTAATTCTAGGTACTTTGCGTATGCGTTATTGTAACTTTGTACTAAAGCATAACGCTCGCATTTTTTTAGTATATTTAGATACACATTGTTTACATGCATGTCTAATAATTCCTCAACTTTACGTATTGGGATTAGTCGCTTATAAATTTCCCAAACAGTTCCATTATTTGCGGAAGTAGTGCTATTGATATACGCTCTTACAAACGGATATTCATTTCTAGTAGGCAACAATTTATGCATGGCATTAATCATTACACGTACTCTGTAGTCGTTTTGCAGTAATTCATTTGACTGTAGAGTAAAATTTATTGCTTTTAGTGCCCAAGTCAGTAACGTCAAAGAGGTTTGCTCTCCTCTAAACCATCGAAAATCAGTATACGGATTTAAAAAACTGAAATTGTAACTGATTAACTTTTCAAATTTATCCAACTTCCAAATGGGTAGTGGAGCAGTAAGCTTTTTGATGTTATCTCCTCTGTAGCTATTTAGCAATATAACTGTCATAGGGATCCAAAACCATGCTATAGGTCTCACACGTTTTCGTTGAAAAGCCTTATTTGATTGCTCTAACAAAAAACCGTAAAATGCAAGCAGCATAAGATTTTGCTTTGACGTTTTGTTTGCATTTAGACTTCTAGCCAAAAAACATAAAAATATCATCATAATAATCAGAAGTAACCAAAACTGCCAACTGTATGGTTGCAGCAGCACAGCAAGTGAATAGTATCCCGTTTCGGTAAGATTTGTGCAAGTGACAAAGTGGTAGCCTTTTGTAGAAAGTCTAATAAAATGCTTTAATGTTGTTCCCGTTTTAAAGTGAAAATATGGCACTATAGGAAAAGGAAACTCATCCAGATGATCGAATCTTTGATCATTAAAAGATATGCTGGAGTTGGGAAACAGAAGTTTAAGAAAAACTCTTTCGACACATCCTTTTCGCATCACCACCCATTGCAAAACATGTACTGGAACATTTTTTGTAAAGTTATTGCGGTTGTCGTCCCATTCCAAAGGAAAACAGTCATAATCAAAATACAAAAATGAATCGTCTCTTTGAAATTGCAGAGACCTCCACGTTTTTGGAGCCATATTCCATGGCTTGTATGATTTCAAGTAGTCGTCATATTCAGTGCTTAAGCGTAACTGGGTCTCCAAATAATGTTGCTCATAAATAAATTTTTCTATGCAGAGTCTTTTATATTCCAACGAGATTCCTGCATATCGGGAACAATCCCTTCTGTCTCGAAGTTTATCTAGAATATTGGTAGTATATCTTTTGTGAAACATGTGACGATACTTTATGAATGGTCTATTTTTAGTGTCTGTCCAAACAGTTAACAACATTTTTGTAAACTGCGTGGCGTCGGCAGAAATATATGCCAAGATATCTACAGCGAAGAATATATTACGATGTGATACTATTGTTCCAGTTTCCAAGCTTCCCACAAGAATAAAATACTTTCCGGAGCGAAAAATGGACCCAAACCGATTACCCTTACCAGCTAAACTCTGGGTATGAAAATTGTAATAAGACGGAGGAAATATGGTGTAAGGTATTCCATGTGGTTTATACTTATTGTCTCGTAAGATTGTTGTAAGCCTCCAACGTTCACAGTACTGCCATGGTGTAATGTACACAGTGACATCACATTTCGTTCTTACAAGAACTGAATAATTCATTTGAAAACCTTGGTTTTTATGGAGCTTATAGTAGGTGTTTTTATAATCACAGTACAAGCTGTTTCGATACCAACGTTTTCCAGTTACATTTTTGTAAAGATATTGAGAGCGAACGATGGGAATTTTGACAGGAACAATGGAATCCACCAAATGTTTCTATGAAAGTTAGTAGATGAATAAAAACAGTAACTGTTTAAGATGACAATGTTGTGCATAGCTATACTAGTATTATGTTTGAATTATACCTTTTCCAAAAGTACTGCTTCAATGATATGAACTTTGCATTCCCAAAATTGGTTCGTATCTGCATTTAAATCCAACGCTGCTTGATGCAACAAACAAAGTAAACGATAATCAAAGTAGGCAAGAACAAAAACAGCAAGAGGGGTAACGGAATACATTGCAAATTTTGACGTGTATATAAATATCTCCAACCACCATTAAGCATGAAAGCACAACACGTGACTATGCCAGGCTAAACTGCAATGAACAAACGTAGTTACCACCAGAAGAAAAGCACTCTAATAAATTAAAATGTGTTTGTGTTTTCAAAATATATAACCGAGTGTGAATAACAGCTTATATATTTCCACCAATTTGGACAAAACAATCTGTTAATGTGGTAGCGGTGGATGGAAAAAGAACCTAAAACTTAATACAACACAATTGTTAAATAAATACAAAATTGGAACATAAAAAATAACCCGAATGTCTCAGATAATCCAAAACAAAACTAAAAATTCGGGCATTACCAATTACTAATTTACTTTTGCTTTGTACGAAAATTTCAATACAGAAATCATTATTAGCTTGCTGCTTCTGCAGGAAAGCTATTACAAATGACGTTGCTCGTGTGTCTGTAGGTTTTATTTTTAATTGTATTGCGGATTCCACATTGTTTTTACAATTCGATTCTCTACAAACACAGACTAGAACAATTGTTTCAGTTTTCTTGTATATTTGTGCAGCGACAATTAGTGATCCAGTGGTCATAAATTAGACGTGCTTGCTTATAAGTATAATTTTTCAGTGATACAATTATTAGGACTTTTGTGGTACAATTATCTTGTACAATTTGGGAGCTTGGAAAATGGGCTGTAAGTAGCAGATTTCTGGCTTTAACGTTTAGGAAAGTTACAAATGGAGTGTGGTTTCCTTATTTTAAATGCATAGTTGTGCTCCGAATTTTTAAAATTGACACTTTCAAAATTAGTATAGAACTTGGTCTCAACGTAGACGTACTTTGCTGTTTGTATAAAATGAAAATATTTCTTGCCCTTTCCAAACAACATTCCGCCATAAAACTGGTAAGCATTGAATTAGGCTCAGCATAAACGTTACTAATGCAAGATAAAGATATCCTTTGCAAACGTTTCCCAAAGGAGAAACCAAACCCAGTGGTGCTGGAGTCTGCAAATTTGAATTTACTTCGGACCATTTTAATACCTGACCCACTGAATTTTTCAAATGCGTCATTTTATTCAAATAAATTACAAACCCAGAGCTCACCAACGTACTAAACTTTTCATACACAAGTTTTGAACCTACACCCCATACCAAAAATGTAGTAGTTTGTTTAGCATAATTTACACCTTCCATTGGAATGCTACCACAAATATATTTGTTTTCTACAATAGCCTTTTCAACTTGATACATAACCAACCCCAAACTACTAAATAACTTTTCCACGTTGATACCACTTAACAGCATGATTTTCTTGGAACTCATTGTTTCCAAGAGTTTATTTGTAGAGTCTTTTGGCCATTCCATGTCCTTAGGATAAAATAATTTTGAAACGTTTGATATACCAGTTGCAGTTCTCAACTGATTCAGTAGCGTTTCGTCAGCCATATTTACATAGGTTTGCGCAAGTTTATGACTCAAAACGTAAAGCGTGTAGCGCTTTTTGACAAAATGCTTTAAGGAAGTTTCACTTTCCACAAATTTGAAATCCAACGACAATGTTTCACAATAGTATTCAGATAGTAATAGTGCCGATAAGAGATAAACTCCTGCAAATATACGAATATGTTTTCGCCGTAGCTCCATTCCTATTAAAGGAAGTGTCAAATCCAGAGTTGAAAACCAGTCAGAACTTAGAAATCTCTGATAAAGCACTGCCACGCATATCAACACTATCCAAACTTCATATTCTACTATTGTCACATAAATTGCCGAAGATCCCTGATATTTAGTTGGAATTAACTGACAATATATTAATCTGTTGTGGTATATACTTCCGTAAACTATCTGCCCGCCATTGGAAACAATCTTGTCAGAAATTTGGCGAGCCAAGGGTGAGTTCAACTTAACAACCAATCTCCATTCTGGGTCCTCCAAAGTATATGATGCGTTATAGGTTGAGATTGAGGTATTGCTTTGTAGTAAAGCCAATTGGAAGTTGGCAATACTGCCACCATTACAGTAGCGAATATTTTTGTGGAATAGTTTACTATGTGTTAAAGCACTAGTGCACTTATTAAATTCATTTATGTAGGTGTAAGCTCCAAACATTACTACAGACGAGTATGCATGGTTGTGTAGTTTAAAAGATTTAATTTGAGTTTTTACTTCCCTAAATGCAGAAGTTGTTTGTAATGGTGATCTTGAGTCTGTGGTAAACATTTCGAATTTTCTGCAGACGAAGCAGTACGTAGCAAAAATATTAAATTGGTTGGAAACGTTTGAAGTTTCAAAAAATGCTGTGTCAGTGTAAAACACGAATTCTGTCTGATTTACCAACCCATTTTGAAAAACGAGATAGCTTTCTGCTGCTCTGTTACTTACGTCCAAAAGAAATAAAACATGATCTGATGTCGTATATCCAGTATTTTGTATCGCTTGTGTGGTAAACTTGAAGCTGGAGGACTGCACTATGAAAATGTTACACAAATTGTTGTGCTGGAAAACAAACTTGTTATTATATGACAACTTAGTAATTGAATAGTCTTCAATGTCATTGTCTGACGTGGAGTTTGTTAGTTCAGTATACACTGTCCAAACGTTTGTATCTGTAGGGGATATATTGCCGTCGGAAGTATTAAAGTCTATGTGCAGATTTATATTACAATTGCTTGGGAATTGCAAATCTAGGACGATTCCATTTGTTAGCCAAGATAAAGATAGGACAATGGGGCAAAATACGGTTGGGAACCACATATCTTTTAGGTAGATATTTAGTCAGTCCCTTTAGTCGATGAACATTTATGAAGTAGTAGTCGCTATGCTCGTTTTTCACGTGTGTATATCTCTTGCTTGCTTGCGTCATCAGTACATGGTCAGAAAATTGACATTTAAACTAATTGCTTCCGTCGGGAACCGAATCGTAGATTTACATTTCAAAAATTTACTTTATATACATTTGGTGCTTTACTTTGTCTGGTGCTTTTGATTGTTCATTATCCTATTTTTTATACGTCACTGTTGGAGATATATCAAAATAGCTTTAAGAGGAAATAAGTTTAATGAGTGTTGCTTGTTTGTCATGTGGATAAAAATCAATAATTTTAATTAACAACAATCCTATACATAGCTCTAATTTTGCTATATTCTTGATATTTTTACTGGAATAGACCACTATGCTTTGGCTTCCACTAATCGAGATTCTTTTTACAAAAGTATATGCCAGCAGCTTCAGTTTAGCTACAAATAAGAATCTAATGATTGATAATTTTAACTTTTTGTGTCTTACAAAATGTGCTATTACTAGGCCAAATTCCAATTCAGTCAGATGTATGTTTATAAACTATAAATGAGTATATGTATTTGAAATGACAAAAGATGATTTATTCAAAACCATGATTATGTTTATACTTTTAGTATATAGGTTTATACTTTATAAGTTTGCGTTTATAGTAAGGCATTAAGCAACGTAATGGCAGCTTCTGAAGTAAAAGTGTAAGGCTGAAGCACATGACGTCATGAAAAAGTTAATCCCAAGATAAATAGCCCGTACGTTTAGGTCCGATGAAGTCTATTCTTGTTGTCAACACTTTTGTTGAAACCAAACAAATTGGATGACACATCAAGGAAACTCAATAACATATGAAAGTTATTATAAGAAAATGCATGTTTGCAATATTGCAGTGTGTAAGAAAATGCAGCACATATCCAGAGTGTGTTGTGTGCGGGCAGGCAATATTGAGGTACACATTATGCCAGTGGTCTTGTAGTTTTCATACAATGAAGTTCATTAAATGAACTGGAGGACACAATTTTCTACGTAATTCTTCAGATTCAGTTTATCACAGCAAAAAAGCTAGTATAAAACTTATTACTCTCTTTGTAATGAGATTCACCTAGCTAATTCTAAAAAACCGACAATTTATTATTGATTATTAGCATTTGGACAATAAAATTTGTGCAGTTTTATATTGTAAGCCTGCTATAGAAACGATAGTTTCAACTAACAAAACAATAGATGACACAACAAGTTCAGTTATAATGGCAGAAAATCCACCCGTCAGAATGCCCACAATTATACACGCTATTCGCATGCATATCCCTGAAATTACTACTAATAAAACCAAAGTCCAAGTAGTGGGATTAATCCAAAAGGTAGCGAAATAGCGAAATGTTTCATTTTTTGCTTGAAACTTATTGCTGTTTTATGAAAATTGAAATATTTGGTAACAAGCATCTAATTTTTATTTTAATCTCTACTTTATTATTTCACAGGCAATCTTTTTAGGTATTCTATTGTATCTTCTGGTTGCTGGGTTCTTTGGACGTATTTTCACTTCCGTGTTATTGCAAGCCTCCCAAAACGGAACTAGCATACTTACCTGGGATTTTACTGATACTGACGAATTCTCAAACAAGGCTACTGAAAAAGTGGATCCCATTCCGGCAATGATATACGCTGTTATAGCATGCTATGCTCTACTTTTCATTGGAATATTTTTACAGTTGTGGGCGGCTGTTCGACTTGTGGATGCAACTATTCCGGTACGTTTTAAAATTTATCAAGTATTTAACTGTTATTTAGGTTTAATAATATAATCAAGCATTTCACATTTCATTTTTTTCAGGAAATTTCTCCACTTTGTGCCTTGAACCTGACACGCAATTGGAGAAATGTCACTATCATTTTTCTGGCTGCTGACTTTTGGACCTGCTTTGCTCTGCTGGAATGGGATTGTCTTTTGGGCTATGGCTATTATGCCACAATTGGTCGGTGCATTTGTTTGTATAATGTTAATTCTTATATAGAAGAGTTGGAAAAGAAAGTTATGGGACCACCGATGGGATATAGTCAAGAAATTCCAACAGTTTTTCAGCACTTAAAACATTTTGTATTTTGGGTATTAGGTACAGCAGATTAGAAAAGGATATTGTAAACGCATAACAGTTTTATAATTTTATATCAATTTGTACAGTTTAGTTTTGTAAAATTCAACTTGGATTCTAGACTTAACATGGGACACAATTTTGTTCATTTATTTGTGGTAATTATTTTCATTTTTATTTTAAATAATATGCTTTTCATGAGAAGTTGCATCATAAACAAGTTACATGGAAGATTGTGACAATAAACGAAAGACAAATTTATATAAATGATGCGGTGGTGAATATTTTTTGGCATAGTAAAAATGACTCATCACCTTTTGCCATTTCAATTTTGTCCATGTATGCTTACCAAGCAAAAGGTTAAAGTACGCTGTGCTTAAAATATATTTGCTGATGTACAATTTCGTAAAAAATGAAACTCGTTCACATGCCAACAAAGGCAAACATATGCATCAAATTTTTGTGCCTTCTTTCAGGCGTACGAACAAGGCTAAGATTATACACAAACTTTGTAACATCCCATTTAAAATATAAAAGTGGACACTAATCTCCGTTTGTGTATACGTCATCAAATATATTTTCTTCTCTGTGTTTCAAGATTCTATCCTAACTTGCAACTTGCAGGAGCACACAGAATACGATGACACATTTACAAGCAGAATAGAATAGTTATATTGATGATAAAATGCTACATGTATGGGTATGTAGGGTACATATTCAAGTATTTCATAATAGAGCAATAAGCTTTTGGTTTTAATGCCATGCACTGGTGGACACGTTTTCTCACTTTTGTACTCCATTTTCCAGATTCAGTTTAGTGAGACAAAACCTTTTAACAGACTTACTGTTACTAAAGTGTAATGTTTTGTGCTACACAACCTTTCACTCAAGCTTTTTAATTTTTTAAGGTTTAAGAGTCAACAATTATTAAATCTAATAATTACCCATAACAACTATACTCGTAGGATTCAACAAGAATGGAGCCAGTTAGAAGAACTAATTACAATGTGCCTTCATTAAGGTCACGGGCAAGAACCGTAGCATATTTGCAAATGGTAAGCAAACATTTTGTGACTTTATACATTTTAAAAGAACATTTTATTTAGAGAAATTTGTAATATAATTATTTGCATTTTTTATTATGAAGGTGTTTGCCAGTGTTGTTCTGGTCATACTCATATATTACGGACTAATTGGATACATTTGGACACAGGCTTTCTTGAACTCGGGTGGGTCTAAAATGCGTTCATGGCTGGCTTACTTTTGTCGTGCTGTGTATGGTTTGGTATTTGCTAGTATGTGTGTTCAGCTTTGGGCTTCAATCCAACTTTTAGAAGCCAGTGAAATTGTAAGATATCTGTTCTACAATAGAAAATTATTTATATAAGTTGGTGAGCAGTATAGTTATTTATTATTTTCTTCTTTTGCTATTGACAATAAGGAAACATCAGCAGTACGCAGACTTCAAATTACCCGACGTTGGCGGAAGATTACATGGGCGTTTCTGGTGGTTGAGTTTACTTTTTGCGTGCTACTTTTCAACATGCAGAACTATGGGCTAATTGCTACCGGTTTGCGAATTGTTTCTCTTTGGATGGTCTCCACATTCACCGAAGAAGTGCAGAAAAGCCAAACGGCCTCGGCGTGATAGTTTTTAAAGCAGATGGCGCAATATTCCTTAATTACAATTTAGATAAGGTGGTTTTCTTTTCCACGTGATGTGGCAGCTGTACAGAACACCTAAAAGCAATAACTGTTAGTTTTTTTTAGATATGTATTCAAATATGTTTACTTTATAAAATAAAAGCACAACTGGTCTACGTCTCTTTGGATACAACACAAAAATAAAGCTGATATATTAGTCTAACTGAGGGAGGAGGTGTAAGAACTAGTAATTTGACAAGGTGGACGTTAAGCACAGCAACACGTTTTCATAACTTTTTGTATGAGTTTTGCCATATTTACTATCTTGCAATCTAAACATGACAATAATGTAGTATAATTCGTAATTATAAATTACTGTTTGATTCACTGCAATTTTGAACATTTGTATGTTAATTTCATTGCCATAAAGTTAATATTTTATTTCACTACTTTATAAATGATTTGTTACATGTATAAATGTATGAGTGTTTACGCTGGTTTCATTAATTATCACAAAACTTAACAAAGTTTAGCACTTTAATTACGTTTTTGTATAAATTTTTAAGTTTGTACACAAAGAAGTTTCCATAATTTGGAATAAAAGCAATTCACGTTTAGTGTTAATAGTGCAATATATTATGAATAAAAATTATTACATTTTTCAAAAAACATAATTAAATAAAACCAAGCCTGATGTATTGTTGCCAGATGTGAGAATATCTTAACTTCTTGGATTCGTGGAGAGAGAGAGAAGTTATTGGGTACATTTACATTATTTGGTAATGTTGCAATATTTTTACTATTTTCTCCGCTCGTGACTGCCTCAAAATTCCTCTGGTTTTATGGGAAATTAATTTGGATATATGTTAATTACCTCTGTTCGCTGTAATGTACCACATGTGTTCAGCAAAACAATACTAGCTGCCTAATTTTAATTGATTACGATGTATTTTTCATAATTTGGCGATTATATTATGTACTAAATATAGTAGTTCATCGGTATTTATAGATTCGAGTTAACATATCAGGTTGACCTTCGTTCTTCCGCACCAAGTTTTTTACTGGCAGAATCAGATGTACTGGAGAAGTATAAAAGCTTCAAGAAAATGCAGTTTCATTACCATTCTTCTTAGTGGTGTACGGCATAAGTACTTTTAAAAATTTGCGTAAAAATTTACTTGACAATGTCTAGTTTACCTTTTAGAACCTGCTTGGTTTATATATCACTGCTATTTGCTCTCTTGCAAATAATCGGCAATGTGTCTGCTGAAAATAGACCCTCAATTAATTTTAATTTTGGGAACATCACTGAAATAGGCAATGAAGGTAGCACCTCAACTCCCATTCAGAATCCCGACGCAGAAATAGTCAAAATCAAGCTGGGCTACCCATTCACAATCTCGTCCAACCCAGAAAACATTTCATATTACTTGTATACAAGCCAATTGTAAGTTTTCCAAAATTTAAACCAAATCTTTATTTTGTAAATTTCTTTAAAATATACATTGCGCTTGTTTATAGAACAAACGCTTCGGAACCAATTCCTCTGCCCCTGAACAACTACAACAGCCTCATAACATCTGGAATTGATCGAAGCCAAGAAACCGTTTTTCTGGTTCATGGGTTTGCTGAAGATAAGAAATCGGAAATGCCCATTTCGATAAAAGATGCTTATTTACGTGCAGGAAAAACACATAACATTATTGTTGTGGACTGGAGTAAACTTGGTACTCCAAACCCAAATGAATACCGGTACTACCCGGTAGCCTATCAACGAATTGTCGAAAGAAATGTTCCAACCGTTGCCAAAAGTTTAGCTTGGTTTATTCAAGAATTGGTTACTCTGAATTTAACTGCGTTAAACCAAATCCATCTTGTAGGATTTTCAGTTGGTGCACATATTGCCGGTGGAGCTGGTGTAATTTTAGATAACATTTATCAAGAAAAACCTGCACGGGTAACTGGATTGGATCCTGCAGGACCACTTTTTGACGACCAATCAGCACTTCGTTCAGTACAACGGCTGAGTAGATACTCTGCAAATTTTGTAGATGTTTACCACACGTCAATGGGAAGTTTTGGAACAGTGGATATTGCATTGGGTCATGCTGTGTTTTTCCGTAAGTACTTTAGTAAGACTAAGTTATAGTGATGAATATTTAACATAGTAATAATTTCGATTATAGCTAATGGGGGTCGTATTGAGGAGCATTGCATTACAAGGACATCGAACTGGGATTTTATTGGTGGTTGCAGTTCTTCATTTGCATACCATATTTTTGCAAACTCCATATTAGAAACATTTGAAGCTTGCAAATGTAGCTATGGTCAAATCAACCTTGACTGTCCACGTAGATGTGAGAGAAAAATTATTGCGGGAGAGCCTTTGACCACACTTCCCTCAATGTAAGCTCAAAACAATTCAAGGATTACGAAATTTATAAATGATATGTGTGATTTTAAACATTTTAAAATAATTTGCATAGGGGTGCCGGTTATTACTATTTTGAAACTACATCGAAAGCCACACCAATGCAGTTTCCTTAAGGAGATGGTTTGAAAGTTCTGCATTCTCTGATGTTTGTGCTTTGACTTTAGGAGTCTGAATAAAAGAATATGAAAACATTAGCAAATTATTTATTTTGAAGCTTAAAGATGTACATTTTTTGTCATCTCATCATGATATTATGGACAAGCCACGCAATTGCAGAAAGTTATACGGTTGTTTTGCTCACTCATAAAAATTTTTTTATTGCAACGTTAAGTAATTAGGTAACTGAATGCTTAACTATTAGCTCTTAAATTTTAAAAGAGGATTTATTCCATCACAAATACTCGACAGATGTTGTGACAAAAACTTTTTCGAAAAATAGCGTTTTGAAAAAACAATTAGCTGTGACTATTAAGCTCATAATGCCGGTCTCCATATTGGTTGATAAGTCAAAGAACTATAAATTATGTCTGTTCCAAAAACATTTTTATTCATAGAATGTTCGTCTGAGACTTCATAATTAATTTCAGATTTGCCATTCATATATAGTTAAACAAGTATAAACTCATTTATGTATGCAACACAACTCAGCTTACTGTTTGTTTGTATTATTACAAATTGCTTACACTAAGCGCCTAGCAACAGAAAATCAATAGTACGATGATGCGCAAAACACAGACAGTTTAGTGGTGTCAAAGCATCTACATAATTAAAAGTTCCAATTTTAGCCTTGGTAAACTGGCAGCTTTTATAAAAACGTCGTCGCCAAAGTAATTCTTTTCTGAATATTTCCGGATTTCTCACTGCAGACAAATTCACGTTTAATTTTTCAAAGGCGTCTACACTTTTGGAATAGATGGTGGCCATTGTGCCAAGAATTGTCAATTGTAAAACTGATGCTGCAGCGAGAAAGAATCCAAATGCTCCTAGTTCGAGTTTACTAGTCAACGCTTTTGGCAGCATTTTGAGAATGTTTGTCTAGCAAAATGCTCTTGCAAACGTTGCGCAAAATATAGCAATAGCCATTGTCCCATGCTGTACTCTGTTCATGATTGTGGTGATTAGCTGAAGATTTCTGTACATGGTTGCTATTTCATATGCAGATGTATTTGTTTCCAATGAAACTTGAGAAAACCTATGGAATTCAACTTAATAAATAGAAAGTGTGTAAACAAATCTTAGGTTATGTACATTTTGAGCTTACTTTTCAAGACATGCTCTTATAATACGAGATCCGATTATGCCCAATCCTGCTACACAAATATTCCCAGCACTAAACCCAAACATCCAGTGCAATTGATTCACCAACATCATGAGCATTTTCAAAATATAAAAGTTCCTGTTGTATGTGTTGCTTCTGTTTTTACATTCGGGTAATAACCAGTATCCAACTAAGGACGGTTTGCATGGACTTTTCCAGTGTAATCCAAACGAAAATACCACAGGAATCCAGTATGGTTGAAACAGAGCATTGTTACAATAGTAGCATCCCAGTTTCTCGATAATTGAATTACCTGGATGGTTTATTTGAAGATTAAATTTCAAATCAAACTTTACGAGGCCGTTGATAAATAAACAAACTTCCTCAGCTTTATAAGCTAGAAACCAAACGATTATATTATTTGCAATGTTTACCGGTGCTGACAGTGCCCATAAGATTACATCCGTAAAAGTTGAGCTTGGACGTATTTCGACTGAAACAATGGAAAGCCTTGAAATAGCAAAATTAGTGTGATGAGGGCGTGAATTGTTGTCAGAAGTCACAGACGGCGATATCTGACATGATAATGTTTGGAAACCAAGAGTCTGTTTGTTTGATTTTCCCAGAAAAACAATGTATTATTTAGGAATTAAGTGGATATCAGGTTTTCCCCAAATAGCTGGAGAAATTTTTTATATCATTTTGTATTCAAGCGCAAGAAAAACTTTAGGAAAAAATCAATAGTCGTTTGTAGTTTAAATGATGTTCTATCCACGTACGATGCTGAAACTAAAAACCAAGTAACGCAATCACGGATAATTAGAGTTTGTTTTTAAAATGTGAAACTAAATTATGGGATAAAGAATACAGCATTTTCCTGTCCACTAATTTATCATTTGCATTTGCATAAGCTGAATGCACAGCGGTCTTTTAAATTCTGGCGTTTCTTTTTGCACACGAGGTTGGCTTTCTGAGGAAATTTTATTTTCTAAATTACAAAAGAAAAGTGTTCAATAAAATCGATTTTAAATTGTAGCTTTGTAGACTACCTGACAATCATCAACCTGACATGGAACACAATTTCAGACGTGGGCGGATTTGATGAAACCTCCTTTTATTCGTTATACCCGTGGAAAACCCAGTTGACCACTTACGTTTACTGGACATTTTATCCGTGTCTTTACCTTGTGGTGTGTATGTCATGCTCCAGCATACTATCAATTTCCTCATGCGTTTCTTTCCATTACGAATGCGTTCTGCAAGCAATGAGATTTCTTCTGGAAAGTCATTCACGTTTGGACAAGAACTTTCTCCGGAATATAATAAAGGATTACAGAAACTTGGTGTTTGCTACAAGAGAGCTAAATTGGAGTGGGTTTGACCATGTACTGCTTTGGTTTTACATCAGTGTCGCTATTCAGCAGACGATGGAGTCATGTTTTTTGTTTACTTGATTCGTGATGGGGCAATCTCAGATGATTATCTTTTTTTATTTTTGATATGCTAGTAAGGCTTTTACCAACATTTAAAATTTTTTGCTTATTTTTAAATGTGCCATAATCATGACTACCCATGCTAAAGTATATTTCTTCTTAATTTTTCGTTCGCAGTACAATTCAAGCCGGGTTTTACATTCGTACTATGCCCTCTCCAAAACTGACAATGCTGTTGGAACATTGGACGATACTTTAAAGGCTTCTGTCAGTCGAGCCAATATGTCACTTTGGGAGAAAAACGTTGTTCGGAAAGAGTTAAGAACTGTACCTTAACTGCGTATATTAATTGGTCCAACTGTTTGTAAAAGAAATCTTGTCCTCAATGCCGGTGCAGTGTACCTGGATAACATGAGCACGGGGGCATTATGGAAATGATTTAAAACACTTTGCAAGTTTAATTGCTAGCTGCTAAAATTGATGATAGTGCTTTTATATGCTTCTGGATGAACTACATAAAATTCTGTAACAATGCTATTTTACCTGCGAGTCGCAGGCTGCGACAACATAAAGTTTTATGCATTATGCAGCTCAAATCTTCATATGCAAATTGAAAGATATACTTCCGATAAATTAAGAACATTGATAAATGCCTTCATATGCATTTAGTTTAAAGAAAAAAGCGAGCCAAATTCAATGTTCATGAAAAATAATATGTCGTTCATTGTAGTCAATTCTTGTGGTTTTGGGAAGTTTGAGACCTAAGAGAGTTGTGTTTGTGGGCGGATAGGCAGGTACCTTTATAAATATTCATGTTTATATGTATTCGTTTATGATTTTCTGCTTACATACAGTGAGTTATTATGATTTTCTGTATGTATATGATAAAATGGAACCAGTCAATAATATCGGAAGTTGTGTTCATTCAATAAAACGTATTTATTATTTTTGCAATATTATTTTTACAATCAGCTTCATGAATTCATAAATAAGTACACATTGATTGTTTTGATGTTGATTAATTCATAAAACCGATATTACGGTTTACCATATTGATATTGTAACATGACACTGATCATGGAAATTGTTCCAATTTTGCAATAACTGGACGAAAAAAATTCTCAATTTCATGATCAATCGTGCTGTTCACAGTTTTCCAACAAATTTCATTCCTAGCCCATGACCTACAAGCTCGTTGTTTATCGGAAACTTCATCCACAAGAACATAACAGTCAGCAAATCCCTCGTATTTCACTTTTTCCTTTCTTTGCTTTAGTGCCTCCCGCATAAAAAGTTTATTGAGTTGGGTCAGCTCACTAATGTCATCAACAATTCTTGACCTCATTTCAGCTCTTAGCTCATAAACCAATTTGGCTACAGATAAATAAATTGAAGAAAATGCCACCAGGTACGGACTGGACACTACTTTGTTTTGACTGAAAGAATAGTATTTGTCTTTAAACAGTTCCTTAACTTCTTCACAAGTGTGAAGCGCCAGTCCCAAAGCAATTCTTCTGTCTGCTGCGGGAGTGTCTGGAGAAAGCACACTTTCAAGTCTTTTTTTAATAATGCTCATTTTTGCGGATATTTGACTAGCCGAGTTTCGCGCAAATGCTTCTTGAATCTTGGCATCAATCAGGGCTTCAGTTGACAACTCAGAATTGAATAACCCTGCGACAAATTTGAGCCCATTATAGAATAAATCTACTCCGGGAATAACAATGGAAAATCCAGACGCTGCTAATGACACTATTCCGTCAATAACTCCAAGGATTTGAGAGGACGCGTCGGAAACGTCCTCGGTTTTAATCATTTTACTAAACAAGTCTTTGTATGAGCACTGGTCGTTATTGTTGATAGGCCTTTGACAGGAACTAACTGAGGTAACCACGTCCTCAAAGTTAAGTTGATTGAGGTTCTCAAGATGGGAGCTTCCCGGTTTAATTTCTAAAGAAGCTCCATTACAGTCCATTTGATCGTACAATCTAACGCAAGTTTCATGAATATCTACGGAAGATACTCGTTCAGTCCACCATGAGTCTAAAGTAACACATCCTGAATTCTGAATTGTTACGCATTTTTGGGATCCGCCAAAATTCCGATTTTGGTATAATGTCACACATCCTTTTTTCCCTGAACAGTCGCTTTGGCTGCATTTCATATTTGTGTTTACTGTATTATATTTATTGACGACAGGCAATCTCTCACAGGAACTAACGGAAGACGTTCCATCTTCAAAATTTAATTGGTTGAGATAACCGTGATGTGAACTGCTAGGTTTAATTTCCAAGGATTCTCCGTAACAACCTGATAATACGTAAAGACGAATACAAGTGCCATGAGTTTCTACTGCGGAGACTCGCCCTTCTTGCCACCAGTCGTTGAGGGTAACGCATTCAGCGTCTTTGAAAGTGACACATTGGTACCATCCGCCGAAGTTCCGGTGTTGGTAAATGGTTGCACAAGCCTTTTTACCGGCACAGTCGTTGCTCCCACATTTCTCGTAGGTATCACCTGAAATTGCTATTACTTCTAGTCCGTCATAGAGTTGTGCATCAGGTAAAAAAGTGAGTTTAATTATTACTGTGTCATGTACAAATTGGCAGTATTTTTTACTATCTTACTAATACCGTAATTTACTTACCTAACCTAACAATAAGTAGCATTAATGCTACTACCCGCATGATGCACAGCATGTCCCGATTCCTTATTTGCGTCCTTTAAACAAATAGTTTCATGCGTTGTTTCTTTTTTAATGAAATATATTTCCCCCAAAAAGAGACAAAAGTGTTGCTTTGTGCTTTACTGATGAAGAAATTGATTAATATGCATTAATTTTCCGTACACAAACTCTGCGAAGCAGTATTATTTTTGGAAAGGAAATATGCGGTTTAAGCAGCAAACTCCCTATGAGTATATTTAAGTCAGTTAAACTGAAGAATATGCTCATATCGAGAGTCAAGGATATACTGTTCAAAAACCAATTTTATTTTTTATTAAAATATCCAGATTCCATTTTCCTTGTCAGCGTACCACAAGCAGTGCTGTGGTAACTTTGCACGTGACATTGGCATTGACATGAACATTTCGTGTTAAATTTCTCTAGATGCTGTAAACAGTCACCTAAAATAATTTCTGGCATAGGCATGATTTCTAACGGTAGCAGGTAGGTACGCAGTAAAAAACATAAAAATAGAAAGAGTATAAACGGGAAGATTCTGAAGAAAATTGTTCGTCTGAAAGTTTGTTAACACCATTTTGTTTATTTAAATTTAAGAACCACGCGCTGTCATTTATGTTTCGCTAATAATCTTCAGGAAGAAGACAATATTTGTGCTGCTGCTGTTATGATAGTGATGCGCTTTTTGTTGTGAATGCATATATTTTTTTCGGACGATTTATCTTGTACTTCATAAATGAGATAAAATCAGATGAAAACTGAATGAATGCAAGAATTTTAAGCATTCTTTTACTGCCCCTTGGATCATTAGCATTATTATGTGCCATTTAGCTAAAAAGTACATTCTAATTATAGTGAATAATAATGCTGTTTCTGGTTTTACAAAAACAGCAATGTTTGCTGTTACCACTGTAAATTGGAAAATGCATGTTGAAAAATGATATAGGTAATTGAAAAATTCTTCACAAATCGTTACTAAAATGTTTAATGAACTTATAAGTTTCAGTTGTAGGTAGTTGTGTTGTTTATATTGCAAAAATGTGAATGAATCCGTAACACTGTCTTTATAACGAATATCTATCTGTTGTCTTGTCTGGAAGCGAGAACAAGAAGCCACTTGAATATTTATTCCAGTGACTAGTAACACGTCATAAGCCATTTTCTGAAAATCCACGTTTGTATTGGAAATTGCCAATATTTGAGTTATTATAAATTGGTTTTCAAAATCTAATGAAAACCTAGTAGCAGATAGTAAAGTCTCCAAAACGTATAAATCCAGAACACATAAAAGCTTCTATCCTGTGTTTGAGTTTTCTTTAAAATGTCAGTGTTAACGTCGAATTTACATTTAGTTTCACTATTTGTTTGTGGACTACAAATATATGGTGCAGCTTTTGCTGCACCGTCAACAGAATATTATGGAAATTTCCACAACGAACAAGACACTGAAGCAGACTTTGGTATAAAATACATCATAATTTCAAATCAAATCAAAGCATTTTATCTCTTAATTTGCTTGTAGAATCTTCCAGTGAGACATCCGACTTTATTGTAATTGACGACATGATAATTTACAACGGTTCAACCCGTGCTGGTCAGCAAGATCCCAAATGGCCAAATAGAGCCGTTCCCTACATTTTTCATCGTTCTATATGTGAATTAAAATAATATATACTATAAAGAGTTCCGCAGAACCAAAGGGCCATATTCAATTTCTTACTAGCCTGGGACCCTATCTTAATTTCTCAACTACACATCGGATGGCTACGTTTAATAGCTCATTTGGAAGGAAGACGCAAGTGCTATTATACCGTAGTCTGGTTGTTGTCAAGATTGGTGTGCCCATGATCCGATTTTTACAAAAACATTTTGCAAAAATCTGGGTTTTGGCGACTGAGGTGGATTTCAGCAATATGTTTTTGCAAAAATCGGATCATGCGCACAGAAGTCTGGACACCAGCGCACTGTTGTGTAATAGTACGCGAGTTGCTCTCTCGAATGAGCTATTCAACGTAACCATCCGACTTGTAGTTCATAAATTAAGATTAAAATAAAATTAAGTCCCGGGTCCCAGGTTAGTGAAAACTTGAATAAGATCCTTTAACAAAAATGTTATTTTAATAAATCTTCAGCTGGATCGCAGCAGCAAAGAATTACTCAAGCCATGAACATAATAGCACGTGATACCTGCATCAGGTTTAGACCGATGCATATAATATTCGATCCTTATAGCGTCCAGTTTACAAATGGTGGCCCAAATTCCGGTTGCTCTGCAACTGTTGGTTTTCAAGGAAGAAGATATCAGGTACGAAGTTTTTTCATAAAATACTCATTTACCCTAATTTCTAACCCTACAAAATATTTTTTTCTTAGAATATTAATATATCAGACGGCTGCGGTCTAGGAAATATAATGCATGAAATAATTCATGCTTTGGGCTTCTACCATGAGCACACTCGAAATGACAGGTAAAAATTAGTGCACATTGTGTAAATGTCTGTTAAAACTTTTAACTAAATCCCTTGTTTGATCACAGGGATAATTACGTAATTGTACATTACAACCGTGTAGAGAAAGGTATGTAAAGCATACAATTATTGTTGTGTTTCTAGGAAACAAACTGGAAGAAATAACGCATTTATTTCCTTTGTAAATTGAATTAGGTATGGAAAGCAACTTTCGAAAGGATGAAGAAGCAGTACCAAATACACCAGTCAGCTATTTTGGAGTGCCGTATAACTACGACAGCATCATGCACTATGGATTCAACTTCTTTAGTGTGGATGGAAGCAATACTATTGACATTAGAGTAAGTACAAAAAAACAAAAACCAAATGACATAAAACTTCATAATATACATTTTTTAATAACATTTTGCAGGCACCGTATGCAGGAAATAACCGCCCGTTGGGATATCCGGGCAATATTGGACAGCGCGACCGTCTTAGTTCCGGTGATATTGTCATGCTTCGAAGAAAATATAACTGTAAGAGCTAGTGAGCAAGTGACATATTTTAAAATACTTGAGTGCTTTCTTCTATTTAAATAAAACTAATTACGTATGTAGGTGAAAATATGGATGAACCTGTTGAGGATAAGGATGTCGGACATTTCTAAGGATAAGTTATTTGCGACGACGGTGCGATTAATCATGGATGCGGATTATTTTATTTTATTGTGTGTTAGATTTAAAATGATGAGCTAGTATTGTCAGTATGCAAAAATAGGTTTGACTTTTTTGATTTTATACAATTCCATATTGTTTTTCAATTTTAAGCAAATGAAAAACTTTTTAAAAATAAGATAAATGTGATTTATTTTTTGCACACTATACCTTTTTGGTAAAGTATTTGGCTATCTGGTATATAAATAATACGACTTATGCTTGTGCGCAAAATTTTTATGTATAGTTTTAGAAAAGTTGGAAATTGCTCAAATTGGTGGAATAAACTTTTGCTAAAAATGTTGCAAGTTTTGGCTTAAAAATACTAAATTATTCCTGCGACCAAAAATAAAAGTTGTAAAATATTTTTCAAATGTTGCGCATTGCGACTAAGGTTTTTTTGCTTTGTCTAGCTTTTTCTCTACACTAAAAGTCTTTTCTGTCGTAAAGACAGCACAATGTATTCAAACAGAGTTTCCAAAATAATTGAATTTGCCTGCTGGTTTACACGAACCGCAGGATCAAGTTGCTACGTGTATAATAAGGAAATCCAAACAATATCAACAAATATTTCACTCTGGCCTCGCGTTCAGTTCAATTTCTATGTGATGGTTGCCTGGTTCTTTGCTGGATTCTACATGGTAGTTATTCATTATCTGGAAAACTTTTCGGATGGGTTTTATTTAATTTTGTCAAACGAACTGGGCTTTTTGTTGAGTGTTACGGGGTCTTCAATTCCATTTTTCTTTCGAGATGAGTTGGCTGGACTACTAAATGGCTTGTTGCTGCTTCTTCGCAGAATCAAAGGTAATAAATATTTTAATTGCACAAAATGAACTATATTAAAACACGTTATTCTAAAACTGATCTTTACAATTTTAGTGGAATTCATGCATCATTACAGCACGGACCGTGGTAAAGGCGTTTTTGCAATAATGGAAATTCTTATGATGTTGTTCATTGGCTCCGTTTTTGTCATGATATTTTTAGGTATAGCTCAATTCTTTATCGATTCTAGAAGCACAATATTTCTAGGTGCATTTGTTCCTCTCAAATACTACTACTTTCCAATCAAACTGTTTCTAATGTTATGTCAAATGTACTTGATCCCCTCAATAATTTCTAATCTAGCAACTGTTTCGGTTATTGGCATATTATATGGGATTTTTGTATATTTTCTAATTAGCCATGAATTTTTGCTAAGTCGACGCAAATATTTAACTTTATCAAGTTTCAGAAAATCTGAAAATTTAAGACATTTATACAGGGCGATACAAGTACTTCATCAACACGCTCTTATAACACTTCCAATTGGGTTATATTTAGTACTAGTCAACGCACTCTTTATGATCACTTGTATATATCAGTCCTTTGTACTACTTCGTTATTGGGAAACACTTTCTCTAATTAGCAAGGCAGCTATAGGAATTTGCGATTTTACAATAATTTCTTGTTGGTCTTTTGCTTTGCAACTGGGTAACATGTTTTTTGTTTCTGGAAGCAAAACATTACGCTCATGGCGAGTGTATCAATGGAACTCAAATATAGAGAAAAAGTTAATGAGTAAATTTTGTCGCAGTTGTAAACCAATCATACTCTCTTACGGAAGACAATTCGTGATTGGAAAGGTTAGTGTACTAATATTTTATAAAGGAGTTATTCGTGGTACATGTCGGGCTCTACTTACCACAAAGTGATTTATGCATTATAGATAATTTGTATGTTCTGGTATATGTATATTGTTTGAATAAAGTATTTATTTTAAACTACTTTAAAATCTGTTGTTTTACAATTTAGTATTGATCTGAAATAAATAATAAATATAATAACCCAATACCCAATGAATTGGTTAATGATTGTTTTCTGATTATTTAAATTATCCAGTGAAGTTGAAGTTGAAATTGTTCATATAAATGTATGAAGTTAATTGCTTGCATGTTCTAAAACAATTAATTCTAATGAAATATTGTCGATAATGTTGAAACTATGATAGTCACAGATGGTTGCTGAAAAAATCATTCTGCTATTTTTGCATTTTGAAAAATTTAATTCGGTACTACTTGGTACATAGGAAGGTATATACGAACCATACATATAACTTTTATTGTCTTAATTAAAATATAATTAGCACAAAATGAAATTTCAATAGAAAGATACCAAGCATTTTTAATGTATAACTTGCCATTTTAGTGCCCACCTACCACACAAGATACACGTGGCTATAAAATAGGCTCTAAAAATAAAATTTACTTTTATAAACACTTTATATGAAGTTTTATTCCAGTACCCAAAATTAATTTTTTATCAAAATCCTTTTTGCCAAAACCCATTTTTAGAAAACTGCGCACTTATTGGTTGCCGGGATGTAACCACAAACTTTCTTCCTCATTATTTTGCCACTAATATCGCACGTGTATCGTAAATATTAATTTAAAAACATGTTTTCGTTCTAACAAATTGAAAAATTAAAATTGAATACAAATCAAATTAGAATACAGACAGAACTGCATAGAACACAAACAAACTCAAATAGGGTTCTGGTTCTTGCCCAATGTAGATCTAGATAATTTTGCAGAAATTGTGTTCTAACCTTCGTACAACCGCAACTATATTTGTTTTCACTGGCTGCACATAGCCAGTGCTTCGCATCTAAACTCAAATTAATATTTTTTGTCATCGGAGTTGAAAGTCGGGTTTTACCATGGCAACACCACGTCTACGCTGCAATCCATTTTGCTCTGCTGCTTTTAAAGATATCGATAAGCTCTACAACATCGTTTCAAAACTAATACCCATGCCGCTTCAATGGGACTACAATCAACAGGTACTAACTTCTAAAGGAGCTACTTACTATCGTTGCATTCCATGGTATTTCTTAATGTACGGTTTTGTGGCACTAATTGGCTGCTCTTCATGTTTCCACGCAATTTTTGTGCGGCCCCCATTGTACGGAATAATCTCGTTTGCATTTGCCATAATATCTATGCTCTGTTGGTTATCTGCCACAGTAATTGTCTGCAATTTAAACCAACTCATTAGTGGAGTCAACTCTATGTCAAGTCTAAGGGCAGTTATGTTGCATTCTCAAGTTGGAAAAAAGGGTAACTATCTGGTTCAAGGACTACGTGTTTGGAAACTTATAATAAGATATCACTGCCTAATACTCAAGGGCATCTGGCTTGTTATTCTGGTTGTTCCTCCGATTGGTGTTTATTTAAAAATTGACCCGTTTATTGCACAAGTGCCAGAGCAATACCGAGAGCATTTTGTTTCTTTAATAATTCGATACTTGCTTTCCGCTGCTTGTTCGATAGGAGCTGGCAAATTTCTTTCCACTTATTTAACGTTTATGCTGCTTGTTTGTGAACATGCTTCTATTATATTATTCATGTTTTTTGATATTGTGTCTTACAATGAATCACTCTTTATTTGGATAAGAGCTTCACATGTGTGTATGCATACAATACAAGTACCACTAAATTTGCTAATACTAGTTTTAATGGGTACTGGCTTTACAATAGTGGTAACATATAACATTGTTTCCATTAAGCTAATTTACATACTGTCATATAATATTGTTTGGTTTCCTGTGGCAATGTCTTTAATAGTTGCAGGCGCAATTGCCATTCTGCTTCCTGTTGGTGTAACAATTTATGAAATGACTGTAAAACTTCTGGATAGGTATAAGAAAGGTGCATTGGTAAATCCAGAAAGCATGTTAACAAAACGAAAAGTTAAAGAAATCGAAAAGGCTATGCTGTCCATACCCAATTTACGTATAGCTTGCGGGCCGTTATTTGTTCTTAAACGAGGGGCGGAAATAGACTACTTTCAGTGTATTCTGGATAGAACGGTTGATGGAGTAATGCTTCCTTTTCTGGAAAACTTACGTTATCAAAATTAAATCTTGAATAATTTAAAGCACCATGCTCATTTGTAAGACTGTTATAATATTTCTTTTAGGATTATAGCGAGTCTATGTAAATGTTGAATTATAACGTCTATAGTCCATAATATTGTAATATAGCGTAAGTTGTTAAAAGTTACTTAAATGTAATATTCTCTTATCCGAATAAATATGAAATAAATTTTAATAAAAGTAATCTCCGTAGTACACCCGCTGTCCAGAAAAACTGCTCATATTTGTCTTTTATCCTGTTGTTGTTTTTATACATTGATAATAAAATATTTTTAGATTTCACAGACTACAATTCAACCATATACCAGTTGATGGCAAGCCAATCAAAATGCTCGCTGCGAAAGACGATGAGTTTTCGGAATATATAAGACTCCGATATTTTGAAGTACTACATTAACGTTAAATCATTACATGTAATAATAAGCTTGGTTTAGAGCCCATTTACCCTGGTCTAGAGCCCATTTACCCTGGTTTAGAGCCCATTTACCCTGGTTTAGGGCCCATTTACCCTGGTCTAGAGCCCATTTACCCTGGTTTAGAGCCCATTTACCCTAGTTTAGGGCCCATTTACCCTGGTCTAGAGCCCATTTACCCTGGTTTAGAGCCCATTTACCCTGGTTTAGGGCCCATTTACCCTGGCTTAGGGCCCATTTACCCTGGTCTAGAGCCCATTTACCCTGGTTTAGAGCCCATTTACCCTGGTTTAGGGCCCATTTACCCTGGTCTAGAGCCCATTTACCCTGGTCTAGAGCCCATTTACCCTGGTCTACGGAAAATAAAGTGGACACACGGACACACGGACACACGGACACACGGACACACGGACACACGGACACACGGACACACTCACGGACACGACATCTTAAATAGCTCTCCTGCAGACGCAGCGAGCTAATAAGGATTTAGTACAAATAATTAGGACTGCTTTGTGACGGGCTACAAAAATTAGACGATTTGATTAACTGTATTTGTTAAAAATCTTCTGTCAAAATCCATTCTACGCTGCGTGCTGGAAGCAGTGTGCTGGAGTCTCCAGCCTGGAGACAGTTTTTGTGTGCCGGGGCAAGGATACCAGTCTAGCCAAAATAGCTTCACTGGCTTCACAGCTGCTCTCTGTTCTCAACTTGGTTGCTCTCTGCTCCTGCTCTGTTCTCTTTGAAGCTTGCTCAAGACAAGAAGATTAATTAACTATTTAATTTTTACCGGCTGAAAAAGGTTGGTGTGATTTAAATTAATTGAGAATTAGTTTTAATAGTCAGTGAATTCAGTGAATTTGGAATTACTTCCCGAAAACTAATAATTTTTAATGGTTTTTGACAGTTGCTACAAGTGAAGAGGGTTCCTGACAGCATGGCTTCCGAAGGTACATGTCAACAAATGGAAGCGGGTTTGGTGGTCCCAGCGGAGGTGACGGCGGTATTGGAGGAGATTGTGATGACGGTGTCAACTGGAAATGCTGGTCGTCCCACGGATGTCAGCGTGCTTCATGATTACGTAAGTTTTCTGCAGTTTCTAGTGAACCTTTCGGTGTTCGGTGAATTAAAACTGATTAATTGTGTGTGTCTTATCATCTGTGCAGGCTTTGGAACATCTTTTCAGTTTTCTGCCCATGGCTGACCTTAAAAATTGTCGGCTGGTCAACCGCTCCTGGAATCGGGCGAGTAACCGAGCGATCCTGAAAAGGGACTATGTAATTCACTTTGAGGATTATGATGGTGATCGTCGCCAAAATGTTTACAGGATTGAGGATATTTCCAAACTAGCCCAGCAAATCCGCACTGGTTTCCAGTTTCCTTGGAATAAGTTCAAGGTTCAAGCCCACTATAGGACAATGACAAGTGCACAAGAGACTCCCCAGCTGCTTCTTGGAAATTTGCTTCGTGTGATCAGTCCATTTGTAACTGAACTCCAGATTCTCCATCTCCGGAGACTACCAAATCTTGAGTATCCCAACCTTCGAAAGTTAGTACTGTGGTATGACTCCACCGAAAGTGTTCCAACGGGGTTTAACTGGACGTCACTTTTACGAATGGTAGAGATGGCTACAAAGTTAAATGAAATTGCAATTACTGGGTTCATGTTCATCAAGAAGGCAGCTCTCTTTATGGACATCTTGGAGATCCCAAATTGCCGCAAAATAACTAGACTCTATTTAGGCTTGTGGATTAAAGGGGAACATCTTGTCAGAATAAGCGAAATGGGCTTTCAATTGAAGGTGTTAAGTTTGCAATTTGAATTGGTTGAAGTTGCTGCTGAAAGTGTTAGAGCTGTCCTTGAATCTCAAAGCAACTTCTTGGAACAACTGGCATTGATTTGTAGAGATGATGTTTTCTTGTTGGACGAAGACGATAGAGTGGCTCCCCGGTGGCTGACGGGAATGGAGTTTCCTCGCATGGAGAAATTAAAAGTTTTATACGTCCTAACAGACAACTTGTATTCCCGAATTTCTTACAAGGATATGTTTCCGGTGTTAAAAAAGTTGACGGTTGACGGCATAGTTGTCTATTCAAATGGTAACACGGCAGTGGACTACAGTTTCTTCAACGATGACATTGAGCCCGTGGAAACTGTGGAGTATCTATGTTTTGGAGAGGAACCACGTAGTCCTGAGACAATCTTGCAAGCAGCCAGACAATTCCCAAAACTTCGCAGTGTTTTTCTGATTGTCAGTAAGAACCTCTTGAATGTTCTGGGAAATGCTTTGTCATCGTTGGAGGAAGCGGAGCTTGCGTTTTACAGAAGCGATAATATGGATTCGATTTTGACGGGATTATCTTCTGAGGAAGTGGACGCATTTAAAGGCTTGCCTGCCAATCAACTGGATGAAGTAGAGAGGAGTAAAGAACCTGTACATTTTCTGAAAAGTAAGCAATTTACTAATTTTATTAAGAACAAGGTGTCAGAAGGTTAGAAGATTGATATGATTTGGTTTTTAATAAAGATTTGAAGAAGCTTCGTCTATACAACATGGACTCAGTAGAGCCATCGCTCTCTGATTTTGGTTGTCGCTTTGCCCTTTTGAAATTGGAACACTTGCAAGTTTTGGAGCTCCGAGGAAATTTCAGCCAAGTAAGAAAAATCATTTAATTAAATTACAAACAAGTAATATGGTCAAGGTTAACCCAGAATGTATTTTGCATTTCAATCCAGATAAGCGACCAGGTTATGGAAAGAATGCGGAAGAAGTTTGTAGTGCGACAGGAGAACTCAGAGAACTGATTTGCGACAAATGTCTGCACAGATTAGGAAGCGAAGTGGAGATTCCGGAATATTGTAAATCTGGTGGTTGTTTTGAAATTGTTCTTTGAATTGGGTTGAGGTTTTTCTTTTGGCAATAACCTATTCTCTAGTTAACTAGTTTCATGATACTTTCTATGAATTGATTCGTTTGTGTGTGCATCTGTCTGTAGTACGAATCGTATTAACAGACTTGTCCTAATATGTTCTCGTCGCTGCTAAAAAATATTTAATTTCGTTTGTTGTACTTGTACTAAGCTTATCATAAAATAAATTGTCCAAAGTTGCAATAATGTTTTTTTTTAAATAATGCTATTCCGAACTCCGAACTATAGTTATATATATATTTATATAGCAATCTTAATTATGTATAGCAGCGGATGCAAAGAACTTGGGGTATAGTTCTCATTTTAAAAATTTAAGTGAAGACATCGTCATACCTTATGACGACCGTTGAAATTGCTTTGGGAATTAGAAAAAAGTATATGTTTTTGTTTTGCGTTATTAAGTTTGTTCAAAAAAAGATTGGTTGAAATTCAAACTATTTTACTCGGAACGAATTGCTTCAAATTGATAAAAACTTGTCAAAAACTCAAGTCCAGTTCAATTAGCAATCCAAGTGACAATTTAAAAACTTATGGAGGTTTTGAGGTAGAGCCATACATAACCTAATTTATACACATTAAACTGGTTTGATTGTTTTATAAATTTAAACCATAACATAATACATTTATTATTATTACCGATTATTTAATTTGCAACAAATTTGCACAAATTCCTCTTTATTACATTTTCATGATAGATAAAGTCCAAGTTCATCAAGGGACGACCGGAGTAGAACATTCTGGAGCTTACGGAAAATTTTATTAGCTCTTTGGTTGACTTTTTTGCAATTAAGGAGCGGAAAGCGCTTGCTTCAAGTACATTAAATATATTGCAAATGAGCTAACTGTAACTGTATATAGGTATTCATAAATCTAGCAGTGAAGTGTCTTAAACGGCCTTGAAATACGTGGAGTTTTCCAAAAGTAATGCAAATATTTTCATCGTACACCAAATGTTTATGTTAAGCTTGATAGACCTGAAATGTTGCATCGGGTTAGGGCAGTAAATACCAAGTACTCATGCAAAATTTCACAAGCGTAGGTTTCTTTAACACTGAATTTTGAAAAGTTGAACATCTGGTATGAATTTTTCAGCGTTCTTCGAAGGGCAATTTCTTGTGCTTCATAACTTTAATTGGCAATGTGTGGCAAAATTACTCAGTCTGATAAAAAAGATTTTGCATTGCATAATCCTTAAGTCTTGTAGAATCTGATACCAGTGCATTTGGCTCTTTGCTCCCATGGTGACTCTAAAGAGCATTCAAATTAGAAAACGATCCAAAGTGCAAATTTTAGGAAGGATGCAAACAAATATGGTCTATTTTTTGGAAACCCCAAACGATTAATAGCAAACAAAATAGTTTGAATAGACAAGCATAAAATGGGCTTTATGACACTGATTGTGATTGGTATTCCTAAAGTTATATGTAGTTATAATAGAAGTATCAAAAGTAGTAACTCAAAAATATGCGAAAAATCGGGTGCACAAGGTTGCACGTCAAATTGGCCTTTGCAATGGTAAGTGGATTCTTTCGTGGATCAAATGGTCACTACAGTAGATACTATAGACAATTGCAAAACAAACTCATACCATGTCCTATCTTTTGGACAATTCATAAGAAAAATACACACTTCGAAAGAAATCATAGCTTAAGAATCGTGAAAATCTTATCGATTGTGTTTCACTCTACTGCTCTCGTATTATTGCACGCACACCCGTAATTGAATACGGGAAATGTACACCAGTACCTGAACTATGTATGCGACTAATCAGGTTTAGAGTTCTTCTTGACGTTTGTGAAACACAGCCCGAGAAAGGTTTTTTGCACTACTTTTGGAAAACTCCACGTATATCTTTGCTTTGACTTTGGGACTAAAAATATTTACGTTAAGAAATAAAGCCATTCTATTTAAGATGGCAACTTGTCTGATGTGAAAAGCGTTTGAACTATATGAAACTTTGTTTACCAAATTTCTCTACAGTCACATAGCAACCATTGACGTTTCCACAGAAACATACAAAATTGAGAAACGCCAACTGAAACTTGTAATGTTTTACTTGTCAAACTTATTAATAACAGTGTATGGTTGCTTGTATCCCTACATTCTTGTACAAAACTACTTGTCTCCAATTAAACATATTTCAGATTACCTGATCATTGTATATGTTCAAGTGTTGTTTTCTATAATATTGTGTGTTAGTTTAAACATTGTTATGAAAACATACGGAGTGGAACTTGCAAACTATCTTACACGTTTGTGGACACTGGATCGTTATCTTAGAGGTGATACAACCAGAACAGGGTGCTCAATTTCTATCTCGTGGTATTCATTAGTATGGACAGGTAAGTATTCTAAAATTTACAAGTGCATCAAAGTATTATTGTGGAAACTACATTTAAATTTGTACTACACTTTGTTATAGAAACAAAGAAATTTTTAAAGCGGAAACAACGTGTGGATGTACTAGGATTCCTGATGAATGGTTTAGTTATAATGATTTTCACCTTTGTAGTCATTTTCCCACCGCTGTCTATATACACCCAGGTAGATGCAGTGTATGATGTTCTTGGAGACTTCTTGCCAACAACAAATTTGAAATTTCTAAAGGTTGCTGTTCGGCTAATAATTGCACAATGGGTTACCGTTGAAGCAGGTCGATCCTTCCTATTGCTGCTTCTTCATGCAATATCAATATTCAACATTGTTTTCAATTGTCTAAACATACTAGCAGGAAAGTCTCCACACCTATATGGCATGAAAGAGTATGCTAAACTTCAATGTCTGAATCAGTTTGGATTAGAGGCCATTCGAAGTATTGTCGGCCTACTGGTAGCAATTGGGTTTATTGTTGGTGTTATGGGTACCTGGGTACTATTTTCCGGTTGGAAAATCATGCCACTGTCCATATACTGCTTATTTTCTATGATATCATTTGTCATATATATTGTTATCGTACAAACGCTACCTCGTCTTTGCAAATGCTACATATTCAGCAAAAATTTACTGAAACTTGTGTGGCCGAGAAAAATGATAAAGTACTGGAAACTTGTGGCACTGAATAAACATTTGGAAACATGTTTCAACTTGAGACTTTGAAGCAAAACGCTAGAAGCTCAGCGACCGGTACTATGGAACAGCCCAATTTGATGACGACAGCACGAAAAACTTTTATCAACAAGTTTTTTATCGTGCAGTGGACCTAATTCTTTTAACATAAACATATAATGTCATATCATATTACTTAAGCACTTATACTGTTATGATACTGTTAGAGCTAAAAGGTTTTCCTGCAGCAATACCTGGCGTATCACATGGTTCAAAAAATCAACTCAAACGGAACCAGACTTGCCAGCACTTCCGAAGATCCCACTTATGACTAAACTTACTCTACCGAGTTTACCCCATTCTTGAAACGCGTCAAATTTACTCAAGGTTTCGTCAGTTTTGTAATACGATGTATACGGTATAATACTAATAATAATCAGGTATAATTTCTAAAATACATAGTTTGTAGCGTTACTGAATATGCATATATTAATCTTTGAAATGCTAGATACAGTCTTCTGTAGTGCAAAGTTGTTAAAAATAATTTCAAGTTTATTTACACATATGTAATACTTAAATGTCGATTTAAGCCTTTCAAAAACTGTAAATAGGATTAAGATGGTAGTTTTTGTAAATACTTAGCTAATGTAAACCTGCTGGCTTTGTCATTTTTGTAAAAAACATGATTATAATGAAATACTTAAATGAAATTCTTAAATGCTAAATGCGGTTGTTGTAACATAACTTGGTATACAAACACAATTCTAATTCAAAACCGATTTATTAAATTGAGCTGCCAATAGTTAATTGTGTTTCATATTTTCTAAATTTTCACACAACCTTGCACAATGACTCGTCCATACCAATAGAGCACCGGGTTTGCATAATTTTCTAGTCATAACATTTTTAAATTGTACCAAGCTCATAAATAAATCCTCAACATACCCGAGACTTTGAGTCTGTATATGTTAGCTGCTTTTACCCATACGAGTAAGTTTGCCCGCCACACATGTGGCGGATCTAGGGGTAATATGGAATATTCGATGGCATGAAGGGAGTGAAAGAGAAGGTTAGTAGGTGGCGCGGTGGTGTGCATTTGGTTTGTTGTGCTTCACCAAACAATAATGTACTACTCAAGCAAGCAAGCAGCAGCAGCAGCTCCACAAAAAAGAGCAGCTTGCACAACGTCAGCCGTAACGTAAGCACCCATGCCATGTTCAATCCGGAAAAAAAGTGCACACAGACATTCTTTAAAGAATTAGTATAGGTTAATTCTAGCAAAAACACAAAACAAATTCTTGTTAAAACACGGTAAAAGCAATTCGACAAGAACCAAAACTAGAGCGGCTGCAATTCCGTATCCTAAAATAAAAAACACTAAAGCAATACTTCCAGATATGCTAGCAGCTTTTACTGGAGGATCCCTAATATTATTGGTAAATTCCAAGTGTCCCGATTCCCTAAAGAATCTTCCTGTGTGTAAGCGAAGTGTCGGTATGTACTTCCCCGCAAAATTCGTCCACCACAAAAAACTTCCCGAGCTCTGAATGCTTCTAATGCGCAACCAGGCAAAGTCAGGTATCCAGCCATAAACCAAAAACTCAAGCGCACCTTTATGAACCGGGTTTTTTCCAATTGAAATCTTGCGCTTACCTTTGGTCTCCAACACATGTTTGTACTCTTGAATAGTAAATTCGTTGCCTAAAAATGCCGTATTATTACAAGATAACAAGGTCCTTGTAACACTGAACCTTTGTAAATTTCTTATACATGTCGACATTTCACCATACCCAATTAAATTCAAACAGTTTCTTGCATCTTGCAGGCTTGTTTTATGTAGCTTTGATGTCTTAAGCAAATGGCTAGCTTTTGGATCCGTCCCCAGTTCAACCCCTATAAACGAAGAACAGTGAAAATCAAAACTGGAATTTTTCAGCTTACAATTCGCTCGATGACGTGATGTAAACCAGCAATTCGTAGCTTTTGCGACACGGCTAATCGAGGTAATTGATAATGTGCAATATGCAACTTCAGTATAAATCGAAATGTTTGATGTTTGCAGATGATCCATGGACTCGAAAGGTTTAAAGGGTTTTGGTGCAACAATTTCGTAAACCTTGTCATTTTTATACGCGTTACTTAAAACCAGGGCACAGAGCATTAACACAACAGTACTCAACCTTCGCGAAAAGGTATGCAGCTGCACGTTTTGAAATGGGTTAGACTGCTCCAAAAGCAATTTAGTAGACGAAAATAGATTGTCAATAACCACTTGAGCTTTACATTTGCATCTAAATACAAAGTTGCAGAAAAAATCGTACATAGTTGTTAAACAACCAAACACAAATAAAATGCAAATCCATACCACATTATCAAAACTCGCCGTTAAGAGTCTGAATGAAAATACAATGGAAGCTTTTTCGCCACAGTTGATAAATCTAATATTTTTTGGGGCAAACTCAAATCTTAAATCGGCGATTGACAATCCAGATGCAAATTTCACTACAATCATAGGAGAATATATATCATGCCATGGTCCACCATCATGCACAAAATCTTTCGTAACAAAGTTTTTGCCCAGCAGAGGAGCAAAAAGTAGCATGTCCATATTTCGAAATAGTTTTAGAGTTGGTGTAGTGTGCACCCATCTACGCAAATTGCTCAATTCCTTGTCGTTTGTGAATTTAAAGCTTAGAAACTGCTTTGTGTTGTGATAAAAAGCAATAAACCATCTAGAAATATTTCGATTGCTTAAAAGTTGGGCATTAACAAATTTCATTATTTTAGATTGGTCATAGTGTATGTCATCTGGTATTCTAATTTGTAAATCGTCCATAAATGGTAATGCCAAAGCACCATTGTTTTCTCGCTTACCAGAGGTTGGATTTATTACAACAGCAAACGCTATCTCAGTTCTGTACACTAGTAGTCTAAAGTTCAGCAAGTTATTTTTAAGAATGCTAAGCCATTGCAGGGGGTCAGGTGCTTGTGTTACTACAAAGCGATACGCCGTAGTTTGACCAAGATTTTTGAATTTCCATGGAAAATCCCATATAGGTGTAGCGTGATACTTGAAATATCCCGACAAATGTTTTACAGGTGGGAACAGATACACGTGTTGTTCAAAATTCCACGGTTTGGTGTGTACTGCAAATGTTTGCCTGACCATATATCCATAGCCTAAATTCTCTTCCATTTCGTTGCGAAAATAGGCATACGGGTTCGTCGTAAAAGTTCTATTGTAAAGCTTCCCTGTTAGTTTCTTTGCCAGCTCAGCAGGAAGATCCAGAGATTTATTCGGTTTAATGTATTGCTCAATTACATAATCGTCATTTGTGAGTTTTTTTGGATCGACCTTTTTCTTGGTTCCATTGATAATTTCGTAAATATATACTGAGTTGCCACTTAGGCGACCATAATGATACTTTGGATGTAACACACGTGATTTTCCAATGATGTCGTAAAGTATGGGTAATGTTCTTCGAAGGACAATCGGCTTTTCGGTACTAATAATGTCTATACCATAAAAATTAGTAACCGACACATAGCAGAGCTTGCACACTGGAATACATGAATCTATTTCGATTCGTCTTATTTCTGGCGTTCCACTAGTTGGAAGCTTATCCCAATGTATTCTTGGATTTTCCACTGTGACAGTTTTTGTTTTATGGCATTGGCAAAGAGCAAAAATGCACAACAAGTATAAAGGTGAATATTGTGTCATTTTGTACATCAAAGATTTACTGAGGTTCAGATTTTGTACTGAAGTTTGAGTAAAACACTTCCAATATTGTGTTTTTTGAACTCGAAGTTCTTAGCAAACTATGAAGTGTCAAAACTAGTTCAGATTCCGATGTTTGTTTAAATAAATGAGGAATCGGAGAACAAAACAAACTGTACAGATAAAATCTAACAACGAACTCTTATCGAATAATTGATTAATTTTTATCGTTATCGGCTTACGGCATAAACTATTGAATATAAGTGAGCATGGGTTTTCGATTACCAATACCAAATAATCGCGGCCGAGCGCTCAACAAAAGACTGTAATGTAAATGGTTAAATATATTAGACAAACCATCAAGTATATACGGTTGTAATACAACCTTTTGTAATACAAATTAACGGTGTACTTGTATCTTATTTTGTAAAATAAATATTAGTTCTTTGCAGGTTGTCCCAAGTGTTTTTTAAACTTTGGAATCATAGACGTTTCTGGAAAGCTAGTGTTTTTTCTTACATGCTTTTATGTATGTTTAGTGAGCAAACTTAAGGTTTCTCAATCTGTCACCAATACTTTTCAAACTTCCAAACCATATACGTATGCGACCATATTAGCAAGCATCTTTTAAAGGTTTATTAAGGGCGCTTTTTAATAGCCGACATAGTATACGTTATATCCAAATATATTTGAGGAACTAAAAGTAAAACCCAACTTAGAAGAAATGCTTATGTTGTGGAATCGTCAAGTTTATGCCCTGATCCTTGCTTGTTAGGTGCTTGCGTGAATACTTAAGTATGTGTGAAGTTTTCCTATGCCTGCTAAACTGCATGCTCTCCACGTTACACCGCCACCGATGCTTTCTTGCAGGATTTTTAATTAATTACTAGTATTAAACACAATGAAAGCAGAATAAGCTTTAATTTAACAGACATCGGAGCTATTTATATTTCGAATTACCAAAGTACACGATCATCCCTTGCCCCGTAAAACACTTAATGGCAACTTGCTCAGACCTTGCCAGGACTGTGTGGTCACTGCAAGTGAGTTGGCATTTACTTTAAAATAATTGCACGCTATGTTTTCAGGGTTACTTGAGAAAAGAACAAAGCAAAGACTGAGGCTTTTTTTGCATGAGTCCTCAACAGCTTGGTATATTTTATTTTTAAAAGGTTCGTAATAGCTAATTCTAATAACGGTCGACTATTTTATCTACAGATATTTTTGTGTATTTTTGGAGCCTATTTAGGAACGTCTTTGGTTCCGCATTCATACATATATAAACTTTAAAAACAAAATTTGGAATTACAACCCCTTATGCTCATCTTCCTGTTGTTGCAAAGAACCATGAATAAAAAAAATTAAAATTACACCCAAGCATATTCCCCAAAAAATTATTGTTGGCGCCGTAGGTCCACAACGACATCCCTTTTCAGTTTTCAAACACGTGAACTGAGCCAAAGCAAAATAAAAAATGCATTAAGCTTTCTTTCTGTAGTGAACCAAAACAATTTTTCTTTGATTGAAATGATGATAAAACGGTATTTGAGGAAGATAATTTTTCTTTGACTTAATATTGCATCGTTCTAAAAAGCATATAATACACTGAATTTATGTTTAGCCATTATTTCATTTTTAACCCACCGAATAATTTAATTATTGTTATAGCACACTGCAAAAACTTAGAACGCTATCCCATACTAAAAGTAAGCTTGCGTTCTGCGTGCTGAAGCCAGTGTGCTGGAGATAGTTTTTGCGTCCCGCGGGAACGATACCAGTCTAGCCAAGAAAGTTTCCCAGCTGATCTTTATTGAGTAACTATTTGCGGATGTTGACACCAAAAAATGAACTTTCTTCAATTTCAAAACTTTTACCACATAATGATAGTAGGACTGCAGAAAATAGTCCGTGCAAAGTTTCAGCCCTCCAAAGTAGCTGTGGCGTCGGTGGTGACGAAAAACCGTTTTTGTCGATGTCCACGGAATAAAATTCGAATTTCTCAAAACAGGAAAGATAAAGGATTGTGATTTTTTTGGTGGAGCTTAAGGGGTAAATGAGCAATTAAATGACGTACAGACATCACATTATTGTGCATACACATTTTAGCAAAAAAATATTTTTCGGAAATTTTCAATTTTTTCTCCACTTTTTGAGGGTTTTAGCCGCGACCATTTTTCAGAACCATCCATAAAACTCTAAATTTATGCTGTCTGTCTAGAGTACGGTATTGCTGAGCTACTGCAGCAAATTTCGTGCAAAATTTTGATTTGGTTGAGAAAATGTGGCCAAAAGTTGAAACCGAAAGTGACTCAAAAAGTTGATCAATGTAGAAAATTGGCGATATCTTTTTTTCTTTACAACATTTTAAAAATCTGAGAATATACACTCGAGCTAAGTGCATTAGGATTCATTTGACACCATAACTGCCAATATCTGACCACTGACCACTGTGGTCGCCTAGGCTACTTTTGTCCCTCAGTTCATTCAATAAAATGTCCTGTTTAAGCAAGCACAATCAGTCGTTGTATGCAATTCTTAAGTTTCATGGACTGTAGATACCAAATTGAATGATTGTTAAAACAATAAGCTGCTTTGAAAGTATAGTTTCTACACAAACTTGAAGAAATACTTAAAACGACTGATTGTGCTTGCTTAAACAGGACATTTTATTGAATGAACTGAGGGACAAAAGTAGCCTAGGCGACCACAGTGGTCAGTGGTCAGATATTGGCAGTTATGGTGTCAAATGAATCCTAATGCACTTAGCTCGAGTGTATATTCTCAGATTTTTAAAATGTTGTAAAGAAAAAAAGATATCGCCAATTTTCTACATTGATCAACTTTTTGAGTCACTTTCGGTTTCAACTTTTGGCCACATTTTCTCAACCAAATCGAAATTTTGCACGAAATTTGCTGCAGTAGCTCAGCAATACCGTACTCTAGACAGACAGCATAAATTTAGAGTTTTATGGATGGTTCTGAAAAATGGTCGCGGCTAAAACCCTCAAAAAGTGGAGAAAAAATTGAAAATTTCCGAAAAATATTTTTTTGCTAAAATGTGTATGCACAATAATGTGATGTCTGTACGTCATTTAATTGCTCATTTACCCCTTAAGCTCCACCAAAAAAATCACAATCCTTTATCTTTCCTGTTTTGAGAAATTCGAATTTTATTCCGTGGACATCGACAAAAAAGGTTTTTCGTCACCACCGACGCCACAGCTACTTTGGAGGGCTGAAACTTTGCACGGACTATTTTCTGCAGTCCTACTATCATTATGTGGTAAAAGTTTTGAAATTGAAGAAAGTTCATTTTTTGGTGTCAACATCCGCAAATAGTTACTCATTGCCAACTTGGCTGCTACTCTCACTCTCTCTGCTCTGCTGCATCTTTACCAAACCGCTTGCTCAAGACAAAAAGATTAAATGACCATTTAATTTTGACCAGTGATTTGTCAGACGTGCTATTCCTATCAATAAATTGCGATTCAAGCTACTAGTGGGCAGAAGAAGATTACATCAGGTGAGCTGAAAAAGGTTACTAGGGTTTTAAACCCTGGGTTTAAATTAATTGAGGATTAGTTGTAATGGTCAGTGGTTCAGGGAATTTGGAATCACTTCCGGAAAACTACTAATTTTTACTGGTTTTTTAACAGTTGCAACGAAGGCGAAGAGGATTCTTGACAGAATGGCATCCGAGGGAACCGGTCAACAACTGGAAGCTGAGGTGGTGGTCCCAGAGGAGGTGACGGCAGTATTGAAGGAGACTGTGATGACCGTGTCAACTGGTAATGCAGGTCGTCCCACTAATATCAGTGTGCTTCATGATTACGTAAGTTTTCAACAATTTCTGGTGAACTATTCAGTGAAATAATTTAATGTTTATTGTTGTGTCATGTCATATCTTCATCGTCTGTGCAGGCTATGGACCATCTTTTCAGTTTCCTGCCCATGGCAGACCTGAAGAACTGCCGGTTGGTCAACCGCTCCTGGAATCGTGCGAGTAACCGAGCGATCCTGAAAAGGGACTATGTACTTTACGTTGATGATTATTCTGGCTGCCGTGGCCAAAAAGGACACAGAATTGAGGATATTCCTAAGCTGACCCAGCTAATCCGTACTAGTTTCCAATTTCCTTGGACCAAGTTCAAGTTGCATGCCCAAGCCTACTATGGTCCAGCGGCAAAGAAAGAAAAAACCCTGCAGCTGCTTTTTGGCAGTCTACTTTGTGCAATTAGTCCAATTGTAACTGAACTGGAAATTCATCACCTCTGGAACCTACCAAATCTTGAGTATCCCAAACTTCGCAAGTTAACCCTTCGGTATGACTCTTCCAATGCGGCCCCAACATGGGGATCTAACTGGACCTCACTTTTAGAAATGGTAGAGACGGCTTCAAAATTAAATGAACTAGGGATTATTGGATACCTCAAGACACCTCTCTTTATGAACATCTTGGAGATTCCAAATTGCCGTAAAATAACTGGACTCTCTTTAGGCTGGTGGATCAAAGGAGAACATCTTGTCAAATTAAGTAAAATGGGCCTTCAGCTGAAGCTTTTAAAATTGGATTTTCAGCTTGATGAGGTCACTGCTGAGAGTGTTAGAGCTGTCCTTGAATCTCAGAGGAAATGCTTGGAACATCTGAAACTCACTTGTAAAGATGATGTTTTTAATTGGGATTTAGACGATAGAATGGAGTTTCCTCGAATGGAGAAGTTAAAACATTTAAATGTCCGATCTGACAACTTGTACTCTCGCATTTCATACAAGGACATGTTTCCAGCGTTAAAAACGTTGGAGGTGTATGACATGTTTAACCGTGACTATGATGAGATGGCAGTGGATGACAGTTTCTTTAACGAAGACATTGAGCCCGTGGAAACCGTGGAGTATGTAAAGTTTGGAGGGTGTCCACGTAGTCCTGAAACAATCTTCCAAGCAACAAGACAATTTCCAAAACTTCGCAGTATTTTTCTGATTGTTAGTTACAATCTGTTTAATATTCTGGGAAATGACATGCCACCGTTGGAGGAAATGGAGCTTGCGTTTTATAGATACTTAAATGTGGATTCGATTTTGTTAGGATTATCTTCTGAGGAAGTGGACGCACTGAAGGGCTTGCCTGCCGATCAACTGGATGAAGTAGAAAGGAGTAAGGAGCCTGTACATTTTCTGAAAAGTAAGCAGTACTAATTGTAAAAGTAATTATTTTACAGTATATGATGGTCTTGAAAATGACAAGAATTATTTTATTTAAGATATGAAGAAGCTTCGTCTATCCAGCATTGATAGCAGAGAACTAGAATCACCACTTTCTGATTTTGGTTGTCGATTCGCTCTTTTGAAAATGGAACACTTGCAAGTTTTGGAGCTCCGAGGAAATTTTGGCCAAGTAAGAAAAACGATGAATGTATTACAAAAAAGCAGTTTAGTGACTAAACTTTAGTCAAGCTGAAAGGTTAAGTAAAAATGTGGTTTTTATTTTCATTCTTTTCAATCTAGATAAGCGACCAAGTTATGGAAAGAATGCGAGAGAAGTTTGTACTGCGACTGGAGAACTGATTTGCGATAAACCTTTACAAAGATTAGAAAGCCAAGTGGAGAAAGTATATTGTGGAAAATTGTAAATCTGGTGCTTGTTTAGAAATTGTTTTTTGATGAATTGAGGTTTTTTCCATGTAACATGTTAATGTAGTTCCATATTGCTTTCTATAAATTGATGCGTACTATGTGTGTTGTATGTGTTCTAAGAAATATGTTATCAGAATTGTCTTGATGTGCTCTCGTTATTGCTAAAAATACAAAATTGAGTTTGTACTTGTACGAATCTTATCACAAAATAAAGTGTTCAAAGTTGTATGTAATTATATTTGTTAAAGAAAATACTATTCTGAACTATGTTATGTATATAGCAAACTACATGATTAAGTATTGCAGCGGTTACCAAGAATGTTGGGTATAGCAAGGCATATAGGATAGTATAGAGGGGGTATATTTAGTTCATTTTAAAAATTTGTCATACTTTATGATGACAGTTTGTTTGATTCGTTTGTTTGGGTATTTAAGTTTTTAAAAAATGTGTGTTTTTGCGTTATTAAGCAGACGAGGTCTATAGACCTCAGTATGCTTTCTGAGATTGCTCTTCAAGTCTGTGTCAGCCTTCCGTTCTTCCGTCCTTCCGTAGCGCGATCTCCTCCTAGACCATACCAGATATTCAAAATCTGATTTCACCATTTGTGTTATTTCTGGCGTTACACTTGATGGAAACTCATTCCAATGTAATTGTGGATTTTCCACTGTAATATAATTGGTTTTACTGCATTGGCAAAGAGCAAAGATGCAAAACAAGTATATAGGGAAATAATGCGCCATTTTGCACGATTACAATTAACTGAGATTTAGATTTGGTACGTAATTTTGGGTTGAATAATTTGAATACTATATTTCTTAACTGAACACCGAAGTTCTTGACAAATTATGAGAAGTAAAAGTTAATTCAGTTGTTTGTTTAAATAATGGAGGAATCTGAAAACAAAACATACAGCACAGATAAAGTCTTACAAACAATTTTTATCGAATAATTTTTTTACCGTGATCGGCTTACAGCAAAACTAATGAGTTTAAGTGGGTATGGGTTTCTGAATACCAAATCAATATAGCCCAGCGCAAGAGGATACAATACAAATGGTTAAGTATATTTGAGAAACCAATGAATATATACGGTACCAACAGTTTAATTTTTCTAAATGCTTTTTATGTTAAGTTGGTAATTTCATGTATATTTTAACCATGTCCATTGGTTCCAAGCCTGAATTATTTATACGAATTTTTTAAAGTACTAAAAAATGAAATGAAACCTCATTAAACATAAAAATACATAAAGTTTTTTTGGATCAGAGGCAAGAAACACGTCATCCGATATTTACCAATGTTTTAACAACTAAAACCTAGCTCTAATGTTTGTGGAAATAAAGGAAAATTTTAAATACGTTTTTTATGTTTAGTTACTTAATGAAACTTTTAACCAACAATAAACAAACAACGTTAAACAAATGAAAAATATGGAAAACGTTAACGTTACTTTCTTTTTTGCTTTTTATGTTCTTTCCAAATGTTTCATAAACAGCAAATAAAACTTAGAAAGTTGAAACCAGTTAATAGTTTTTTACTCTGTACGTATATACATGCAGGCGGGCTATTTTTTAAATTCAAAATTAACAATTTTGGCAAACTTCACAACACGACAACCAGAACATCTATTTGATTTCTAGAGATAGACATATTACGTACTCTAAACGTACCCAAAACCATATAATCAAAAATGTAAAGTTGTTTATTATTTTATTATTTAAAAAAATTGAAAAGTTAATTATTTTTTTGCGTCACTAAACTACGTAGAATATTTTCAAACTAGGGTGGCTAGAGGTCAACATACCTACTAACATATACCTACGTAGGATGCCATTTTACAAAAAAGTAGGTTAACAATCTACTACTCTTCTAAGGCTACTAGCACATCAGTAATTAGGCACACACTTCGTTCCATAAATTGCATAAATGTCGCCCTTCCTATTTTAAAATACGGATAACTCACATTCAGTTCCAAATCCCAGGATTTTGTCACACTTCTAACTACTTCACTTTTTGGTTTGGCTAAACTTCGAATTTTTCTTTTTAATATTTTACTAGTTTGGGTAGTTTCACTTATTAATTTACATTCCATATATTCTACTGTAAGTGTCGCTGCAATTCCCAGGAAACCTATTTGGTAACCGGGTGTAAACAACATTAGCTTGAAATACCTAATGCATAAAAACATGGTTATTATAAATAACATTTGAAGCATAGCTTGATGATTGGCCGCCAGTCTGTTACCCACAATCTGGTTGAACATTCTATTCAGTACTTGGTGCATTTTGTAATATCCAATCATATCATCTTCACTTATATAACCCACTTTAGTAAGAAATTTTGCCTTAGAAGAATGTTGAAATGGATGAAGTGCAGTTACCCAAAAATAATAAAATTTTATATAAAGTAGACCTAAAATTAGCAACATAACCGCCACGTTCGAACACTGAAGTACGGACCACATGATGTACAAAATCAGTGGAAGCGTTTGCCAATCCAATTTGGGTTCAAACTCAAGAGCCTCGACAAAGAAGCGATGTAAAGGTTCAGTTTTCTGGAGGAAAAAAGCTGCCCAAAGAAATGGAAATATTAAGCTTCCAACAGAAATCAGAATAGAAAGAATTTCGACAACTAATCGGGTTCTTTTGTATGTGGAATTATTAAGGACAAAACGATGAAATGTTTCTGAAAAATTTGAAATAAAATTTTAAAAATAATTTCCAATTTAAATTTTCAGCCCAAAAATATTTTCACCTTCAAAGTAGCGGTCGGTGTTTATCAACTGGTTGAAAAAGTAGACTATCTCTTTTGCCCACATTCGGATGATTTGTTGTCCGGATGCAATTAGAATGAACAATGTAATTAATAGTAAGTCAATAGCTACTAAAATGGGCTGAAAAACAATTTCATGAAATTCTTCTTCTTCTCCAAGAAGCCTACTAACTTGTCGAAAGGATCTGGATACTAGTCGATAGGAGTTGAAAAATGCAAAGAATACGGCGTAAAATTGATACAAGCCAAAATTCATATTGGAGTAAGCTCCAGACCGACAAAGCTTTCTATTATTGCTGTCCCAGGTAAAAGGTGAACTGTATCCGTATTCCATTATGGTGAATCGGAAACCGATAATTTTCCAAAGCCTTTCTGAAAACATTTTATGTTTTGAGCAGAAGCTTTGGAATGCACTCAAAGTATGACAGTAAACGGTGAATATCTGTTTTCCAACTAGAGGTTGACTTGGGTACATACCCCATATACTACGTACAATTTTCAATTATATTTAGGGCGTTGTAGCCTATTTTACTGGAAAAATGGGTTTGTTTATGGTTAGTCCACATGGTAATTAAGTAGATAGTAGCTTGAACCTAAAAAAATAACATGAGAATATTCTTGAGAACAAATTGCTCCACTAACTTGTTTTTTAATTGGAACTGTTTGATCTAGTGTACTTCAACCTACAATGTAATTGGTAATTAGCTGTTTTAAAACAAGATGTTATAAAAGCTGTAGTTATATGTAGCAATTGGACACAAATTTGATTCCAGGACGTACCCCAGTTGGTATTTTGCTTCCAGTAGGTTATATTGCATCATATCTATCATTTTCTAATTAAGATTCAGGTAGTTGGGTGCAGTGGAAAAAGGAACGCAGATTGGATTTTGATGACGCAGTATTTCCAGCAAAATAATTAGCTTAAAAATAAATTGTTAGTTTAAATTAGTTTTTATAGGTTCTTAAAACATCACAAAAGTGCAATATTTTATATAAATATATATTACTATGAACAGGGTAATATGGGCTCTATAATCGGCTAAATGGGTTCTAATCCAACCAAAACGTGCTCTAGACAAGCCAATATGTGCTTTAAATTATGCTGAATGTACCAGTTTAATGCTAACGTCGTCTTCAGCAATGAGCATCTTTAATTGATTTACCATAAATAAGGTAAAGGATTATTTCATTAACAAATGAAAAATGTTTATACAAATCATTTTCATGAGTTATTTGCGTACCTTTACGTTCACCAAATTATGACTCATAATTTTTATGTTTATTCATAATTTGCCATTGTTTGTGGTGATTACATTTAATTGCATAGATGTCTAAGTACAATAGCTTATAAAATATTCCGTTTACATAGAAGTATGCTTTAGCTTGTTAAGAAGTATGATGTACTCACTATGTTTCCAATTACAAAGGTAGATTTAAAACAGTTTTAACTTTTTTTACTTTGGTAATTTTAGTTTTTTTCAGATTATTACAAAACATCAGAAACTCTTAAGCTGATTTAGAACAATTACAACTTTTACAACCTAAAAATTTATAAAAAAACGTGTTTGTGAAAATTTCTGGAATTATCAATGGGAATGTTAGTACTAGACTGTTATTGCATTTCTTGTTGTGTAGAGCTTACATAATTAAACCAGATTATTCTGGATTGCAAATAATCACATTAGTTTCGTACCTACATATAAAATATATTATTGGCATTTTATTGTATTTCTTCAAATACGACATTTATATGAATTTAGTAAAAAAAGAGAGATAGAAAGTAAACAATTATAGTTCCTAACGAAATGTAAGTTGCATATTATAGTAACAATAGTAATTTACGTGCACATACTCAGAGCTGTTGTTGGTGTGGAAGCATTGCTCCTCCATCTCCTACCAAATCACCTCCCTGCAACAAAGGACCATGCCCGGTGATACCTCCAAAATAGTTGTTGCTTGAGCCACTAACACTGCCGGAGTTCCTGACTGAGTTGTTGGGATACTGCCACCCCCACCATCCTCCGAAAATGTTTGGGACTCCGCCAAATACATTAATTTGCTGTTGAACTGGCTGTTGCTGAGGTGGGATTTGGAAGAACCCCCCTTGATCCGGCTGCTGAGTTTGAAACAAGTTCCATGGAGCCATCATATGCTGCTCTTGAAACACGCTAGGGTGCTGTTGCTGATGCGGTTGACCAAATAAATCTGGCTGTATTTGAGATTGAGGCAGACCAAACAATGGCGGTTGAGTTTGTTGAACAGGCTGCCCCAATAATGAGGGATGCTGCTGCTGTCCGGGTGGATACCAATGAATAGTTTTACTTGAATTTACTGCGCTTTTAGTTGTTTCCATTGCAGCTTTCGGTTTCATTTGTCCACGCTTCATTCCCTTCTGCATGCTCATAATTTTACTGATAAAATAAGAAAACACGAGGAAATTAGTTAGTCATATAAAATTAGGTAAATTAATAACGGAAAATTTTTCATTTATATAACATTTCATACAAGCATATCGTGCAATGTGCCCCAATATACTTATAATCGAACTGTTTTCCACAATAAGGACACAAACTACGTGTTTTCTGTTTTCTGAAGCTTTCCCATATTTTCTCGTGGGGTTTTTGCGTGTGTAACGTGGCGTGGGTTTTTCCAGTGGTGTGGGTATTTCCTGTAGCGTGGGTTATTCCCGTAGCGTGGGTTATTCCCGTTACGTAGGGTTTTTCTGCGGCATGGGTTTTTTCCAAATTTTCTGGATTTTTCTCGTGTACAAGACGAATATGACGATTTAAGTTTGCTTTCTCCTTAAAGTATCTTATCTTGCTGGGTTCTTGCAGCAAGCAGATTTCACAGCGCTCACAATCCTCAGGACGCATAAGCGTTTCATGAACGTGTCGGCCTAATGAGCTATAGCTGGTGTAATATTTACCACACTTACATTCCAATGGTCCTTCTTCAATTACCGGAAGATATTTTCGTCCCCTCATTGCTACACCATGTGGATAATTGGGATCGTTAGAAATTACCAAAAGACGAGATTTTGTCATCATTCTTCTTCGCTTCTTCTTCTGTAAATCATTCACTTGAAGAGTTTCCCTAACATGGTGTTGTAGTGTTTGATAATTCCAATATTCCCTACCACAACGGCACATAACCGGTCCTTCCTTAGTTTTTGGAATTCTTTGAAGTCCTTCTAAAACTAAACCATGGGGAGCATCGGGTTTCTTGGAAATTTCCAACAGACGATCTTTGGACAAATACATGCATTCTTGTTTCTTCTGTAAAGTATCCACAGTCTCAGAATTTCCCTCAGGTATGTTGACATTGTACACAACGGGATTAAAACACTGTGCTTCCGTATTTACGGTATTGTAAAATTCCTGTAACTTCTCAGGAGAAGGTGGATGCAGTTCTGTTTCAAGCAAGCCATTCAGAAGAATGTCTTGCTGATAGTTGTCAACTTGTCCTGCTATTTCATCCCATTCTGCTGGTTTTATTGGAAGTCCGGTAAGGTCATCCAATAAAGCTGAAACCTCCAAATTGTCTGAAAATCATACAAGTTTATATTTAACCACCCAATGTGTTTAAAAATAATTTGAACTAGCACTGAATAATTTTACCTGAATTGGCAAAAACGGCTTCAGTTTTAAATTCCAAGGTCATTTCTCCACTCTGGATGGACATAATTAATCTTGCTTGCTGAGCAGGCGATGATGGTTAGTAGTTGGAGTTAAAGTTGTGTCTGGTTCTTTATCATCAATTCCATCATATTGAGCACTTATTCTCTTGTTACAATAGTAATGGCATGTTTATTGTCTTTAGCCACGTGTGTGCTTACTTACATTACATACTTGCCTGAGAACGTCAAGGTTGTCTGGTTAAAATACCTAATAGACTATAAGCTGGCTGCAGTTAATACCTACATAGCAACACCAAGCGCTGATTTATAGACTGCAATAAAACGGCAATTAAATTGAAAGAGATAAAGAGTTAGTGCAAAATGACTCGCTTTTGGAAATACTTTTAGCATAAAACTAGGATAAACTTCCTCTCAGATGATTTATTGGCAATGATTTAAATATAGAAGAGTAGTAAAAAATTCCCTTTAGATTATATTTTTGAGACGTAATTATAAAGAAAGTCGTGTTTTCATTTTACAACTGAAAGAAACATTTTATGCAAAGTATCCAGAAAAATTTCACAGAATGGTTACAAAATGCATACTTTTGATTTGATTTGCATAGTTTATTAGCAGAATTTTTAACTTGTTAACACTGTAGGATAAAACTGATAAAAGCTGCATTTGTATTTTGAATGGGCTATTAGCAGTCAGCCACCTAGATGTAGCTCATATGGGTTGCAATAAAATGTTGAGGTTGTCCGATCGATGAACTAAAATGATTTCCAGCAAAGTAATGAATGCAGAATGAGTTCTCAATCTGCAAGAATACTTGCTCGACGAAAAAATAAAATTACTGAAATATTACTTCAAATAATTAACGCGTGAGTTCAGAAAGATTTACAAAATTTAATATTTCAATTTTTAAAATCCCACAAATCTATTAAAAGCTCGAGGCAAGCAAATTTTAACATAGCAAACTCGCAAATTGTCCCTTGTGTTTGTTAACATACCAACTACAATTCCCACAGGTACTTTAATGACACAAGATACATTCAAAACCCGTTTTAAATATAAGTTGACATATTGTTTTTGATTAACGTAGATAGTTGTTTTTTAACTGTAAACGGCATAACCTTACAAATACAAATCTGTAGGAAACAATTGGACAATTACTCAGATACAGAGGTCATAAATTCATAAATCATTTAATACAATGCATATTTAACATTGCTAATCTATAACAAAGTGATTAAAATGTGTATTGTTTTAGTATTAATTTTTCCTCTTAGTAGCCTGTCAAATGACTAAGCTTGCAGATGGCCATTTAAATCAGAAAACAAATATTTAAGCGATCCACTTGTTGAACAGCAGTCTATCTGGGATTGAAGCAATTTTTGTACAAAGCTTGTAAGAAAAATTTACAAAGCAATACAAACGTATACTTACAATGAAATTATGGACAATAATTTTGTTGTTTTGGTCATCTCATCAACCGCTTGCAACTAAGCAAGGATACTAACATATCCTAAGATTTCAGTAAAAGTAAATTAGTTGCATTTTAATGGTTTACCGTTTATAGCACAATTTACGTTATTTTACAAAAAACCGTCGACTTCATAGGAAGTTTAGATATTAGCAGTGGTGGAAATCGAGATAAAAGTGAAATGTACGCCTGGGCTATTTCCGAAAAGCATTGTAACGATGGCAGTAAACAATCTGATGATGAGGATAGACTTGACAATACAACTAACGACGAAGGCAGAAGAAGGCAGACTGATGAGGATATGAATAAAGACAATGAGAAGTGGATTAAAAAGAATGAGGATTGGATTAAAGAAAATGAGGATTGGATTAAAGACAACGAGGAATGGATTTTAAAAAATGGGGATTGGATTAAAGACAATGAGGAATTAATTCAATATTATGAGAATTTGATTAAGGACAATGCGGAAATGATTCAAATTAATAAGGATTTAATTAAACGCATTCAGGAATTAATTCAAATAATTGAGAATTCAATTAACCAAAATCTGGACTTATTTGAAGGAAAAGAGAATTTAGTTAACGAAATTGAGAACCTAGCAAAAAAAGCAGAAATTATTTATAGAAAACGAGAAATTAAAAAAAGAAAATGAGAAATTGGCTAAAGAAAATGAGAAACTGGTCAAAAAAAATGAGAAAATGGTCAAAGAAAATGAGAGGTTGTTTAAAGAAATTGAGAAACTAGTTAAAGAAAATGAGGACTTTTACATTAAAAAATACAAATTAAATGCAAAAGCCCATTTGGTCAGTGGAAGTAAAACCAGTGCCGATAATACAATCCGTGATCCTGGTGGTTGTCAAGAAATTCGCCATGATAATATTGATAAAAACAATGCCAGGAGTATTTAGAATAAGATAACATAACCTGGTAAACAGTTGCTAATTGGATTGCCATAATAAATATCTATAATCGCAAAATTATATCCTCACATATCCCAGATTATGGAGTATTTCTCCAACGGAAACTTATTACGATAACTTGTTTGTGTAACAAAGCAGTAGATGTTATACTTTCTGAGAATCAGCTTAGTTGTGTGATATGTTCAGTTAAGGCAAAGTATAGGTAAAGCGTGTTCCAAATGTATCTTTCAGCAATATATTTTGACCAACATTAGAATGTGGATTATACAACCATAGATTTAACATGATCAAGTTTACACCAGCTTTAGTTATTTAAATTTTTTGTTCTTCTTTAGTTCTTCTATGCCGAACTTGTGTGTATATGGGCGACGAAAATGCTATAATATTATTGATATTAGCTTTTCAAAATTAAACAACTTCTGTTACTTCCAAATTCTTGCGGTTGAAATTCTCATTAAAGGGTTGGTTAAGTTACAGCTGGGAGCTAGATCCTTTGATACATAATTATAATTGATGAGCTCATTGTATGAGATGAGGTCATTTACCCATGTTAGGTTTAAATGCTGACTTCCATTCCTTTGCATAAAAGTTACATTAAACTTACCATTAATTACTGTCAATACTTATAACCACATAATTATTATGACAATTATCGGAATTCTGTGAATCACACCAGAAAACATCGTAAAATGCCATTTATTTAGTTTACTAGTTAAGCAATCATGGACCTTCTTGTCATATGTGTAGTGTCCAAAGTGTGTAAAGTTTGAAATATTGGAGCAAGTTAATGCAACCAACCAATATAACAAATCTTGAAGTGTTTTTTGAAGATGCGTCTGTTGTTTTGCACCTTATTTTTGGGAAGCGCATTTTGTTTGACTTCAGGTATTTTAAAAATCTTCGGTTTGACTTGCTACACCTGTGTTAACATTACGATTCCAGATTTAAAGAACAGCAGGATAATTGGAAAAACAAAGCAGGAAATTTTTAGCGATGCATGCTGGCTTCCTCCATGGGTGAAACCGCATCAGCAAAAATGCCAACATCCAAGTAAGACCATTGTATTTTCCCCAGAAACTGTAAACTAATAAATCAACATAAACTCAAGGAATACATAAATATTTACCCTTGTGTCGTCAGGTGAAGTCTGTACATCAGCCCTATTATTTGGTGGTGATCAGCGCATTATGGTGCGAACTTGTCTAAATATTACCTTGCCAGAAATATCAAACAGTTGTGGATATTTTCGTGGTGCTGAACATTCCGAATCCGCCCATAAGTTTTTCAATGGTTTCTTTCATAAAAGCGATAAAATTACTACTAGAATCTGTACTTGTGCCAAAAATAATTGCAGCGCTGATAACATCCACGAGAATGGGAAACACTACGGTATTGCTACTTATCAGACATTGGAAACACAAAATCTAATATACAAAAAGTTTTTGGAGATTATATATAACTCTGCGGACTATGGAATACTACTGGAGCATTTTGCTGGAAGACTGCCTATTATGGCAGATGATGTAACTACAGCTATTACCACAGCTGGTGGCATGGTTTTACCGAAATTGGGCAGTTCTAATCAAACAGAAAACGACGCATTTAGCAAAAATTTGACGACGCTAGATACTAATGAAGAATCAACTGAATTTCTGCCGGCACAAATGCTAACCCATATTAGTACAGAATATGCTACAAAAACAAATTACACAACCGAAACAGCAATAATCAATGATTCAAATGTTTCTGATGATTCCACTAAAGACCTGTTTAACTCAGACGTACTTACAACAACAGCGCATTCATCCGAATCATGTAAAATACATTTCCAATTGATACAATATCTATATTTGCTAGAAAGTCAAACCCTTAATGTAAAATACATTTGCACTTGTAGTTACCTACGAAACCAAACGGGTTATTTTGGATGGCACACAGCCCGACGAGTTCATCAAACAAAGAGAATCTGGCAAAAACTTTGACAACAATGCCGCAAACACATCAAACTTGATTTTATGGATCCTTGTTTCAACGACCGTTATCTCAATCTTTTTTGGCATAATACTTGCAATTGTTTTACTTAGGCGTTATTTAAATTCAAGTTTTAGGCATGCGACTCGAGCACAAGAACATGCAGCATGTATGGACAACGATGTCTTGAATACAGTGGTAGCTGAACTAGAAACAGAAATTACTGCGTCCAACCCATACACCTGTAACATCGATGCCCTTGAAATCAAAGAAGACGAGTTTACATTAGGTAGGTAAATAAAAGACAAACTTGTTATTTATAGTTCAAAAGCGTAAATATTTGCTTGAAATCTAGAGGAAACTAAACTATTGGGATCGGGTGCATTTGGACTAGTGTGTAAAGGCAAAGTTGCTGACAACGACAATTTGGTAGAATGTGCAGTGAAAATGGCAAAGACACAATCGGACAGAAATGCACTTAAAGCACTGTTGTCGGAAATGAAAGTTTTAAACTACATTGGTAACAATGAAAATATTGTACGTCTAATTGGTTGTTCTACCGAAAACGTCAAACTGGGTCGCTTGCTTGTATTTCTGGAGTTTTGTAGCCTTGGCTCATTGGACAAGTACTTAAGAGCAAACCAACCAAAATTAAGTGTAACCACACTGGATGAGCAACTTCTCAATGATTTGATAAAATGGGCAGTGGAAATATGTCGGGGCATGGAATTTGTTGCGTCGAAAAAAGTAAGAGAGATAAACACATACATCCAAATATCCGGTCGCAAATGTAATATTTAGAATACCTTTTTGCGTCAGCTGATACACGCAGATCTTGCAACACGAAATGTACTATTAAATGTTAACAAAACAGCAAAAATTGCGGACTTCGGACTATCAAGGCGGTTGTACAATTATTCAAGTTATGTTAAAACACATCAGGAACCTCTTCCTTGGCGTTGGATGGCACCTGAGTCTCTTAAAAAGTTAGAGTTTACAGAAAAAACAGACGTATGGGCGTATGCAGTGTTACTTTGGGAACTGTTCACTTTTGCTGATGTACCATACCCAGGATTGTCGTGGGTGTCAGATTTTGTAGAACAAATAGAAGAAGGTTTACGACTGGCAAAGCCGAAATACAGTCCAACTGATATGTATGAGCTTATGCAAAGTTGCTGGAATGTGGAACCAATGGAACGGCCTAAGTTTTTAGAAATTCGGGAAATTTTAGAAAACAAACATTCAAGCCTGCTTACGTCAATCTGATATTTATTATTTAGCTCAATGCATGTTAGAATAGGGACGATGAGGCCAGTTTTGAAATTATGAATACTCAGATTTTGTGCATAAAAACTGAAAACTACATACATTTAGTTTTTGTTTTCAAAACAAATTGTGTTGGTCCGTGAAAAGACAGTCAAGTAATATTTGTCTCCTGAGTCACGTACAGAAATATAGCTTGACATGATATATCTTGGGCATGCTTTATTGCCTAAAGCAAATTTGATTCTTGTAACGGATGTTTATTAAATATACTTGTATTGTTCATAACTACCATGTAACTAGATTTTTCAGTATACACAATTTCTATTGTATCCACGATTTGCGGTTGACATGTTCATACCCAGAACCCAAAAGAAAGTTGGTTAGATTTCAGCAAGATTCTCTGAGACTTAATTGATGAGTTCATCCTATGAAAATCTTTAGTCAAGCTCATAAAGTTTTTGACTTGCATATCACATGAAATAATTTTGCATACAGCTACATTAAATTAACCACTGATTACTATTCTTTATAACCAAGTTATTTTCTCAACCACATATTCCAACAGTTACGTAGAACCTTATTAAATTAATTACATTATTCACTCATAAATTATGAGTCATAAAGTTGTAAAAACGACACCTAGTGTAATGTCATAGCAATTTTAAAACCTTTTTGCCATACGTGTAACTTTGGCAAAGTGTTAACATTATTAGCAAACTGAAACTGCCCCATCAAACCTTAAAACAAGTGTTGCAGCGTTTAAAAAAATGAACATGAACACTTTATGATTTGTTTATCAGCGGCAAAGGTGACTTACGAAATCCAAATTTTGTTTATAAACATACTTAAAGATACAACAATGTTTGGTGATGAACGGTTTAAAAAAATTCCAGATAAGTTACATAATACACCGATTCTCTTCAGTGAAAATGTGTAAAAACGTAGAAATTGGCTGGGTTCGTTAAGAAGACATGTGCGGTAAAGAACTAAGAATCGTATACGTAGGATTTCAAGATAATGAACTTATGCTGGAGGTCTTGCAGTTTCCGGGATATCCTCTAATCAGTACAGTATAAAGAAACGTAACCACAAATATATATACGTACCTAAGTATTTGTCAGCAAGTTTCGGAAACTTAGTTTCCACATACTTTGTGGGAATGACAAAATTAATGCCTGCCTGTTTTGCATAGCACCTAGCTTTCTGTGAATACGCTTTCACTTCCAGAAACAATAACGACAACATATAATTTTGAAAAGTTACTAAACAAAGCAACTAAAAATACCGAAAACAAAATGTTTCTGACTTTCTTATTGTTTATTTTACAAATTTCTTTAAGTAGTACTTCGGGTAACAAATGAAATATTCGCATAATAACTTGATTCCTTTAGTAAAAGTTAGAAGTAAATATTTAAGAATTAATATCTCTCCCAGGTTATAATAGAGGGTATCATGGTTACAGGAGATCCCTATTGTGTCACACGTGTGCCCACATTACATCCGTAAATATACAGTTTGAAGAAAATCGTTATGCACAAGGTTCTCTTACTTTCAACGAATCCTGTAAATACGAAAGCTCTCCGTTTCCGGAATTCAGTAAATTATGTCCAAACCCTGGTAATTGATTTTGCTTTATAGTATAATATTATATGTATCCTTACAAAAAATTGACTACATTATATTACAGATGACAAATGTGGGATGGCAATTTTTGGTGGGTATAACTCCTTAGAAATTACTTTGAGAATGTGTGTACCTGCTACACTTACTAATGCAAGAAATAAATGTGCACAATTAATTGGAGTCAAAGACACACAGTATGTTCGCAAAGCTTTCAGTAGTTTCTTTTCTGAAGACGAGCAATTGGATATCGTATTATGTATTTGTAGTTCTGATAATTGCAATGTAAAACTAAAACCTAAAAATTTTGTAGCGCCTTGGGGTGCAGGCAAGCAGTCCGAAAAAGCCCTAAGATTTTTCTTAAAACAGTTAAATTACACAGCGCAGGGAAACCAAAATGTTGAAACAACTACTCAATTTACTCGATTGCAGACGACATCAGGCTATCAACATTCAGGTATTCATGAAATTACAAATACTTGCATTCTTTAAATTGCAAATTTTCAAAACTATTAATTAAAACAAATTGTGCAATTCTTTAATATTACTTTAAAGGAGACGCCCAGCAGGGCTCCAGATTGGAATCTTTTGGCTGCTACACGTGCATGTATGCAAGTCACCCGACCTTACTAGTGAACCCACAGCTTTTGAGCTCCAGTAAACTACCGTATAATGAATCATGTAGAGAAAGCCTACAAAACATTTACAAAGCACTTGGTGACGATTGCCCAAATCCACGTAACTCACTTCTCTACAAGTTCCATTTTTGTATAGATTGTGTAAATAGTATTTAATATGTTATTTTTAGATGACTCCTGCACCATATTTTCATTTCAAAGTGGCCAAGATAAAGAAATTACATAGAGAACTTGTTTACCTACACTGGCTATAAACGTTCATAGCAGCTGTGTCTTTTTGCTAAACCAGAAGGAAAAAGAAAGATCACAAATTGAACTCGAAGAATATTTCCATGGGGATAATGTTAATATAAGGTTTTGCTTGTGCAAATATGAATGCAATCCATCGATCTCTACCTACTTGTATGACGTTAAAAACATTTCCAACGTGCTTGACATTGTGTATCAAAAAATCAAAAAAATGTTGAAGACAAGTGTATATTGGAAGAACTCTTCTGTTGGTGTTACATCCGAACCAACAATTACACCATCTTATACTGATCTCCCTTCTGTCGAGCCAAACAAAACTACTATACAAAATGTTACTAACTACTCATTTTACGAGACGTCCACTAGTAAATCCACTCTGCAATCTACTACTGCACACTTTACACAGACTAATTGGACAGCAGTAACTACTGCAACATTCACTACCGTTCTACCTTATTCGTCATACTCAAGTAGTTTGAACACGACTACAGAAATTCCATCTAACTCAAAACCTCGAGCCTCCTGGTCAAGTAATGGTTCTAAACCTATATCCTCAATATTTCTTTTAATTTTTATTCCAACTAGCTTTGTACTATTTCTCCTTGTTGTAATTTCTGTAATATTAATTCAACGACACCGCCTTTACTCCAACTTTATTACCAATCACATGATTTTAAATAAGGATACGGAACTACGGTAAACCACCTGATGTTTGATAATGTTAAGTGTGTACATTGGACGTAGCTCAGGCTTTAGCTGCAATATTAAATAACCGTTCTGTTTCTGTAAGATGGTCGTAGCCCTTATGTTTTTCTAAAACCAGTGTTATTAAACTATTTTCTGAACAAAAATGCTGGCAAGTTAATACATTTTACAATTCAATGTTAGACTTAAAACCATAACATCGTAACTCACACGTACCTTAAATACGTAAGCATGCATAAAGTTGTAACATATGCACAATAACATTTTTTCCAGGTTTCGCATGACCATCCAACTTTGCAACACAACTAGAAAGATGACTTTAGATTTAGATTAGACCAACCAAAGTACATTTTAAAAGAAATGAATGCGCTTATGAATCGGTGTTGGAACATTAAGCCGGAAAGTCGTCCCAGTTTTGCGGACATTGGACAGGTCTTACTCCAGCACAGATAAACAAATAGTTGCTGTATGAGTCACGTAAACACCACACTTTATTGGCATGTCCATTAACCATATGATTATTGAATTAAAACAAAGATATTTAATTAATATTGTATTCTTGTATACGTAGAGTTTTCCAAAAAGATTGAGAAAGGTTTCAATACGCACAAATTTGAGGTAAGACGATCGAGGAGCTTGTAACTTTGTGAGTTAATAGAAGAGTCATAAATAAGTATTTGTGCAAAAAATCGTGACCCCAGCTTGCTTCCTTTAAGAGAACCACTTATCTGAAATTTAGGATGCAAAATTTTTTCTTGCAGCATACGTGAAAATTTTCTTACTTTAAAAGTTAGTGGGTGTTACAACACAGATTTGTACCGTCAGATCATAAATGGTATGCATTATATAATCCTCATACTCAGCAGAATCTACTGCAGGTACATCCGGCTCGCTAATCCTACTGGTATTTTTAGTGTCAATCAAATTTAAAAGTAATCCAAAGCAAGTATTTTAATATTAAATTCAACATTGTTAATGTTCTTCTAGGAAAACTGAAAATATATGTAGGTAGTAGAATAGCCTAAAATATAAACCAACTCGTGGGATCTCTGAATCACATTAGCATTTTAATTTAAATAGAAATATGTAGTTGTTACAAGAGATTTTAGAAAATATAACCTCAAAATTTCACGAAAATCGAGTGCACCCATTTTTCAAAAAAACCGCATATCCGGTTCTATAAGTAGGATAATGTTTAGGATCAAATAAAATAAACCCAAGATACCTTGACTTATATCAACACAAACGAGTGCCAGTTCATGGGTTTTGTGCACATCTATGAAGAAATACAGAGCCCGGAAAAAGTCAATGCTCAAAAATCGGGAAAATCTCGGAAAAATTACATTTTGTGAACGTCTTTGCTACTTTTGTACTAGAGCACATTTTTTCATGGATGAAGCGTACGCATGTACATAAGTGCCTGGGCTATACGTATTACTAATCAGATTAACCTTTCTCTTTAATTGCTTTTAAACACAAGCAAGGAAACCTTTCTCAATCTTTCTGGAAAACTCCACGTATCAATGTATTCACTTATGTACATAACTACTATCTTACTAAACCTTACAGTATTACACTTACACAATCTCTAATAAAACCTCGTTGTTGTGGTCAAACCTTTTACCAGAATTTGGTGGGTTGAAGCTAGATTGACGTGCATATGGTGAGCTCATCGTATGAGATCATTTCCCCAAATTAATTATATTTTTCAATTCATTCATGCTGCACAGTGAATCACATTACTTTGTATAATACAAGTTACATTAATTGAAACACGAACTGCTTACAATTCCTTACAAAAGTTTAAGATAGAGAAGGAAAAGCAGTCCAACCTGCTAAACAATTTTACAGTAACTATAAAAGATGTATCTGTTTCGTTTTGCTTTGTTCCTTGGAAACGCATTTTGGTTGACTTCTGGAATTGTTACAATCTCCAGTCTCACTTGTTACACCTGTATTAACATTACGATTCCAGACTTAAATAACAGCAGGATAGTTGGAAAAACTAAACCGAAAATCTTTAGCGACTCATGCTGGCATCCTGCTAGGGGGAGAACACATCTTCAAAAATGCCAACGCCCAGGTACTATCTGTTTTAATTTTGCCATCAGAAATTATAAACTCAAAAACGTGCAAATTGACAAAGACAATAACTGAATATCCTTGTGTGTTCAGATGAAGTATGCACATCAGCCTATTTATTTGGGGGTGATCAGCGCATTATGATACGAACATGTCTAAATCTTACCTTGCCGGAAATATCAAACACCTGTGGTTTTCTACGTAGTGCTGAACATTCCGAATCCGCGTATAAGTTTTTTCATGGTTTTTTTCATAAAAGAGAAAAAATTACTACTAGAATCTGTACTTGTGCCAAAAATAAATGCAGTGCTGATAACGTCATAGAGAAAAATGCAAAACAATACGGTAATGCTACTACTCAGACATTAAAAACACAGGATATAATATACATAAGGTTTTTGGAGATTATAAACACCACTACCTTCTATGGATTTTTATTGGACCAATTTGCTGAAACATTGTCAACTACAACAGTTTCAAATACTGCTATTACTACAACTACTCTCAAGGTGGCACCGGATTCTGGTGGACTGGATCATACAGAAAACAACAAAAATAGCGAAGTTACTTTGAGTTTTGATGACACCAATACACAATCTGCTGAGATTATTGCGGAACAAACGCAATCACATATACCAACTGAGAGTGCAGAAACAACCGCTGATACGAATACTTTAGATACTGTTACTACAACCGATTTAAGCTCACAGGATTCTGATACGAACAACTCAACGACGTCTTTATATTTTGCGGAAAATAATTCAAGCTCTACACATTTTGATTCAGGAAACCACTCACATGCTCGAATACAGTTTCTATTGGGGATTTTAATCCCTGTTGTGGTGTTAACTGCATTTCTTATTATACTAATTTCAATTCTAATACTTCGACGTCGAATTCGACCACGACGCCAAATACAAAATCACTTGAAGCAGTATTTTACACAAGATGGCAATGATCCTACAAAAAGAATTCATGGAGTATTTGGAGAATACAACAAACCAGTTTTTGAAATTCCTATGGGCTTATTCAAAATAGGTTGGTTTTAATAATTAAATGTAAAAACGGGATTTTTAGTGGTCGATTTTTATTAAAACAGCCAAGCTTTCAATAGCATCCATCCAATCTAGGTTGGTTTTAAACGACATTTGAGACATTATTTGAAGATATTTTTTATTAAATATTTTGTTTGCACAACAGACGAATCCAAAATTTTGTACACCGGAGAATATGAGAAGGCTTGCTTAGTAAGGATAACGCGAGGAAAGAATAAAATTAAAGCAACTGCCAAAATGCCCAAAGCTTCATCGCCTGACAATTCCCTGACAGTGATTTGCCGAATGGTGCAAGAAATTAAAATATTAAGTTACATTGGACTTCACGAACATATTGTAGGTATGGTTGGGGCCTACACGGAAGGACTGAAAAGTGGTCAGGTTTACTTATTCCATGAGATCTGTAGTCTAGGTCCTTTAAATATATTTCTGAGTTACTTAGAAATAAATACCCGCTATAGCCTTGTAGAAAGTGAAATTCAACTTGACTTGAATAAATGGTCAAAACAAGTTGCTGAAGGCATGGAATTCGTCGCATCAAAACGCGTAAGTATATTAAAACAGCATTTGCAACTAGAACTATAGATGCACTATTGGATTTAATATTGCTTTAGGTGATGCATGCTGATTTGTGTTCCAAAAACATTTTATTGGATTCTCAAAAAACCGCAAAAATTGCAAGTTTTGGGTATGCACGTAGAGCCGAACAAGTTGACGACTTTGTAAAACAAAAGCTAAAACCCAACAACTGGCAATGGATGCCTCCTGAGTCGCTGACAAAATGGCAATTTACTGAAAAATCAGATGTATGGGCTTTCGGCGTGCTGCTGTGGGAGCTATATACATTAGGAGATCAACCATATGTGAACCTAGCATATCCATCAAATTTTGCAACACAGCTGGATCGTGGGTATAGGTTGGAAAGGCCAGTATATGCAAACGATCAGATGCATAAATTGATGCTACAGTGTTGGAGTACGGAGCCAAAAGAACGTCCGGGGTTTTCAGAAATTCTAAAAATATTAACCGCTTCCGATTGTTCAGATTCAAACTATTCCAGTCTTGACAATATAATTGTATAAACAGTGCCAAAAAATATAATAAACAAATAGATTTTTTATAATATTATATATAAAAGATGTAGTTCTACTGCACATTTGCTACAGTTTGCATATAAAATAATCTCATATAATTATTTATGCTGTGGTTTAAAACGTTATTGAAAGTACTGAAAAACAAAAAACACACGCGCTTGTACGTTATGATTCCAAGTTTTGTGTAACAGTTCATAAATCGACTTGTTCAAACTGCAAACACCGCAAATAGCTGTTGTACGTGCTAATCAACTTCAAATTCGAAATTCAAATTTGAACATTTTAATTATCTGACTTAATGAAACGGACGAATAATCACAAGATGCATACAAAAACGTCGTATGAAAAATTGATGTAAAGCTGTAATTAAAATAGTTGGTTATGGTTTTGTTAAATCGTACACAGGAACGTCGATACTTTAATTTACGTCGAACAATAAATCAGACGTAATGGCCATACGATATTGAAAACCCGCAACAAGTTGGTTAAAATCATTTTAATAAAGTGCAGTTTTAAATATCGTGTTATTGGCTTAACCGCGTATCCTGTGACTAAGCTTTCCGATAGCAATTAAAATCAGAACACAAGTGATTAACCAATCCTCACATTGCAGCAATCAGCCTCGGGTTGAAGCAATAATATGTTTTCAAGTTTCTACAAAAAATCATTTAAAAAATTGAAATTTTCTGAAGTCATACAAATACAAATTAGCAATGAATTTGTTGACGATAAGTTTCTTAATTTGGTCATCACAGCAACTGTTTGCAGGTATGCCAAAATAACCAACAGGTATAAATTTTAGAAATCAATCACAGACACTACATTTTTTGAATTTTGCGTTCTCGCACAATTTGCTTTATTTTACAGAAAACGTTGACTTAATAAGAAGCTCAGATATTAGCAGTAGCAGAAATCGAGCAAACAGAGAAATTCATGGCTTGATTATGACCGGTAAACATCGCGACGATGACTTTAAATATGAAGGCAGTGGACAATCTGACGAGGAAGGTAGCGGCGACAATGAAGATGACGACGAAGACGATAGAAATACCATTATTCCGATTCCCACTGAGAAAATTATCACCGTTCCTACAATTCAAATTGATAAAGGTAACGAGGATTTTTACCTTGAAAATGACACACTAATTGCGGACCATGTGCGTATCGGAAATAAAACGAGTGCCAATAAAACAATCAGTAATTTTACTATTGGGGAAGAAGTTCTTGATGGTAATATTGATATTCAAAGTTTTGCGGCCGACAAAGAAAATACAAGTAGAAATTTTGAACAAAGTTTACACACCATCACGGCTAGCCCTGCAAACATAGATAGAAAAAGCGACATTGGGATGTTCAATGAATTAAATGTAAATGCCAATGCACACACAGAAAATCATACTAGTACAAACGATCTTATTCCTAAAGAAGGAACAATTAGAAATGATAAACAAATCCATCCAATTAATAATTCAAGCACGGACAACAATACTAATGGTAAGGTGTCCTCTGGGAAAGAAAAGTTTTGCTCCGGACATTTTACCATCCATTTATTAGTGTTACGCTTTGTGTATTATATAAAACACTAACTAAAATTAACGTACTGCAATCTGTTATTAATATAATGGCCTATCTAAGAAAAGACGTATTGTTAAATTGTGTGAACATATTATCATTATACATTTATATCTATAAATATATTAAAGTTGCACTATACAATAAAACGTTTGTACGACAAAACAATAAGGTATCAATTAGTTACAAAAAGTTCTAATATTCAGCTGATTTGTCATAATTAAGGTAAAAAAGGAATGTTAGTTAGTAGCAAACGCATGCTACCTATTTTGTCATAAGAACAATGCTTACTGTGTATTCAAGCACTTTTGAGAAAAAGATCACTTTTGTTTCTCTATCAAACTTTGCTGTACCGTAGTAAAACCAAATTGGTTTTTGGGCTCTCAGCTCTCTATTCCAAGTTACCAAGCAACCGAACAACTGCCATCTCCACGTTGACTTTAACAAGTTATTTGTAAGTGTGCTTATTGTAACTATTTTAGGTAATAGTTCAACTGCTAATATTAGTATAAGTACACTAAAGAGTACAGCAACTGCGTATAACTGAACGTCTAAAAACTTCCAACTGTAAAGTATTATCCACAAGCATAACACACAAACCAGAAAGCCGTTTCCCATTAGAACTCCGGCCTTTTTCCGAAATCCGGGTAGGTGATACTGATTCAAACATAAAAGCTGACGATAACTTAAAAGTGCTGCCTTTAGGCACTTTGTTTTACTAATTTGCTGAAGAATTACTAAATAGCATTTAAGGGATGCAATACAGGGAACAACGGTTATGCTGTAAGTTCGTGTTCCTTCAAACGTCATCCAGTACATCATTATAACACGAAGTGTAGTGAAGAGAGTACCTTGCGCTGTCCCGCTACTAAACGTAAAAATAAAATAAAAAGGGTCCATATTTGCATAACATACGGAAGGTGGCAACAACAGAGCAGCAACAAACGAAAGTGCCACCAACAAACTTATTGAACGAACAAAGGTGTGACTCTGACTTAAGGTTGGAAACGCTGCTTCTGTGTATTCAAAACAACATAGATAATAAATCTGCTATTTTAGGCATACTTAAATTTTATGTTTTGGAATAGTACCTGAATATTGCTGGTTTCTATGTTTTTGAATTTTCCTTTGAACAGCCCTCCAGTATGTCCTGTTTTGTAATACTTTAAAACTGTATAGGCAGTTTATGCAAGCAAAAAGAGACCTTCCATCTTCAGATATACAAACCAGATTTACCAAAACAACTACAACTGACACCAATGCCCCAAGTATATTTACCAGAACATAATGAATTGGAAAAATGTGATTGTTATGCATGTAGAACGCTACATTTACTACGGAAAATAAACTGTATACTGTCATAAAAAGTAATCCAATCCAGTATATAATGAATTTTCTCTGCTTGTAACGATCTAGTACTAATGATTTGGTAGACCAATCAAACCAGAGCGGGTGGGGGTACAGTAGTTTACCAAATGTGAAATTGTAGGTATAGAAGTGAAGCCAAGCAAACTTATCTTCCATGCTAAAGCAATTTGCTTGATTTGAATGTTATTTTAAATTACTTTGAAAACAGCAAAAATATTAGAAAGTACATTTTGTATAAACAAAATTGAAAAAGTGTTTTTTGCGACGATACTGCTATATGAGTGTTCACGTCAAAATGACATTTAAGCTTTTGAAAGTCAAAAGTTGAAAAAGTCTATAAACAGACCGGGTTTTGTTATGTCGAAATGTTGATATATTGGATTATTGGATTTTTTGAAACGCTTAAAATAAGAATATCTGAATTTTTTACATTTGGATATTCAAATTAAAATAATACCATTTTGATAAAAAGAGCTTAGTTGGGAAAAAATACTTAACCACAAAAATTCTGATCATCGTAACATTCCATCATGACAATAAGCAGAACCATTTATAAATGCCAAAATTTGCACACCGTGCTTAAACATTGCAAACGTCAAATTTGTCATCCTTTTTGGAATATGACTAATCCTTAACCGTTAATTTATTGATCAAATCCAGCGTTATGATACACAAGCAGATACACAGGATGATTTGCCTAACTGTTTTTGTAAAAATTAATATGTATGTATTAATAGAAGGTGTCTGTATGTATAAAAATTCGACTTCTTGCTCTTGTAAAGAAAATTGATTTTAGGTTGCCTGTCAAAGCTTGATAAAGGCGTGTTTTTTTGCGAATTAATTTATTTGACGTATCGATTAGATGTCCTGAATTTTTGGAAGAAAAGCTTGTTTTAAGGTAAAACATATGTAATTGCACAAGTAAGGCTTCTATAAGCATTTTACAAAAGCAACCTCTGTATTTCGCAAATATTTTAAATTGTTGAGCAACACTATCTAACAGTTCAACCAAAAAGTTCTTTATTGCTAGGTAAGAAACCTTTTATATGAAAAAAATTTTATTTGCGAAATAAAGCTTCTCTATATCGTTTTTTAACTACCTTAAAAGACGAATATAATTCTGAATAGATATTACCTGTTACATAAATAATATTCATAAACCAAAACTAATATTCCTCTGGCAGCCAACTCTATTATCTAATGCTTTACAACATAACTTATTCAAAGCATAGGAATTCAAAAAAAAAATATTAAATTTTTTTTACTCGTGCCACGTTCAGCTTACCCATAGAGCTCTTGCATTACCATTCCATACACCTTACGCCTGAATACACTTTTGCTGTGATATAAACTTAGACGCTTCCTGGAATAAATTACGATGTATATATAAGTTTGGGCCACGTAGGTTAAGATTGGCAGAGTTTTTCGTATTGCAATAAAACAACATATAGTGTAGCTTAAAGCAATTAGCTGTAACTGTGAGAATTATAGACGCTTTTTCTACTCCTTCTATTTTAGTACCTACAGAAAGTCAAGCATCCGCTTAAAAGTACAAATTTGTTATTCCTTACTCTATTATGCGTGAGTTTATGTTTGAGTCCCATCATTGTCACGATCTTGTATGATGGAATGGAACTCTTTGAGAAGTATATTACACGTTTGTGGAAGCTGAACCGTTACCTCAGGCACGATAAAAGACCAATTGGTTATTCGATCTCTTTTCCTGTCCGTATTTGTATTCGAAAAGGTAAGTCAATGTCTATTATGTATGCCTTTATCAATGCAATACAAGTTCTTATTCTATTACAGAAAAACTTTTATGCAGAAATAGTCAAGTTGTTAAAAAGGAGTCCAAATGTGGATGTGTTGGGAATAATGATGAATGGGCTGGTCTTAATGGCGTTCATTTGGGCAACTTTTGGATCATCGCTATCTATATTCACAAAACTGGATCTAGCATATTATGTGCTTGAAAAGCTGCTACCGGAACAAGGATTCGTATATTTTAAGGTTTCTCTGAGACTTATCATGTACCAGTGGGGTGTGTTTATACAAAAAATAACTACTAGTGTCGAGTGAATATTTTGTAGATAGCAGATAACTTACTGAATGCACAAAACTGTACAAAGAATTTATTTCACTTTGCACAGTATTGAATACCTAAGAACTAAAAATCATATTACAGTATATATACCTAAGTCACCTTACAATGACCATATTGCGGTTTTGTTCAGCTAAAATGTCACATTGCAATATCTTGACAATATAATATCATTACAAACAAATGTTACAACTTAAGAAAACGTAGGGTATTTGTTGATTGATCGTCAACTCAACATTAATTCATTTTGTGTTCATTGCAAATTTGGGTACTGCCACAATGTCGTGTACCCACTGAGTTGAGTCGTAAGGTTTGGATTTTTGTTAGAAAATCTCTCGTATAATATCGTATCTTGTATACAATGAATATTTCACAATGCCAATACAAGTTGGATTTACCAAAAATAAAACAACAGGATCACATTTGTTGCTGTAGTAGCCATGATTACATTGACCAAATAAATCACTTAACTGAGCAAAAATTTTTCGATACAATTTCATTTACGAATAGAATATCGCACACCAACGGCTTTTGCCACCCTGACTTCGGATTTTTGATTCATATTATGCTCAATTATATTTCAATTTCACAGCTTGCATAGCATTATATTTTATGCATCGGCATCTATGTACGTATCCGCAGTACGATTTTTTAATCAAGCATTTTCTTGCTACATGTCAAGTTCATTATGCTGGCATCATTATTTCCCAAGTTAATACTATGGGTATAATAGGCTAATGAAATATTCCAAATCTGAAGTCAATTTAAATAACATATTCTTAAATTTAATTTAATATATTAGTTGGTTATACAATAATGAGCATATAACATAATTTAAATTAATTCCATTAAACACCACCCACATTGGAAAATTCGAAAATTCAGAAAATTACTACTTACATAATTCTGTTACGATAGAAACATGGATAACATTTTATATAACATATCATTATACCCAAATCCTTTTATGCATTAGAAGTCCAAATAACCAATAACCAAATCTAAAGTATATGATTACACTTTTCATGTAAATTTTTCGCGTAGGCGTACTTCAAAAGAACGCCCCAAAATTGATTGAAAAATTTCGGTATGAAGAAATACATTCTCAAACTTGGGTTTTAACAAATTTTAGAAAAGTTAGTGACAAATTCAGCTTAAAACCATAATATCCAAAAAATTCAAGCTTACTTAATTTTATAAAATCTAAATTTCTATTAGTTTTACAAACATATCCCAAATTTTACAGTAAAGTGAAAAGTGAATATTTTGTTAAATTTTTACAAGTGTTATCAATGCAGTGCAATGCATAAGCATTTTTCATGCTAAAAACGCTATGTAACACCAAAGCACGCACAAAATAGAACAAAGACGTCAAGCGGATGCAGCATCTCAACAAAATCTCAGCTCTGCCCCAGTTCCCAGCCCGCAGCTCACAACAGCCTTTAAATTCCTTCACAGATTGACTGAATTGCACACACAAACAAAACACGGCGCACAGCTTGCTCACATTCTTAAAATTAAAATAACTACATTACTTAGCTATTTAACTAGTTTAATAGGTGATAACAGTTTAATAAATTGTGATTAACATTCTGCACGTGCCAAATTAAAAGCAGACAGATTTTAAAGCAGTTATTTAGTGAAAAGTTTAGGAACGTTTTAAGATGAGGGGATTTTTTGGGGTTGAACCGGAAGTGGGTTAAAAGTCAGGGGAAAACATGGAGGATGGAGGGGATGACCGTTTGGAGGAGGAAGATTTGGAGGCGACTTTGTTAATTTTGAATGAGGAGATGGAGGATTTTGCGGATATTAAAAGACTGAACGCCGCTTGTGACCGCACTTGTCTACAGATTTTGGAGGGGATGGAGGTGGACCATGAGGAGGATGACCAGATTCTGAGGACGAACAATAATCATGTAAAGTGTGACAAATTGCGGCAGCAGACTGATGACGATGATAAGTCTTTTTGTCACAAAAGTTGTCAAAAGTTGGACATCTCTCTATTCCGAGGTTGGGCTGACCTTGGGGAATTTCTTGTGTTCATTTTAATTCTGGCCGCAGTTTTAAGCCTACTTGGTAACGGACTCAGGGACTGGTACTTAAGGACCACGGAAAACTCTCAGGATGCTATTTACCCGGTTTTAAGAACGTTGCGGTTTACTTCGTTAGCTTTTTTGCAAAATTTTCCTAGTGCACCAGGTATTTATTTTGCAAAATAATTTACAAAACTTAACTTTATAGGTTTTTAATAAAGTATTTTAACGGTTTGTTTTAGAATATTACGAAGAAGCCTGCCTTTTTAACAACCCATTTTACGAAATGACTGATGTAAGCTGTTGGCCTTGCGAAAACGTCCGAACCCTTGTGGACCTCACGGGCTTTTCCAACTTTACCAGTAGCGGTTACTACCAATCCGGAATCCCATTTATTGTTAAGGACGCTCAAAACCAAAAAGTGGGATTTAGGGACATTTACGGTTTATTAAAGCAAAATGGACTAGATAATTTGCTAGAAGCTCCTATTCTTCAAAGTAGTATGGTGGGGGTGGACAGTTTTCAAAAGATTTTAAAGTGGACCACTAATCGTCACAGAAGGAACAAGGAGGATAATGGAAAGGGACTGAGGGTCACTTGGAAAGTTAATCGGGCTCAGTATGCTAGAATAATGCGAGCTTTGTTTCAAAGGCCGTATTATGTTCCAGTGGAGACGGAAGTGAGTGTGCAACATTTTCTGTTTGTGGACCAGATCAATTCAGAGTCTTATTCTTTGGTAAAAATTACAAATTATTTAAGAATTTTAAGAAATTTTAAGGTTTAATTGATTATTTAACAAAATGTGACATTCTTTTTAAATTATAGCCCATTACCGAGTTTGCCAACGTGTTCCTAATTCAAGGAGAAGGACCAAGGTTGATAGTTCTTGTTCCGGTTCGTCATTGTCTACCTGTTTGTAAGCCTATTAAAGTGTTACTTCAGCCCAGGGATGTTTGTAAGTTAATTAACCATTCAATTCTTTAAAAACTTAAATCTTGACAAGTTTTAAAAAAATAATTTATTTTGTAAATTATTTTCAGTGTACTACAACTGGCTATTTTGGAGACCTGTCATGTTCCCCATTACCACCCCGCAAATGGTTAATCAGTCCTCCTCACCTTTAAGTATTACCTACATGGGCAGTTTTTACTGAACATTCAGTTAGGAAATTATTGTAGTCTTCCATATGAGCAGCTATTTCTGTAAGTATTATCAAATTTATCTAAAAACTGTTATATTGTGAATAACTTCATTGTTAAATAGTATTTAAGTCAAAAGCTCTACAAAAACACAACTATTCAAGAATGGGTTATGTAATTGTCAATTGTATTCAATTGTTATGTTAATTAGTATGTAATATATGTAGTATTACTATTTGCGATTTTGCACCAAATGCCAAAAAAAAATACGAGACTTTGTGATGTCCGAGTCGCTACAACAATTACAAAAACAATCTAAAAGTAGGTACTAGTTAATACTTTATATAGTAAAATGCGATGTATTGTTGTTATTCGTGAAAAATTAATTTGTAAAGGTTTAAACTGTCTTCCAGCTATTTTGTGTGTATACTATAAATGGTTCCTAAAAGTATAAAGAAATGTATACTGTACAGTTACCCGTGACAAAAAAAGTAAAGCAATCAGTTAATCTGTATTTACAATAATAATCAGTTAGTATTTAGTATGTTTAAATATAGTATAGTTTTAATTGTAATTCATGCTTAGTTCCTTTTTGAAAATATTTCTGGTAAAATCAGTAATATGATTACTACTCATTTGAAATGTATCTGATTTAGTCATAAATACGGTTAGTTCCTCTAGCAAAGTTGCATAGACTGTTATTAATTATAAAATTATGCTTTATTGATGATTTAGATCTGAGTAATTTTCTGTCATTACATTTCTTGTCAAAATAGCAATAAAAAATTGCAAATTATTGAACGGTCTCTCAACAGATGCAATATTTTTATTCATGAATGATGTCATTTATGAATCATAAATTATGATCCACATCTGTTTTTAGTCTTTAGTGGGCTGTGTTGCTGTCTTATTTCATATTCATGTTTATTAGGTTCAAAGATGATGTCAAAGTTAGTTAGGTAGTTAACATTTTGCTTGGTTTGCTTAAGGAATGATAAAATATTGCTATAGTGAACTGTTCTATATTTTTTAATTGGATTATGAAATTTAAGTGCTGAACTATATTAGCATTGTAAATTGAAAGCAGGCAATGACAATTGCGTTTCTGTAAAACTAGGTAGGGTCATGTATATTGTCTCCTTAAAACAATGCAAAACAGTTCTCTGTTTTGTAACCATGCCGCTACCAGTTCTTTGAAATGGTTTTTGGTTTTCAATTCTGCATTACAGGAGTCAATACACTTACAACTTAAATGGTGTAAAAGCAATTTCAGGTTTTTAGGACAGCAGAGTTTTCTTTTTAAAGAACTTTCGCTGAATTTCTGTCGGTTGACAGGAAGTCTGGTCAGCTAGCAATGGATAATCCAGCCTTTGATTTTGACTATGAAAGCAAGGAAAGGAAGGAATCTAGTGGTAAACTGTATTATATTATTTTGTTTTAAGTATAAAATGACAAGAAAATGTTTTTTTTTTATTTTAGCCAATTCAACTGAAGGTGAAGTTGATGAAAAGAACAGCAACAGCATTTGGAAGCTAATTGACAAGACGGTAGAAGGGGAATGTTTGCAAATCGAGTTCAAGACACAGCTCACCCAAAATAAGTTTCTGATTTGGGACACCATTTACGTAAATGACATTTTGTACATGCAAGTCCCAAATGATTTTATGGGCAAGACAAGCACCCTGGATTTTGCTAACATGCTGATTTATGCTGATAAGGTGCTTGAGTGTAAGCACGCAATTGTGTACTTTCCCAAGGACAGCAAGAATCGAGAATATTTTATGGAAACCTTTAAGGTCTTGGGATTCACGGAGTCTCCGCTTCTTGACAATCCGTGGATTGGCGCTTCAGATACAAATTGCATCTACATGATTTACAAGATCAAACAGGACGATAAAAGTGAAAGCAATGCCAAGACCGAATCTGACTAGTCGGTTCGTCTGAACATGTACTAAAACACTGGATAAACCTCATTATTGGACGTTCAATGTACTTTTTGAACTTTCGACCTTTGTTTGAATTGTAAAATAGAAGTAATGATACCATGAATAAAATTGTTCAATACGTGTTAGTTATATTGGTCTATTAGCTAAAAGTGATTTACGCTTTATGCCAACACATGATGCATTATATTGTTCATTATATTGTTCATTATATTGTTCTGATACCAAAAGATTACAAATAGTAACACTGGCAAAAAAATATCCCCAAACTTATGTAAACTTTGAAACTTAAATACGTATCAGTTATGTTTCTGCATCCAATTATTTTGAGAACCAATTGTTGCTAAACGTACTAATATCTAACACCAAAAGTTGTAATAAGTAGTCCGAATCTTTGATTCCATGATCGATTTCATTAACGGTAAAGTTGATTATGCAAATAAACTTGATTAACAGATAAAAAGTGTACCGTAACAGTACCTTTGTCACTGTTACAAACAATTAGAGACTCATCAGTAGAGCATACTGGAATATTCTTTTATATAAATTATTCCTATTATTGCCTGAACTTCAACAAAATTGCCTATATCTGTGTGTGTTGTGGTGTCATGTCGGTGTCAAACAATTTGTCATAATTATTAAGAATCGAAGAATGTCGATTCTTACTAAGATCCTGATCCGGCCGTCCGGCCGTCCGGCCTAATGCGATTTCCTCAGAGTTGGCTGGTCCGATTTCCACCAAACTTAGTATACAGACTCTAGTGGAGGTCGGACAGAACCCTATTGAATTTCAGGTCAATAGGTCAACTCGAAAGGTCAGAGGTCACCAAGGGTTTAACATTTTTACATAGGACCTATATCATGCGGCACATGATTTTAGGTCCATTTTTGACAAGGATTATGAATCCACATTTTGTTTGTCAAAATTCGGATTGTAAGGTCCTGAAATCAGGGCCTTAATTTTCAAATCCGCTAATTTAAAGGATCTATGCTGTGTGACACATGATTATAGGTCCATTTTTGACCAGGATTACAAATCCACGGTTTGTTTGTTAAAATTTAACTATTTAGGCCCTGATTTGGGTCCTTAATTATTAAACATTTCAAGTTAATGGACATATGCTGTGCGACACATGATTTTAGTTCCATTTTTGACCAAGATTACAAATATGATGTCCATTTGTTAAATTTAACCTTGCGTTTGGACCAATCTTCGATTCTTAATTATGTCCATTTGCCAATGGTTTATTTTTCCTTTTTCTGCAGATCCCTCCCCTTGTAATGGGTTGGTATTAACGTATTTAGTAAATTTTCTGTCTATGTAGGATTTGCTAAGGAAAATAAATAAATGTAATCAATCAAAAAGCACTATAAACTTTAGTGATCTTTATTCAGCATAATCAATCAATTTACAGCGCAATAGCGCATTTTAATCCTCAAGGACAAAGACGATTTTCTGAGACCAAACACGCGTGTCTGTGAGTGCCCCATAAACTCAAACTGAGGCTGGCGAAATCCCAGCAAGCACATGTAAACACAGATGACACCTGTCGCATTTCTCATTTAATTGCTAACCATTTTAATCACTGATTTAACCAGTTATTTGGAGTGATGACAGGCTACGCTTTATTTTGCACGCTGTGCAGTAAAAGCTTCTGTTCCCGAAAGAAGTGGAATCATCACTTGATTCAGAACTTTCATCAGAAAGAGGCTAGAATTGAGTTGGGAAAGTGGAGGGACAAAGAGAAAAAACGGAGTTTGATTGTTTATTCCAGTGGAAAGTTGAATAATGGAGGAGATTTGTTGGAGGGGATTGTCAAGTGGTTGGAGGAGAATGGAGGCAGAGGATCCACTTTTGTGGGGGATTTGGTGCTTTCGCCAAATGGCAGGGATAGAATTGCTGTGATGCAGTTTGAAAACAAGTGAGAAATATAATCTTAAAACTGGCAAGTTTGTTTATATTTTAAATAAAATGCTTTCAAAGCATTGCTTTGTTAAAATTTCAGGAGAAAAGTGAATCGCATTTTGTCCAGAGTTGGTGGCTCTTTTGGTACGGTTGAAGGTGGCACTGTGCAGGTGAAGCAAGTGGAGGCGATGTTGGAGCTGGAATGTAAGTTTTTAGTTTTTAAAGAGGTTTTGGGTTGGCATCCGTTCTATTCCTAAAAATAATTAATTGATTTACTTCTCTTGGCAATATTAACAGGGAATGAATTTCTGGAATCTTTTCTCGGGCCAGTTAACAGGTTGGGACTAAGTGGTAACATGACTTCCGTTTCCCTCCAGTTTCAGACCATTCTTCGGTCAATTGAGATCCCCAGAAAGGAGCTAGATCTAGTGGAGAAGTTTATGCGTGAGATCCAACAAGTTTTGGAGGAAACCTTGCCTCCCTGCAAAACTGTGTTGTTCCGGAATAACTTTCTGGGATTGAGGAATAATCCTTTGAGTAGCACTTACAACATTTTTATGTACATTTGCGATGGTAATCTTTTTTATTTTAATTTAAAATAATATATTACTTTCTTGTTGTTACAACAAATTTTAAGATTATTGATTGACATTTTTTATATAAATATACAAAAGAGACAGATCGTGGCTTCACTAAACTCCCAAAGGACATTATACTTTCTCTGGACGAACGTGTACAAACTTGTTCGGATTTTGTTGTGACTACCATTGGAAACAGGGATGAGGAAGGCTTTCGACTAATGATGTTGCAATCAGAAATAGGTACACGGTTGTTTCATCCAAAATTACAGCAAAAAGGTGATGACATATGGAATCGATGTAGGATTTAGTTACGACCCAGAATTTGCAGCTAACTGGCTGAATAGTACACTTGTACCTGATAAAAGTAGCGATGATTTTATCTGCTCAGTACTGGATTTATTTTGGAAGTTTTTGGTGTTTTGCACCAATAACTTTACAAGCACAAGCATTTTGGTAACAGGAAGTGGACAGATATGGACTAAGGAAATTCACGGACATTTGGAAAAAGATTGCAACGTTTGTCAAATGCTAAGCAGTGTGCACAATAATGCTTCTGAGCAGTTGAGTATTTTTAAGATGTCACATCCATTTACAGATCATCGAGATTATAAAATATCCATCTGTTTAAAAAAGTGGAATGAGGAAGTACGTCCAGCTATGAAACAAACAGCGGATAAGTTGGAACAGTTTATTGAAAATTGGAAATTGGGAAAACAGACAGGGTTAATGCTTGAGGATGCGCTAAAAGTTGTATACTGAAGATTAATACGTGGTAAATAAAGTCAATTTTACAAAAATCATTTCTATTTATTTACTAGTATTCGAAATACGCTTTGTCGAAAAACTTGAGGGGAAAAATTGCCACTGGCGACAATATTCTTGTTGCCGAAATTCTCGTAAAATTTTCCATCTTTTTCTGTAACGCTTGCATTGTTGGCTTTTGTTTTTTAAAATGTTAAAAGAGTTATAATGACATGAACGCACTAAATTAACTACTAAAATACTAAATTAATTAATTACATACTAAATTAATTAATTACATACTAAATTAATACTGAAGCTAAACACGGTCTAGTTGATAATTGGAGTAGTTCAATGCACTTCATTTTCTTGTGTTTGCTAACTTGTATGGAAGCAGTTATCAGTTAAAGTTTGTTGGAGTGTACCAGGTTCGTGGCTTATCTTACGGACCCAAGCCTACGCCCCTAATTATCATTTAGTCATTTACGCAACAGCCCGAATCTCAATGGACAGGTTATTATGAATCATGCATGTCTTTTTACTCATACCAAGTTCCTTGTCCTTTGCGATCTCGGTTCAAATCAGAAGTTCAGGTTCCACTTTTCCAAAGGGTTGATATAGCAATGGATACAAAAATCAGGATTCTAAAGGTCAAGCTAGTGTGTGATAGATGATAGGTATTTCTCGGCTTAACTGATGATTCGATGCGTGCTCAAATTTAATCAGTTCATATTCAGTTCAGTGTTCACGAGTTGGCTGATGGGCTATGTTCATATTCACAATTCACATTATCAATTCATTGCACATGAAATCAGTTTTCCCATACACACGACACAATTACGGCGTTTAATGGTTCATTAACTTTGATTCAAAACTTTATTATCATTCAACGTGATAGGCACAATGGTCTATTAACCAATAACAACATTTTAGCTTGTAAAGTTTCCTCAGAAATTTATATACAAAATATTTCTCCTCGAGATTCCCAACTTCATGTCACTAGTCCAGTTCAAAACCTGTACAACGTGCTAGCCCCTTTTAAGAATTATAATACCTTAGTTGTATTGAATAACTTCCGATCTGCAAATATTAAAATGGACGCTGACCATCCAATTCTGTTAAGAAATTTTGGACTATATACTGCCACTACCTACAGTGCGTACAACACAATGCATAGCGTAGTATGGGTTCCTCAGCAGATGCCTTCATCGTTCAATATATCTTTTAGTGGCTTTCTAGTTTGCTCAATTTCTCAATTGTATTTGCAAGTGTTATTTAACGATCCAATAAAACACTTATGTGCTACGCTTTACAGCAACAAATTCGTTTCATTTACAAAACCTTGGAATTATCTGGTATATATTAATATATATTTGCCCACGGTTGTGGATACGTACATGGAATATCCATGGATATTTGAAACAGAATGGAAGAAAAGGCATTCTTCAGTTCATTTTCTTCTTGATACAAATTCTTATAATAAGTACAGCCACCTTAATCATAACCACAAGTTACTAAGGGCTCGCCAAGTTAACGATATATTCTTCATTGCAAAAATGCATACCGGAAACCAAGCAGTTCTTTCGGATGGTCTTGCGTTTGTGTATAAACTTCAAATTCTTGATTTCAATAATGAGTTTCAAGATCCTATCTTCGAACAAAAGCAGATTTCAATATCTGCATGGCGTCAAGAGGTACAATCTGATTTCTTAGAAAGATTTGAGTTGTTTGCAGGACGTAAAGCACAAATTCATTGGATAATTTCTGCTACAGAACAAGGAATTGGTGCACACTTGGTCGAATGCAGAAGCAGTTTATCAAGTATTTATTCTAAGGATAGTCTCGATTTGTTGTATCAAGGTTATGCTTACTTACTGCAAAGCATAATGGGAAACTTCAGCTATCTAGCATTAAATAAATATTGCATCAATGGAAAGTACAAGGAACAACTACCGCAGCATTTAGTTTCACCATATTACCCCAAATTAGAAATAGAAGAAATTCTAGCTGACGAGCTGTTGCGCTATTACGACTTTACAGTTGAAAACAAGCTTCAAAATATGAGATTCGTAAGTTGCGGACGCCCAAAGGCAATTACTGGCTTTGTGTTTTACGAATTCATATATGTATTTGACTTTTACATTTGGTTATGCCTAATAGTGTCTTGCTTATGTATATTTTCTTTAATGATATTTATTACAAATGACGTAATATCCTTAAAGCATATCAAAGTAAGTTATCTGTACTTTAGTTATTTGTTAGGGGTATATAAAGTTATTGTTGAACAAGGTGATCCAATACCCCAATCAGTGCTTCTTAAAAGAAATGGTAAATGCTTAATTGCTGGTTTCTTGTTATTAGGTTTGGTAATTAGTAATGCGTATAAAAATACAAACGTTTATAACATGATGCAGCCGAGAAGGTATCTTCCTTATACAAACCTGTCTGAGTTGGTTGAGAAAAATTTCAGTATTTACACAAGAATTGTTGCTGTAGATTCAATGGCTCTTATTAACAGTATAGATTTATCTAACCTAACAACGGTTAATCAGGAGAGTGGTAATCAAAAATATAAGTTAGACGCGCCTTCAATGACCTTTATCATACCCAAATATGTTTTGTCAGAGATACACGTTTTGACCGAAGCAATTACAACAAACGCGTTGGCTTCTGCTCGGGGTGCAAGCAAACTGCACAGTTCAACGCTTGATAACATGATTGAGGTATTGGTAAATTGGGTGTCCTCAACAACGTTTGATAAGTTGAAAATGGAAAGGGAGTTAATGAAACGTGATCAAGCTTTGCTTGAAAAGCAACTTGAAGTTTGTCAAGATGTAGCGCTGTTAGCACCAGAGTATATATGCAACCAAAATGCACAACGGTTACTAAAGCTTGGGAAATCACCAGTAGACATAGAAAAAGAAAGCTATGGAAAACATTTCATCGGTATAAATATAAAAGGTTCATTTCCATCACTTATATTTCATAAAGTTCAGTGGTTAAAGGAATCTGGGCTAACAATCTGGTGGATGAATTTGCTTGGAAGAAAAAAGCTTCCGGAAATCGTTACGGTGCCAATGAAACCAAATATGGCAGGAAACACGCTAATAATTTTTCTTGTTTTAATTTGTGGAAATACGTTTGCTTTGGTTTGCTGGGCTTTCGAAATTATAACTGGATCATTACGCAAAAGGAAGATTATTTGTAAATCTAGTACAAGTAAAGTAAAAAAAGAAGGATACCATGCATGCTTTCGCTAAAGCAACTTAAGATAATTCCTAGATTAGTTATGAGATATGTATTTGCAAAAAGTTGCATAATTACTAATTGTTTAGTATTTTGCAGGTTTTAAGCATAAAACAGCAATCTTCAAAACGTACAAATAACCTTTTAAAAGTTAACCTAAAATGCTAAATGCTTACCATGTGATACAATCATCAAAAAAATGAATTTTAGAATTCTAAGTACCAGGACTTTAAACTTAGTTCAACACTTATAGAGCAATAGTTATCTAACACTTTGTAAACTAGTTACACCTTTTAGTACGTAACTAAAACAATTTATTCAAATATGATAAAACCATTTTCCAAAACATGGTTTTAAGTGGAAGGATTTAGATTGAGCTTGCATATAAATTTTATGTATTATACTTGCAATTATATTTAGTAAACGTATAGACGAATAATTCATAACCAACCTACTTTGTAAGCAATTATGCTCAAATTTTCTCTTTTAAGGGATTAAAACACTGATTAAAATTTTGGTTGTGTAAATGTTTTTGCTTTGCAAACTACATTAAATATGGGTTTAGAGACAATATTTCTAACAAACAGTTTTAAACTTTGCAACGCTGTGTGTACAAGTAGAACATTTTATTAATTACAAGCTGTCCACGTGGAAATATTTAAAGCCTAATTAGTAGCTTACAATATTAGCACGTAATATACTAATAGCAGCATGTACTAAACAGATACCTTACCAGATAAATTTTAGTTATTTCTCCTTGTGCACTACTCATCCAAAGCTGCTTATGTTCTGATAGACATAAGCTGAGCATTCTCTATAATTGTTTGCACGTTACTACCAACGATTTGTTCTGTCCAATAGATAAAACATTTGCGACTTGGCAAAACATTATGATTCAAATATTCCTACATATTTTCTTTGTCTCACTAGCACAATGCACTATCACAGTAACATACAAAAAATTATATAATCCAGACGTCATCACAGGGAAAAAGTTTCTACAGGTTGAAAATCTGCGACAAGTGCTACAACCATACAAATACTTTCCCAGTTTACTAGTACTAAACACCTTTCATTCTATCAACTTTCATGAGGAATTGGACCAGCCGGTGATTTTACGCCGTCTTGTACCGTACCAATCTACAACTTCAAGGGGTCATAAGTCAAAGTACGATCACTCCTGGATTCCTGCGCAAATGCCTGATCATTTTAATGTAAGTGTTGATGGGTTTCATACATGCCAAAGTTCCAACATTTTTGAAGGTTTCCCAGAACGGATGCACACACACGCAGAAACACAAAGACATTACTGTGTTGTCCTACAAAGACATAAATTTATTTCATCGTTAAAGGCATGGAACTACATGTTATATGTTAATATTTATCTACCGAAAATTGCTATAAGCAAGTTAGCCTATCCATGGATATTCGAAGAAGATTGGATGCAAAATTCGTTTTCAGTCCATCTCTTTCTTAACACAGATGATTACGGAAAGAACACCAAGCTATTTGGTTTGAACGATAAAAATAACATAATCTTTGTTGTAAAAATGCAGATTTTTGATAGGCCAACTGGCTTAGAACATTGTTGCGCATTTGTGAAAGAATTTGTATTTCAAAATGGTAACAACGTCCGAATTTCAATAAGCTCTTGGGGTAAGATGCAACCAAAGTCACTAAGGAATTTAACACCACTAACCAATCTTAAGTGGGACATTGTGGAATTTGCCGAAAAAGGAAAAATTGAAGAATATTTAAGCTTGTGCACCATACCCTTCACTAAGATTTATATTGTTAGAGAATTTGATAACAAGCTAGAAATGATGTATTACGGTTACGCACTTTTAATACAAAGCATGATGGGAAATTACACTTATAGTTTGGATAATAGTGACAAATTATGCGTAAACGGCCAGCTTGTTCGGTCTAAACCACACTATCTAAGCACTTCATACTCTCCAGGGCTACTAATTGAAGAATCTGCGACGCCTATAAGTCAGGATACTGAAAATAGTTTGCAAATTGAAAATGCGCACAAAACATTGTGGTTTGTAAGTTGCGGCGAAAAAATGAATTCAAACGGTTTGGCATTTCATGAACTGACAAAAGCGTTTGATACGTCAGTCTGGCTTTGCGTAGTAGTGTGTGCACTGACACTGGCTGCTTGTGTATATGGTATTGAAAACCAGGACAAAAACGCATCAATTAGTAATTTGTTCCATTCCTATACAAGGCATCTGCTAGCTATGTTTAAGGTTCTTGTAGAACAAGGAGATCCAATACCTTCTGCATTGTTCATTAAGCAACGGGGTAGGTTCTTGCTGTGTACTTTTCTTTTAACCGGCACTATATTAAGCAATGCATACAAAAACACAAACGTGTACAACATCTTACTACCCATAGGGCATAAAACATACGAAACCTTGGACGAACTAATGGCAAACAATTTTATAATTTATACAAGAATTTTGCATGTAAGAGCATCTCTATCCACAGACAGCACAGCGAAGCCGTTGGTACCTGGTGCAAGCTTATCGTTCCCGCGTTATCTGTCCAATCATATGGTAACATTCCAGTCGCCATGCAAAATTATGTTCTTCTTTTTTCAGTCATGTGAAGTAAAGGTGGTTTCAGAACTACTCAATTCTATATACGCATATGAGTTACCCGAAAGCGCATGGCATTTATATCAGGATCAACAAATTTACAAGGCTCTAAAGGGAAGCAAGTTGCATGGTTCAGCTTTAAATAAAACATTAAAACGTACAAAAAACAACCCTGTTGCAAATACAAAAGTTGCAATCAATGACATAAAACATAGGTATGAAGTTGAACTAGAAAACGAACTTGTTGCTTGTAAAAATACAGCAATTATTGCTCCTGAATATATTTGCAGGGATATTGCACGACGGTTAGCAGGGAATAAAACTTTGATAGTTGGCATCGGAAAAGAGGTATATCGCAGATACTATATTAATATCATGTTGCATGGATCATTTCCATTTTCAATATCTCTTAGGTTACAGCGTTTAAAGAATTCAGGGTTAATTAAATGGTGGGCAGATATGACAAGAGAAGACTATGTGCCATCAGTGAATTTGCCATGGGAGAAACCTAATATGAAAGGCAATATCGTTATAATTTTCTTGATTATGTCAGTTGGATACGCAGCTGCATTTGTTTGCTGGACTGCAGAGAATTGCAAAAGTATTTGGAAAATAGTGTTTGCTGGGGTTACTAGTTTTTACAAGAAAGGTAAATACACGACAATGTTTCTAGTAATGAAAAGCCTGCGTTGTGTTTTAAGAAAGAAAAGCGCAGTAATGCATAATAAAAGATTCCACAGCATTGCGGAAACCAGAAATAGTAGCAAGTAACTGTAATATTGAAAATCTGATTTTATTGTAAAATATTTATATATACCTGTTGACTACCTATCTATTATATCTATTATACCTAGTGACTAATAACCAAACCTAAAATTCTACTTATTTAATACACTTTGCAAGCATGGGCTTATCGGCAAATTCTAATTCTGTCACATATAGAAATAAATATATGTAAAATTTTAGGACTTCAAAATTGAAATCGTCAAAGAGAATAAATAGCTTTTTGGATATGAAGCTAAAGCTAAAGTGTAGTAAATGTATACTATTTAAATGTAAGAAAATTGTAAATAAACAAGTATCCAATGGTCGTTACTGTGGTGAAATATTATACTGTATATGCAATCATTTCTGAAAATTATACTTTCAAAACGTTTGCAAATGTATGAACAATTCATACGCATAAATATATCATAACAACATCATATTTTCAACATATCATAAATCTCTTATTATTTTAATTTTCGACTTAAAAATGAAGAATTCAGTAGGCCGAAAGCAACATTTGTTTCCTGATAATTTCATTAACGCTTAATTTGAGTTTTATGTATAGTTAGATGCAATCCAAACATATTTACTAACCATAATACACTGGGCTAGTATACGAACAATTTTTATGGCAGACACAGAATTACTGTAAAAATGATTTTGAATTGAAAACAGAAACACCAAATCTGACTTAATTGCATCGGAATCAGAAGGAAACATAATATTATACATGAATCTAATATCCGAATGCTAATGTTACAGCAAAACATCGGGTTAAAAGGTTAGTATTTGGTATAGTAATAGTAACTTTTTAGCTTCAGTACAATAACTGATAACCTTTTAAAACAGAAGTACGTATGGTAGATTTATTTAAAAACATTCAGGTATCACTAAGCCATATCTTGGAATTGAACTAATTTTTTAAAACAGACAGAATTACACGTGTTGCTAGCTTACAAAACGCCTACGTTGGTGGAAAAGACAATTATTTCTTAAGTTTTCAACTTTACATAATGTTTGTTATGTGTATGCGTAATGCAACACAAGTCGAATTCGATCTCCCTGGGAGCTCAAAATGTTAGCATTCATCAGAAACCCACTTTTGTAAGCAATTAAGCTCTCCTAAATGTTCGTGCTTCTGCTAGTGATTATAACACTGATTATATGTCTCATGGCTTAAATCAATTTTGCTTTATAAACTACTGTAAGTATGGATGCAAAGATATTATTACTCGCTAATAGTTGTCAATTTTATTAAAAACTTAAAACAATAAATGTAGAAACATTTATCGCAAAATTAGTAGCTCCCTACCCTTACGATTAGCGTGTAGTTTACTTATAGCAACACATTCTAAAAAGGTACTAAACCTATCTTAAACATTTCTCGCTGAACTTATTCACTCCAAAATTGGTTACGTACTAAAAGTAGCCATTAGTTTTGACACATCAACATACTAAGTGTAAAGTGTTTTCAATGTCTACAAATATGCTTACGTTCTGGCAAAACATGATGATTATTCAAATATTTCCACCGATGTCTTACCTCCCACTTGTAAAATGCTTTATCACAGTAAAATACGAAAAAGTGTATAATCCAGATCTCAACTCGGACAAACAGCTTCCACAAGTTGGAAATCTGCAAAAAGTGCTACAACCATATAAAAACCTCTCCAGTTTAATAATATTGAACACCTTTCATTCCATCAACGTTCATGAGGAATTAGAGCAGCCAGTGATTTTACGACATCTTGCACCTTACCGATCCAGGACTTCTGGAGGTCGTAAGTCACCACAAGACGTCCTTTCCTGGGTTCCTGCGCAAATGCCTAACCGGTTTAATGTAAGTTTTGCTGGGTTTCTTACCTGCAAAAGTTCCAGCATATTTGAAGGTTTCTCAGAAACTGAACGACTAAAGCAGTATTGTGTTGCATTAGACACCCATAAATTTATATCTTCATCAAAGGCATGGAATTACATGTTATATGTTAACATATATCTATTAAAAACTTATACACGGAGGTTACTTTATCCATGGGTTTTCGAAGCAGATTGGATGAAAAGTTCTTTTTCAGTTCATTTATTTCTTGATATTAATGATTCCGAAAAGTACAAAATGCTGCGACATCATTTGCAACCTGACTACTATCGAAAATATATCAACGGCAACAATAATGTATTTCTCGTTGCAAAAATGCATGTTTCCAAGACGTCAACAGCTTTGGCTTTTGTGAATGAATTTGTATTTTACGATGCCAAAAACGTCAAGGTTTCTATCAGTGTCTGGAGTAATATACAAGCAAGGCTCCTAAAGAATTTTCTGTCAATAAATGGAACCAATCTTTACTGGAAATTTCATAGAAATTACAAAAGACAAGAAATAGAAGAATATCTAAACTTGTGTACCATAAGTTCCACTAATATATATAATTTTAGAAAATTTAGTAACAAACTAGAAATGATGTATTATGCTTATGCGTATTTACTACAAAGCATTATGGGAAATTACAGTTACAGTTTGGACAGCAGAAAATTGTGCGTAAATGGCCACCGTGTTCAGTCAAACTCACATTATCGAAGCACGCCATACCATCCAGATCTAAGTATTTTGGACTATTTGATGCCCAATAGCGGGAAAGTAGAGAATAGTTTAGTTATCGAAAATACGCTGAAAACATTGCGGTTTGTAAGTTGTGGTCGAGGTATAAATTTAAACGGCTTGGCATTTAGCGAACTGATAAATGTGTTTGATTTATCAGTTTGGCTTTGTATAGCAGTCTCTGCACTAATTTTAGCTGCTTGTATGTATGGTATTGAAAACCAGGACAAAAGTGTAACAATTAGTAACGTGCTCTATTACTATGCAGGACATCTGCTTGCTACGTTTAAGGTTCTTGTAGAACAAGGAGATCCAATACCTGGTGCATTATTCATTAAGCAACGAGGTAGATTCTTGTTGTGTACTTTTCTATTAGCTGGAACTATATTGAGCAATGCATACAAAAACACAAACGTGTATAACGTAATACTACCCATAGGATATAATACACCGGAAAGCCTGGACGAACTAATGGCAAACAATTTTAGCATTTATACAAGAATATCGCATGTGAATACATATACATTGGCAAACTTTCGACCAAATAGTTTGATAGATGATGCAGCCTTATTGTCTAACCATGTACCAACATTCCAATCACATTGCAAATTCGGGCCTAATATTGACCAGTCATGTAAAGTCGTCGAGGTGATTTCGGATTTACAAAATTGGGTTAACGTCTATGAGTCCCCCGAAAGGGCAAGCTATTTAGATAAGAATATAATAATTTACAAGGCTAGGAAATTAAGCAAATTACACAATACAGCTTTACAAAATAGTATTGTAAAGCTTATGCAAAACGCAGGTATTGCAAACAAGGAGTGGATAAGTAATGAAGTAATGAAAAGGTATGAAATTGCTTTACAAAGCGAGCTTGCAGCGTGTCAAAATATAGCAATAATTGCTCCGGAACATGTTTGCAACGAAATTGCACGACGGTTATCTGGAAATAATACCTTAACAGTAGGCATGGGAAAAGAGGTATATGGCAGATACTTTATCAATATCATATTGCACGGATCATTTCCGTTTAGAATATCTGACAGATTACAGCGTTTAAAGAATTCAGGATTGTTCAAATGGTGGGCAGATATGGCAAGAGATGATATTGTGTCACCACAGAACTTGCCATTGGAGAAACCTAATATGAAAGGTAATATCGCAGTAATTTTCTTGATTCTGGCGGTGGGATACACAATAGCATTTGTTGGCTGGACTGCAGAGAATTGCAAAAATATTTTGAAAATATTCACCGCTGTAGTTACTAGTTTCTACAAGAAAGGTAAACAGATAACAATGTTTCTAGTCATGAAAATGTGTGTTTTACGTAAGAGAAGCGCGGAACAAATGAATCCATAGCCATACTGAAGTCAGACATAGTAGTAAATAACAACTATATTGGATTCTTCATTCTATTGTAATAATCATATACGCATATTTCATAGAGACAAATCCGCCATAAAGATCGTATTGTTTTAATTCTGTTCACGAAAATGTAGAAATCAGCAAGCCATTAGCGTCATTTGTAAATCCACAATTTAAATCCCCTTCAAACATATTCATTTGGTTTTGTAAGCACATAACGTAACATAACTTAAATTATACGTAAGTCCATTGTCTGAATATGACAGCAACACAACTTATAAGATAAGTGTTTGGTAGCTATTTGAAAGATGTAAAACTTTATACTTTCAGAATATTATAAAACAACATTTTAGGACAGATGTGTAATTTGTAAACTTTTCAAGTATTGTTAATATCTTGGCACAGAACTTATTTTTTGAAAAACAGGCAGAGATGCACGAATTGATAACTTACCGAGAGCGTGCTTTGATAAATGGGATAATTACGTCCTGCGTCAACCTTTCAACTTATTTCACATGTTATAATGTTGCCTTTGTAAGTAATGCAAAACAAGCTCTGTAGACACCAGTGTACATCTACATAAATTCTAGGTTTTCCAACGTTAAATTTATAATGTTAAAAGCCTTTGCTTGATTTCATAATGCAATTGATTATAAATACTTGTGCTTTGCACAGTTGTTTCTGCTTTTGTTTTTGTATTTTGAAGATGTAATTTTAAACCAGAATAAAGCTTTTACTAATTGCATTTAATCTTCAATGTCTATTTCATTTCTACCATCTCAAGAAAATAACAATTGGTCGATTTAACCAATCAAGTCGTGAAAAGTAATTATAATTTCTTCTGCATTAAATATTTATGAATGCTTCTTTATTTCAAAACTTACAAATTATCATACAAACAAATATTATATTTCTATGTGCAGTTTTAGAATATTAGTAGGTACTAAGTTAGTATAAAAATTGGTGTAGCAGATTGGAATCGATCAAGGTGTGGAAGTGCAGTTAGCTTCATCGGATCCATCAGGGCAATCCCAAATTCCTTCTTCATCACAAATCCATTCGGATGGTATGCAGCTTCCAGGAATAATTGCACCTGGTGGTTTGATACACCTTATTTCATCATGATTGCATGGACAAATCGGTTCTGCTTCGTCACTCCAATCTTCACAATCATTTTCTCCTACAATAAAAAATCAAATTTAAAATAATTACCTATCCGCATATCATTTACATTGGTAATTAGTTCTACATCACTGTAATAACAACTTACGATTGCAAGTTAGGTTCTTGGCAACACATCTTCCATTTCCACATTGAAACTATTTAAAGCATTAAAATAATAAGATATTTCAAGACTATAAGTCACGTAAATGTCAACAGCTTATTAACCAAAGCACAAAAATTACCGTAGTATCAGGACACGCTGGACAGGTTCCATTAATTCCCAGTTCATCACTATTATCCCCACAGTCATCTACCCCATCACAAATAAAGTTGGTATGAATACAAACCCCATTCCCACATTTCCACTTGTTATCCGTACAAGCCCCACAATTCTGTTGCTCATCACTCGCATCTCCACAGTCGTCCTCACCATCGCAAACATACAATGGCAAAATACAATTGCCATTATTACACTGAAACTGTAAAATATTTCACACAAATTTATATAAACATGTAACACTTCAAATACTACACTATTAAAGTAAATGAAAATTAAAATAAACTACCTGCCAAACCCAACAAGCCTGACCTACAACATTTCCCACAAAAAGTCCAATAATCAGTAATGCCAATAAACTTGTATTATATTTCAGCGACATTTCAAAGAGTCATAAAATTCCAATTTTTACACAAAATCACTTAAAATTTCTTTTAAAAAATACCAAACCTGTTCCGATTTCCGATTTAAACAGATATCAAAACTATTCCGCTTTAACTATTTCAATGAATGATCAACAACCTCAACTTAATATATACCTTTACTCTAAACTACGCCTTAACATTTCACAAGCCGGGTGCAAAAAGGGGACCAGCTTTTTTGGTTACCAACGACATTTTTTTAAATGCATTTTTAAGTAGAATTTATGAAAGTAGCAATTTTTCAAAACAGTATACAAAAAACGAAACTACAACTTTGTATTGCACCTGCATATCAAAAGTGCAGAATTGAAAGTTTTCAAACTTATGAGTAGTTGTAATAATTTTTGTAATGTGACACGGCAATATAAGTTTCAGTAAGGGTAACGTTATTACAGTTTATTGGATTATGCGACTTTTTTCCAACATCCTAGCGACACCACCAGGATAGTAGATTAGTATTAGTAGCGTGAAAAATTGTTCACTCATAAAAATTTGCTCCTTTAGAACTAAAAACGCCCATGAAAATTTTGCAAACGGTAATGTTACAACTAATTCCTTTCTTACGACTTAACATGGAGTTTTAACCCTGGCTCTTTGCCCTGGTACCTTGATAAGCTAAAAATGGTTATCAAGAAATCATAGTGCATTAGTTACACATTTTCATGAATGTGGAGTTCTAATGTCAGATTTTTGGTTTCGTGAAAATCTGTCAAGTCCTTTTTGAGTTAACTACTCACTCATGAAAAACTGAGCTCACTGTAACTGAATAACTGAGTATTGTTTCTCTATTATGTTTCGTTGTGTTTAGTTACGATTTGACAGATAGTCTCCGTAAGACAGACAATTTTCGTAACCATGCACAGTGAGATTTCAAAATTGCTACCGATACCAAAATCTAGTCTCCTTTTTGCACCCGGCTTGTGATTTATATTATGTCATCAATCGATAACCAATTCTACTTATCAATCATCCCGTCATTTTATCTGCTTAAATTCCTCTTAAAAATACTATTTATACGTCAATTATCCATCATCCCATCGTCCAAAAACGCTCATACTTCAATGATTCAATGTTCATCAGCCAAAGTTCGTTTCAAGGACAATCCGATCATTGCTTGCCCAAAACGGTTTTGGCAAAGCCCAAGCTTTCTACTTTGTTCACTCAACTCAACACACCAACGCATTCCATCAACCATAGAAAAAATATCAGGTGACCCCAAAGCAGCCCGCGCAGCTTTCCGGTTTAAATTCTGTGCTTGTTTTGGACAGAGCTTCAGACAGAGCCGAGCACTGAGTACTGAGCACCGAACCAGCTTATCAAACCAAGTGCCAACTTAAACTGAACTTCTGTCAAGATAACCGTCATTTCCACTTGATAACCTCGGCAATTAGTGAAATAACCTGTGTTAAAAATTTAATTAGCTTTTTCCGCGTTAATCAGTAACCCCCGAGCTGAAGGACTTTTGGTGGGCGACACGGAGGATTAAGGACCGGGCAACGGACAATTAGTTAACTGCTGACCAGTTTTTTTAAGTAGGAACCGGACCACAAATGAAATACGTAAGTTAATTAATCATTAATTTAACTGTGGAGCGTTTAAAATGGTTTATTTTATTAACTGGGTGTTAAAAATGGCAGTATTTTTCATTCATTCATGCTGTATGATTAAGATGATCAGGTGCATTGTTAATGGTGGTGATTGGTAGCGCATTTTGTTAAATAGTTAGTTAGTTTAATGGTTTGTGAAGTTAATGGGCTTTGAGTGCCAATTTTTGTACGTTTTTCTGTCCCCCTTTTTTGTCTAAAGTACAACTTGGGAACGAGCTCCAAGCCCTGCGGGATCCTGAAATGGAGGGGCTTGACCATCATGCTGGATTGTTCTTTGGACATTTCCACGGTGCTTAATTATCTGCCCTTGCCATTAGCGGGGAATAGCAAGTTTACAGCGGCGCCGCATTTTCAGAATTACAAGAGTTCTGCAGAAGCGGTGAGTATATCCCCATTTTTAATCAATTAATCAATCAATTAAGTTTAATTGATGATTATTTTCAATTTATTTAGGAGCTCTGTGAATTGAACAATGTAGTTTTGGTCGACTCCACCCCCCTCTTCGGCGTCCCCTACGAAAGCTCCATTGACATTTCCGAAATCGACGTTATCCTCGTCTCCAACTCCAGTTCCATCCTGGCCCTTCCTTTCTTCACGGAACACCCCGATTTCCAAGGCTCCGTCTACGCCACCGAACCCACCATAAACATTGGTCGCTTTTTTATGGAGGAACTTGTCGAATTTGTCCAAGCCGTGCCCAAACCCCGTTCCACCTCCAAATCCTCCTCAGCTTACGAAAACGTGTTCAAGCACCTCGATCCCAGTCTCAACTTCCCCTGCAAAATCCTTGACTCCCAATTTAACCGAAATTTAAAAGAAATCTACAGCAAAAAAGCCATTCGTGACGCCCTCCTCAAAGTACGTATTGTTGGCTTTAATGAAAACACTGACATTTTCGGTAAAGTTGTAGCCACCGCCGTAAGTTCCGGTTTTTCCCTAGGAAGCTGTAACTGGACATTAAAGTCCGAAAGCCAAAAAATTTGCTACGTTACCAGCAGCTCCACCTTGACCACTCACCCCAGTCCCATGGAACAATCCAGTTTAAAAGAAGCTGACATCTTTATCTTAACTGGATTGACCCGTGCACCCCTTCACAATCCGGATGCCATGATGGGGGAAATTTGCATGGCCGTGGTTCACACTTTACGTCAAGGAGGTAACGTTTTATTTCCCTGTTATCCCAGTGGCATCATCTACGACCTTTTTGAGTGTTTGACCGCTCACCTGGAGCAACATGGCTATGGTACCTATCCATTTTATTTCATAAGTCCACACGCCGAAACCAGTTTGGCCTACTCAAACATTCTAGCCGAATGGTTAAGTAATAATAAACAGCGTAAAGTTTATCTTCCTGAGGATCCCTTTCCACATGCTCAGTTGGTTAAAGATGGAAGGTTAAGGCATTGCAAAGCACTTCATGCCATTCCCAATGGAGAATTAAGACAACCTTGTGTTCTGTTTGGGGGTCATCCTAGTTTAAGGTTTGGGGATATTACTCATCTTGTGGAAACTTGGGGAGGGAATCCGAACAACGCCATTATTTTCACTGAGGCGGAATTTCCCTACTTGGAGTGTCTTGCGCCGTTTCAACCACTGGCTATGAAAGCATTCTATTGTCCGATTGATACTGCGTTAAATTTCCACCAGGCGAATAAATTGATTAAGGATTTGAAACCGGAAGTGCTAATTACTCATGAGGAGTATTTGGTGGTGCCGAAAGCGTATCCTCACAGAGTGGAGTTGGTGATTGATTATCCGCAAGTGCAAAAGTTGGGCGTGGGATCGGTGATTAGTTTGAAGTTAAAGAGGAAGTTGGTGAGTGCGTTAATGGAGCCCCTTTTAGCGAGTGAGGTGGAGCCTACGGTGAGGGATGAAAGTGGAATGGTGGCGAGTACTATAACGGCGACTTTGGATCAGCAGAATAATAAGTATCGATTGGTGAAGCCGTTAATGGACCTGTGCGATCCGTGGAAGTGTCCACCGACCAAGTACCAGTGGGGAGGGTTGGATAGTGGGATTTTAATGCAGAAGTTGATGCAGGAGGGATTTACTCAGGCCAAGATTCAGCATAGTGCTACGGGCTTTATTATTTCTATTGTAAGTTGAAAGAGAATAGAGGAAGAATGAGTATTTTTTAAGGAAATTAACGGTTTCTTTGTGATTTTTAGCCATCGGATAGCGCCACAATTACGGTGGAACCTAATCTAACTCACATTGTTTGCACGGGAGGGGATGGAGCGGCCAGACTGAAACTGAGAAGGATTCTGATTAGCTGTTTAACCGAATTCTAAACAAAATTAAAACTTTTTGTACTAAAAACTTGTATTTTTCTCTGCTTTTTTGGAAATAAATTGTAATTTTCAATGAAAATGTAAAACCTTCAGTTTTAGAATGGATTTATTGACAGGATTTTGCATAAAATTGTTAGAATTTTGTAAATTTTAATGTAAATTTTATTATCATTTTTGGTTTCTTCTTTTGTTACAGGTTTGCTGCTAATGAGCTTTTGAAAAGTGACAAGTTGAAAACTTGAAGTGGAGCAATGTCGTCCCTTACCCCGTGTCGTTTCTTTGCCCAGGGAACTTGCCGCTTTGGCAATAACTGTCGCTTTTACCATGGTCAACCCTCTGGAGGAGCTGGAGGGGGATCCTCCTTTTTTGGAAATCGGACCTTGGCTCCAGCAACATTTCAACCGCATCACCAACAGCAGCAGGGAGCTTTGAATTTATCGACGAATAAAACCAATCAGCACAATTTGGATATAATTATGTAAGCTGAGGTTTATAACATGAATATTTTTTTAGATTAATTGACTGATTAATTGATTGATTGTTTTTTTAAAGGGAAACTGTGAAAAAGGACATGCAAGAATGGGCCAACAGCGGAATCTGGCCCTATTCCTGCTACGGACCAGTTGGGGGTAAGCCTTGCGTGCCCGGTTTTGAGGATCTTTCAGTGGACGAGTACCGTTACAACTACATGTTGAATGGAGGCAACCTCCCTCCACAGATCCCCCTCCAGTTTCAGAACACTTTTCAACTGCGTCAGAGTTACCAACAGCCCACGCACGAGAATCGATTGACTATTGAGCGTATTGCTACAACGACTACAGGGGTAACTAGTCCACAGACTCAACAAACGGCTAGTATTTTTGGTGGAGGGGCAAGTCAACAAAGTCAAGGTGCTCTTGGAGGATCCAGTATTTTTGGAGGGGGTGGAGCAACTAGTCTCTTTGGAGGTGGAGCACAACAGCAACAGCCTCAAGGTCAAACCCAAGCTGGGAGTATTTTTGGAGGTGGACCAACCTTTGGACAGCAGCAGCCATCCGCAGCGAGCATTTTTGGAGGGGGTGCGACGCAAACAAGTCAACCTGGAGGCTTATTTTCCTCTGGACAACAGCAGCAACAGCAACCTTCGTTATTCGGACAACCGGCTCAGCAACCACAGCCATCATTATTTGGCCAGCCTCAACCTCAACAGCAGCAACCCAGTTTATTTGGTCAACCTCCGCAGCAACAGCAGCCAAGTTTGTTTCAAGCCCCGCAAAATACGGTGGCACCAGGGAATTTATTCCAAACTCAACAACAACCTCAGCAGCAGCAACAAGTTCAAGGGGGATTATTTCAAATGCCACCTCAACAGCCAGTTCAACAGCAAAGTAATGTGTTTGGAGGTGCCCCAAACATTTTCGGAGGAGGTGGTAATGCTCCTCCAGCTCCATTTGGAGCCCCAGTACAACCCGTGGTGTCGCAGGCTCAAGCACCAAGTATTTTTGGGGGACCTACGGAAAATAGTCCGTTGATGCAGGGAGGTGTTTTGGGAGGAGGGGCTATGGCTCCACAACAACAGCAGCAGCAAACAGCACCACTTCTACAGCAAGCTTTGGGTATGCCGACGACTCAGATAAAGGGAGTGTATTCTGAGGAGGCTGAGTTGACACCGGAGGAAATGGAGGCATTTCGAAGTGATAATTTTACTCTGGAGAATTTACCAACGCGACCTCCACCTCAAAGTTTGTGCATGTAAATTTGTATAGTAGGATTTTACTTTTTGATGTGTACCTAATTGTTGTAGTATAGGAGTAATTAAGTTGATGTATGAAGGTATATTTGAAGAAGGGAAGGAGTAAACAAGATTTATTTTACGTTTAGGTAAGAAATTGATTGGATTAGTTTGTGGGTGAACCTGATAATAAAGATAAGCCTTATATTCGCTACACACTTACAACCAAATTTGATCATTTTTCTTAACTAATTTTGCCGAGTATTGTTTTAAGTTAAGATAACGCTTCGCAAAGTGTGCCTTGTGTATCAGAACATGGATTTGCAACCAACTCTGGCATCGTCCAAAAAAAGCTAAGACAAGCAAAATGCTCTTCAAGGTTTTCGCTGTAATAAAACGGGATGTTGCTTGAAATAGTGGAATTTGGTTCGTAATCCCAAACAAACTGAGATAAGTTTGTGATGTTCTACCAGCAATCCAGCTAGCTGTAATAAAAATATGATATTTCGATAAAATAGTTTACTAGTTTAGGAACAGATAACATTTTAGCCAACACACTCCAAGCGACAGAAGGAACACGGCTTAGTGAATATTTTAGGAAACTTGCTTGCCGTGAGGAGTATATGCTGGCCAGTCGTAAATTGGCTTGCACGCAAAAATCTCTTGCATCTGTCTAATTCTGAGTTAAAATGAATAGTATACGAATTGGTTATTGTATTGATATTGATTTACAAATGATTTACTTTGTATAAACTTTGTCTCAATCATACTCTCAATGTTTTTGTCCGATCAATGAAAAATGTTTTTCCTTCAATTGTTCCCAACTGGTATACATCTTGTATTGGGTCTGTAATCGATATGATATGAAATTATCAATTTTTAAATCATTTGTATAATTGTGATTCTTAAGGTTCACGTAATTAACGTTAACTCCAGACAACTTGCTGTCTGTCAATTATGCACTAAACCGAAACGGTTGCGAATTTTTAATTCCGTGTTTGGGTGAACCATAGCCTACCTTACATTGGTTTATTTAGAAGTTTGAACTTACTATTTTGATTTTCTGTAGAAGTCAGTATTACAGATGACAACAAAATTGCTATCCCAATAGCAAATTTTAAAACGTACAAGGTTAACATTTTGGTTATTTCGAGTTTCAGCAATTGAGCGTGAGCAGTTTAAAATTGATTTAACAGTAACAAATGACAAATGTTTACTGCGTAATAGGGAGTAATAGCAGCAGCGGTTTTACATGCAAATTGTTTGGTATGGAATTGAGTGGCTATATAGTGACACAGTTTATGTAAATAGATAGTAGAAATTACACAATTGTATGTGTGGCTACGTTGCTTTTTGCGTCATAAGTGTTAATCTGACAATTTTATGATATACCTAAGCACAAAGTGAATGAACTGCCTTAAAATAAAACAATTGAGAAGAAGACAACTAAATTAAATAGCATGATAAGCATGTAGTAAAAAGTAAGATTGTAGTATTCGTAGTTGCTACAAAACAAAAAAACCTTAAATTGGCATTTACTATCAAAGAATTTTGTGCCGTGACATGACATGACAGGTAAACTTTCAGTGAATTTGCTTCTTTGCTAACATTTTCACGATTTTTGTATACACGAGTTAAAATTGGAAAAGCGCTCACGCTCGTAGGATATAGAACTTTGATATCCAACGCAACGCTGGTCCACATAACTTTGAAAACGGTAACTAAGTTCATAATTAATCAAGGACATCAAAAAATATATTATAAACTATGAATGATTTTTACCCGTTGTGAAGATTTAATCCTATGATTCCAATTACTAAATTGTTTACGAAGACAAGCTTACTTATACCAAGTTATTAAAAATGAACGGCAAATATTTATAGCCGGCATATCCGGGCTATTACTGTTGTGTCTATTCCACAATATACTCATTATCATATCTATTGTATTTATGTTTTATTATTGCAATTGACACAAATATTTACAGAGGTATGGAACGTAAAAACGCAAATGTTTTTTTACGAAACTTGTTGATAATAACAGTGTGTGTTATCGCCAGTGTGTTTGTCTGGTAACATCAGGTTAAAAGGAAAATGCTTACTGCAGTTCAGTAAAGACTAATAGAATTAAAAAGGAACAACACAATTTTGTTGAACAAGGAAATATTCATAATTCTGAATCTCTTTCCACGACACGAGAACAAAGAAAGAAAGCATATATCATGCTGTTTTAAAAAAAAAGTTATAAAATACCCTAAAGCTTATGCAAGAAGAAAAAATGAAATTCGAGGTAAGCTGTGTGATGATTAATAATGAATTTTTAAAACATACTTTAGAATACAATGTCCAGTGAACACCTTAATTGAGTTTGGGAATTTGCAATCAAATATCAAATGCACAATATGCATAAGGAATCACTTGCTGAAACAGTTTGAAACAGGGAAAGCCTTGGACACCCGGAATCAGAGTCATTTCAGTTTTGTCCGGCTTTACCCAAAAATGACAATAGGATAAAAGTGTGCTGCATTTGGAATATATACGTTCTGACAGCGGTAAATTTCAGACCAAACAACATCATTTTGCTCCATTTTTGTTCTTCTGTGTGTTTTAAAATTTATCCCTGTCATTCTTCTATCCCGTTGCATCTTCTTGCATATGTTGAAACAGGTTTAGTAAAGCGTTGAAGCATAAAGTCTAGACCAAAATTGTTAAAACATATCCCTGTGTGTTATTAAAGATTTATTTACGAAGATTTCCCTTTTTCTTCCTAATCAGGTTTCAACCCCAATGTAATAAATAGGCAGCACATAAACCATTAGAATTTTCGGTTGCAGATTTGTTTCCACCCATTGTGGCATACGACATATAATATGCAAAAAAAATTGACAACCAGTAAGGTATACTACCAAACACAGTTACTGCATTCCCCCTCAACTTATGCTAGTGCCTTTGTCAAGAACGGCATGCTAAACCATCATAATATTTTCGTTTTCCTTAAAACAACAGGTATGTATTCTTTTTAGTGTTCATTTGTTATGCTTCACATTTTGCAACTGACTATTTTATGCCCCGAGTTTATCGGTTTCCGCCTCAAACATACATTTTGGACAGCTCAACTTAGTCTCTCCATAAAAATTACATACACTTGCTATAATCAGATATAAAGTAGTTTTATGTGTGCGTAAAATCCTAGCCAACTATAATTGCAGTTTGGTTCAAATATTGTTCTGAATTATTTTATATTATTTAGCAGTATTGTAACAAAAATTTGTAATGCTGTTTTATTATTCCTCACACTAGTTACGAGCTATTCAAGAGTTAACCCTACAAGCAAAATTATTGTTTACTTATTTGGGTTCTAATGAGCCACCTTTAAACCGGTAACACAAAGTGATTTTGGATTATTTCGGGAAAGCGGAACTGTGTAGTAAGGAAATTATTTATATATCGTAACTGCAAAAATTAAAGTGGCCGTGTTGCTTTGCTGTTACACTTCTAGACCCTGAACTCTAAAATTAGTTTCAAATGTTAGTTGATATTTGTAACATGTCTTTATAGAATATAGAAATGTTTTGTACGGAATAGAGTATACATGCGTGTATAACCGCAGCTTGTAAATTAGAATGAGTAATTTTATTCACGTTTTGGACATATGTTAATTCTACCGTACAACTTACGGGGTTAACATCTGAACGGAAAACGATGAACAAAGAACTCTCACTGAGATAGGGGCTTTATGAGAAAGCGTTGATCAATAGATCCGGCCAGAGCCGTGCGGAGAGCAAATAGGCCATAAAGTAAAGGTTTGGTAACTAGTGTAAGAATATGGGAGAGTCTGCAAAAATTCCATTAGGGATTAAGCGGCTGAAATACTACTATTTATGTGGTTTTTTCTTCCCAAATTACATACATACATGAGAAAGCGTTTTTTATGATCATTTTTTAAAATACAGGTGGCATGCATTTTTCTTTGCAGAAGCAAGGTGACGAGGAGGAAAGCTGGTGAGGATGAGCGGACAGCAAGCAGTGTGAACTTTCCAGATCCGATTTCAAGGGAATTGCATCAGCAATAAAATTGAGCTCGTTGCGTTTCATATTTTTTGTACCGTTTATCTATTCACTGACTTGCGTTCCGTCGAAGGAGAGAGAGAGAGTTCTTTTTTTGTAGAGATCATTATTCACATTACGTTCAGATTTTTGAGAATATACCTGTCCTGACCAAATAATTTTGCTTCTGATTTTTGATTAGTTTGGAGTTTAATCAGTTAGAGACAAAAAGTTGAAGAATAAAGAAGAAGTAGTCGGTTTTTCAGAAAGAAAATACACCATTGTCCACTTGTGTGAATTTATTTGTGAGCATTAACGTCACGAACAGTTAAAGAGCGTCTACTTGGCGGTTAGTCATTTAGTTTGCGTACAACATCAATAGGAATTCACTTCACTATTACGTAAACATAAATCTTTTTATAATTTCCCGTAAATATTCAAATATTAAGATTATTACGGCAATTTGTAAAAATGATATTGAAATATTGAAAAGGTTTTTATTTATTTTAATAAACTGTTTTATAACGTAGGTACAAAGCAGGTGATTTTATGTAATATTTGTGAACAAAAGTAGAGACAGTATGCAAACGTCAAGGCCAACTCATAAAACAAAATGAACTCTTATGCCACAATACACACTGTTTAGCTTATCAAATTTAGCTTATTCTCATGGAATTAACGTGCAACACAACACGTAACCAGATATCTATAAAACTCAAAATTTGCACAAAGAAATTATCAGCACACCCAAGGTGGATCCATAACAAACCTACAAACCCATGTCCACCTATTTTTTAAATATACAATATAATGCAGCATTACCGTTTAGCGATACTGTCTTATACCAGGTTATTGCAACAATGGTTTCAAAAATGAAATTTCATGTTGACGAAATGTGTAACAGTGAAGTAACCAGTATCCTCCTATTAGCTTAAGTGTTGCTAAAATGTTGACTTTGTGTTGGAATGATAACCCAAACTAGGGAATCCGGTATTCTATTCCAAAGTTACGCTTGTGGTGGTATATGTTTCATTAACATTTGGCTTCGGTATTTCCGGAATGATCTCCATTCCACACTCATCCCGAAAGATGCTGATTAGCTTTGCAATGGCCTGGTCGCCACAGGTACAGCCGTTGTCTGGCGGCTCAACCTTTCCAGGATGAACCTTTACCAAGTAAAAAGTAACACAAAGAAAAGTTTATATTTTAGATCATACTTTAAATTTGGGCAAATACGATTGATTCTGGAAAGTTACTTACAGGACAAGTGTTCGGGTTGCTGTACATCCATAAGATAAGTTCAAAATTGACTAGTGTGCCGATAAAGATCACCATTGCCATAAACGTCCCACAGCGTTGCTCATATCTGGTGACTTCCATAACTTCCGCAGCTAAGATTCAAAACTGAATTCACAAAAAGGATTTAAAATAAGCACTCTACCTTCCAAAATCTGAATTTGGCTATTAGAAAATACTTCCACAAGACAAAGATTTTACGTGCACTCAGTTTAACGTCAGCTACAACACTGCTGGATCACCTTTTCCGTCAGCTGCCAAATTGACTTGAAACGCAGGTAAGCGAATTTTGTTGTTTTTTGCTCTATTCTCACAACCGTAGCCAAATTACGTGCCAAAAAGATAAATACGTTTCACCGTAGAAGTATTTACCCTTACTTATATTGACAGGACACTATTTATCCTTTAATTTATTTACAAGTCAAGCATTTTGCTCAAAACGGAGAAAATTACTGGCCAGCCGGCAACCTATTCCTCAGCATTTTACTTGACATTTTGCTATGTTGTATATTTATGCAAAAAGCAAAACAATTACTTTTGAACTGATATGTAAAAGTTTGCTTGCCTATATTTTCAGCAATTATAGTTTGAATCGTCAGAACGTTTTATGGTTTAAACCAGGCAACAACGTTTTCTAAATTGTATGAAATTGGTTGGTGCCGAGTTTGGAAGAATTAAGTATTTATGCCTGACAGACTGCCAATTCAAAACTTTTACACCTGCAGTAAAACTTCCATTGTCTGTATTCTTGATTACATATTACAATTTCAGCAACCTGAAAACGTTAAAACGCTTTTAAATATTTACATGCTAATTCTATAAAATTGGTATTATATTAAATTAAATTTGTTTATACAATATAACTCACGTCATTAAAAATTTAAACCTATTTCATAAAATTATTAAGTGATTATTATGGTAAGCGAAAAAAGCTTAACAATTAACAACCTTATAGTAGGTAGGGCGACAGCAGCAGGTGTACAGGGTAAACCCTGCCAAACACTAAAACGTTACTCTCGACGCACACTGGCAAACAGTTACTACTTGACTATAAAGCAAACCTTTGTTGCTGCCTTTTCTCTTTTCACTGAAAAGCTTAAACAGGTGACTTGATCGTATACACGAGATAGTTGCTCCGGTGCTCGTCAAGCTTTCTCCAAGTTGCAAACGGGTCGTATCTTTAGATTCTTGACTTTTGTCTTACTGCATTCTTCCATATATCGACGACATAATGTCGACGACATTCGTTTGTGTTTTTAAGAAAATCTAGAATTTATTACCACGAAATGAATAGGCGCACTTTGTTTTATAAACTAAATCCTACCGTATTTTATATAATTGCATAGGCGTAGCTTTTCTTATCTACCATCATGTGAATATTTAAAAGATTGACAAGCATGTATGTATATATATATAAAGTTTACTGCATGGTACGAACATCCAAATTTTCAAACATCAGTCGGTCATATAAACTAAATTCCCGACTCCCAGTTGATGGCAAGCCATTCAAAATGCTCGCTGCCCATTTAGCCTGGTTTAGAGCCGATTTGAATAAAAATAAAGTGAACGGACACACAGACACACGGACAGAAACTGCCATTTGGTATTTTATAATATCGTTTATATTACAATTTATTCAAAAGTTCATTTGAATTTGGATATTAATATCCAAGTGCCCCTTTTTATTTTTTGACTTCTGCACTCAGATTGAAAAAAAATATGTTGTTCCATTGTCAAGTATACATAGAATCTACTTCGGATCACCGACGATAAAAACTACCAAAATGTCAGCGATTAATTGTTTAGTTGGGTAAAAAATAAATTCAATGCTAAGTTTCTGAATAAGTATAAAGTCAATAAGAATGAGCACGGGAGGCAAATTTGAGTGGTTTACAAGATATGCGTAAACTTCTAATCAAGTATAGCACAAACCTTGTTGATAATCACCTTTTTGCAATATTTTTAACACCAAACAAAATTGTTTTTGTCTGGTGTAATAGCATACTTTACAACAAAACTCATTTTCTAGCTATTTCGCACACCGATAGTATGCTATAAAATGCAGGCTTTAAGGCAATACTCATGAAAAAATTGTACAAATTAGTTTTTATTTTGCATGATGTGGTCTTTACCAGGCATAAAACTGAAAGCTTAGAAAACACGAATCATTCCTATTGCATTGTAAATCAGAAAGTGAATATGATAAACAGGCTTGTCTAATCACCTAATTTTTGTCAAGTGATTAGTGATTGGGATTAAATGAAAACGCTTTTTTAAATAGTGATTAGTGATTGGTGATTAATGCCAATCCCAATCACTGGTGATTAGGTTAAATGCTAAACAAAAATGCAAGTTGGATTAGGATTAGTGATTAAATTTACTTACAAATTTTTTACTTGGAGAATGTAAAATAGGAACAAACAAATACAATTTATTAACAATATTACGCAGCTAAGTATTCTAACAGCATACCACAGCTAATTATTTGAATGCTATATAGCGAAGTGCTATATTAATTAAAAACTAATCGTAAGAGACAAGCAGGTATATGGAGGAAGGACCACAGTGATTAAGTAGTGATTAAAGGATGCTGGTTTCGGGATTAGTGATTGGGATTAAATACGAAAAATCTAAAGTGGGATTGGTGATTAAGTGATTAACTTAATCACTAATCCCGGATTAAGGATTGGTGATTCTAATCCGTGATTAGTCAAGCCTGATGAGCAATAGGATTTAACATATTTTGAAGAAGTGCATTTGCAACAAACAAAAAATAAAGACAACAAAAATCTCCATTGTATAATGTCAGTGCTTATAATTTATTTACAAAACGCTAACAAAACCAACAGTCATATTATACCACTAACTTTGTATAATATGGAATGAAGATACATAACTAATAAAATGTGAGTAAAATAACAAGGAGTGTAAATGCATACACAAATATCAATAATTCTCCGTCTCAACTCTATCTAATGAACAATAATTCCATTATACAACAATGACACTAATCGCATTTCATCGCCTTCTTATTACGATTGGCATTGATCACCGACTCATAGAACAATCTACCAAACAAGACTATAAATGAGCCGTACACCAAATTGAAAGCCTTAATAGAAATCGGATATCTGACACGACACAATCGTAACCGCTTCCTGAAGTTAAACGAAAATACAAATTGTCAAAATTTGGCAAATTGGATTCTCACACTAAATATAACTTTTTAGTCAAAACTGCATGAAACTCACGTAGCAAATATAATGAAGACATATTTACGGTGAATCCAATTTGCATCTGGGAAAACTGAAGCGTAGTAATTAGGTCTAGTCTTCTAGTAATTCATCATTGGTTCGCAGAAATAGTAAATTAGTTTTAGCTAAGAGACATAAATAGTACCAATAACTTATGTGACAAAGAACCTAGTGCATAAGACCATAGCATGATAGCATCAAGAATATAACATTTGCACATACACGCTCATTTTTTTATATGTTTTAAATTTTGTCTTTTTAAAAGTATGTAATACATAATGAGTTGTTATTGCCATCGTTCCGCAATTCTTTAGTCAAACACAATCGTTTCAGAAAAACGATGCTATAAGTAAAGTTAGTATTACAAAAGTAGATGTGTATTTGCTGCTTAAAAAGTGAGTCGAGAAAGCAACATTTTTGTGACTTTATAGAGTTAAGTTTAGTTATAGCGTACACATACAGAGCAATTTGATAATATATCATTCATATTTTAAGAAAATTCCTTGTGATACCTACAATGCACGTTAACAAACCTATTTTAGTCACTCTGCTTTGATATAGTGTTGACAAAATTTCTTGTTTTGTCGCGCCGGACTTTTTTGGGTACTAATACTAAGAATTCATTGATGTTGCATTCCACTAAAGGTTTATGCTTACGCATGTAAACAAGGACAATATGGTTATAAGTAGAAATATGAGGGGTATTAGAGTGGTGGGCTGGTCAGTACATTGGTGCGTATGTATATAGATAATATGCACTGCGGGCAGAACCAAACCAACTTTAATGTCCTTTTAACATATCAAGCTAAATAGAAATACATTTTGTGTAGGCTTACCAAATTATACAGAGGTATACCAAAAAATGGATTCATAGAATGATTTTGGTCGGTTTAATGTATTAGTGAACGTACCTAAAAACTTATTGTTAAAAAATATTGTTCCTGCTCCCAAACTATAATACATTTTTGAAGACGTGCACAGTATTCCCCTGTAAACGTACACACTTAGTCTAAGGGATTACTACAGGAGATTACACCATTTTCATTTGCTTGAATTTTTTATACGCTCTCATTGTGTCAAAATTTTGCAGGCTGAAAATCTACAATTTTTCTATTACTAATGGTTACAGAACACGGTTACTTAAGAACGTAACCGTAATGTGATTAGGAATAACGGTGACATATTTCTCTGGCATGAACATACCAGTTCTAGGGCAGTGCAAGGCTTCACCTGCTAACAAACCAATTAAATAAATAAATCGTTGCATAAGGAATATTTTCCATTGTTTAGTTTTTTGTGTAACACGTTTCAACAGAGTTGACAAAACCAGTATTTACTACTATAAACGTATAGAATTACCTTGGATAAAAGGCAATATACAAGTGAAACAATGGGAAACATTTTTGGGAATTGTGTAAAGCAGCATATTGACGTTGAGGAAATGCAGCCAATGGAAGGTTCATGGCGACTAGCACTGGAAAACAGTTTGGTTGGAAAATTTATATTGTCGATCACGCCTAATTAGTAATATTTAAATATAATTACCTAATATGTATCTTCTTATATATTTTTAGATTTTGGAAAATATTGCGATGAAGTGTGAATATTCTGACCTTCGTAATTTTCGTCAAGTTTGTCGCTCCTGGTATATTGCCAGTCTAAACAGATGGCAAAAGGAATCCGTTGTTGTGTTGCATGGCAATCTCCATGGTTATGATAAGAATGCATGCAACAAAGATCCCTCAGATTTGCCCAAACTTGGCACTAGCAATTTTCAGAGTGAAGCCACACATTCTCGAAAAATTCTTGGTGTTTCAACTGAGCTTAGGTTTAAAAAGTTCAAGATAAATTGTGGCTTTTTAATATATTCTGAAGACGATCTGCCATTTTGGCAAACATTTGGGCCCCAAATGACTTATCTTCATATAACAAATTGCATTTATGATAAAAAAGTTTTAAGATTCATACTTTTTGAAAACTCAAAAATCCTGGAGACAATTGTGATTGCTCACTATCGTCCATATCCACGAAACGAAAGCTTGCTCAATTTTATGGGAGAACGCCACATTAGTCAAGCATATAGATCAGTACAACTGACAACTGTAAAAAAGCTGGTTTTCAAAGGAATGTTTTCTGAAAAGATTAAAAAGAACTTGTTCCAAATGTGCCCAAATATTAAGGTATAGATATTTTTCTGGATAATTTACTATATGATTATACGTTTAAAACAATGGACTTTGGACATTATAATATGTTCATTTCTTTTCAGAGTCTAACAGTAAATCGCTATAATCATTGGGAATTTCTTAAAGAATTTTCCTACCTTATCCCAACAACCAATGAACACTTGGGTCTTTTGGCAACAATCAATACTTTTAAAAGCCAAGACAGAATTCGTTCGTAAGTTTTAATTGTTACAAAGTTGTGATGTATTATGCTATGTTTAAAGCAATGTCTCATGAACTTATTTCCTATTTGCAATATTTTGAATATTCTATAGACGCAGGTGTTTAAGATACGTAAAGGCTATCAATTTTACCCACCTGGATGAACTCTGTCTAAGACTTGAATCAAACGTTATGTTTCCACGCGTTAACAGTTTACTGACGTTATACGCCCCGGGTTTGAAGAAGCTTAAACTAGTTCGATACCCATTTAAAAACTGCAAACCATTTGCCACCTTTCCTTGTTCCGCAAATTTAAATGCCCTGACTCACCTGGATCTTAGAGGGAGCGTGTGCAAAAATCTGGATGTATTATTACTAACGCCAGCACTAGAATTTCTGAAAGTTAATGCAGTTTGCTACAAGCAAGTGCCGTGTGTAAACTATAATGACGGCACCGATCCAAAATGGCATTGCAAAAATTCTTACGTAATCAAAGAAGACTGCATGCACATCAGTCATCAAACGTCTGAGTACTATGCAGTTTGTTTGGAGGATTTGATTGTAAATTCAACTAGGCTTAGAAACGAAACAAGCTTTAGCTTGCTTTCACTAAAAAATGTTACGATCAATCAAAAATTTAGTACAGAAACGCTCAAAGTGTTGCATAGCTTTGCACCAAACATAGAGAGTTTCCAGCTAATATGTGATTCTCCAGGGTTTTTGGTTGTACATCAGAAATGGTTGCAGTTACGCCGTTTGGATTTACTGTATGGAAGTTTGTTTGAGGATAATGACATTATAAATACGTTTACAAATTTAAGGATTGAAAATACGCGTAAGTAATTGAAAAATTCTATTCGATATTTGCTATGTTAAAAAACACTACAGCTTTTATTGTAATGGTTGTCACTGGTTCTCGTTTATTAAATTTGCAGACCTACAACATTTCAGTCTTGAAAATACTTGCCATCAAAAACCTATAACTAATGTTGGTGCTATGGCGTTTTTCAAAATAAAGCAGCTGAAAACTTTGAAAATTCAATATACACAGGTAGGTTTGTTATATATTTAATCAGAATAAAATTTCACATAGAATTGTGTCAGTTATAAAACCGTATACCTCTAATCTTACAGATGAGTACGCTATGTATGGAAGCTTTGCAAAAAAGAATTCCAAACTTTCAAACAAATCATCTTGACAATATTCACATGAATGGAGATAACTTTGACTGTTGTCGCAAACTACAGTTTCATAAACAAATTGGTATGTTGATATAGTATGCTATTTGCAAATGAAAAAGGCAATAATATGTCCTTAGGATTCGGAAATTACCGCGTAACTACAAATCAAATTTGAACTACATTTTAGACTTCATTCATGTGAGTGTACTCACTTTACTTTTTATAGCCATGAAATGTAAATTTAAAAGGACGATATGCATAACTGGCCATTTTTGGCCCCCAAAATGGCCAGTTAAGCTTGGAATGTTGTCGCAAGCTACAGTTTCACAAACAAATTTGTATGTTGATATATTATAGTTTAGACTTTATTCATAAAGATTGCTGTTGTTGTTTTTAGCCATAAGATGTAAATTATAAATCTAAAATAATTTGTAGTGGTGTAGAATTGTTATCGTAGAAATTTTAATTGCACTTTCGTCTTATGTTTCCGCATACATAACAAAGTTTAATAATACCCGTATTATACTAAAATTGAAGTCAATGTTTTGAACTTCTGATCACACAATACATATATATATATATATTACAATATGTCTTATATAATATTGCGCTTACCTAAATGTACAAACATTGTTAATAATGTATTCCTTGCCGAAGTACTTTACTGTAATTTCTGTGTCATTTATTTATTCTTGTAAAATTTTCAAATATAAATGCAATTATGCACCAAACAGCCACCACTCCATAAAGTATAAACACCACCGAAATATTGCCAATCATATCCAAAGGTTTCATTTCTTTAGTGTCCATAATGCTTACTCGCGAAGAAATTTTTGGCAGAAATTCAATTATCAAATGTTGCCACCACGAATTCATTTCGGCACTCTGTACTTGCCGTAACCTTCTTAGCAAAACTTTTGGCATCCAGCGCCAAAACTGTAGTCCTAGATACAATTGAAAATTTTCACTGGGTTGAGAGATAAACGCATTTTTACCCCCCTTTTACCAAATCTGTATTAAGTACATGTGCCGCAACATCAGGAAGGAACAAAGCTGTTTAATTACCACCTTATAAAATATTTTCTCCAAACAGAAAAACGTCGCCGTCAACTAAAAGTATGTTTTTCCAGTTGGGCTGCATAAACCGGCTGGCTTTATTGGAAACATTATAAACTCTAACAAAAGAAATAGCATTTACCAAGGCGAACTTTTCTTGTGTAGAAAACAAAAATTTTACTTTTAAATGCATTGGTAATCTCATAATTATCATTGTACACTACTGGTAACAAAAGATTTAACACAAACAGCAATGAAAAGAATAAACCATTATAATCAAACAGTCGAATATACTCACCCGGTTTTGAAAGGAAAGTGCCTTTTACTCCTCTAGTAAAATTGAGAAATTGTTTTGTATAAAAACATCAATTGTATCAAACGGAGTTATTTTTTGGGAAGAGTCAGATTGGTAATGCTATGATTTTTAAACACATTGTTTAAAAGAATACACATAAATAAATACAATACCAGGTATCTGCACCAAAGAGAGCAGACGAAATTGCGGCGGCTCCAGTTCACTCTTACAAGAGGAGTATCAGTAATTCGTTTCTTTCTGCTAAAAAGGTTCAATACAATTTACAGCTACATTTACAATTACGTAAGTGGAAGATCAGCAGGTTTATAAAATATTTTATTTTACTCCTACAGATTTGGAAATTCAGGCGATATGCAACCAAATGAATGGTTGGTATTCATCAGTAACACGTGCTTTCCTTTTCTTGAATATTTATTTGACCCGTCATTAATCTAGTTATGAGACTGTTCAATTAATAATTATGTGTAATTTATAAAACTTTCCACCCATGGCAAACTAAAATCATTCCCCTTTATTCCACAATTGACGTACATTTTGCACAATTTATGAGTCACAAATGTCACACAGAGATAGTGGGGCCATATAAAATGCTACGGTTAGTGCAATGTCAAGCTAAGGTGAAACCTCGAAAGATGGTAAGAGTCACCTTGGATCGGATGTTTCGAATTCCATGGTAGATAGTATCCATCAAGTGTCAGACATTAATGTCGTACGATGCATTTTTAGATTTGGATAGGAAAAATCTGGTTTATTGGCGTCAACACTACGCATAATTCTAGTGTTACTTGGTAGTTGCAATCTGTGACTAATTAAGCTAAACCAAAAGTCTTTGTAAAAGCTGGAAGCTGTGTGATTTAACAATGGCATCTGACATTTGAACAATCTAGTCTCTAGTGATATAAAACTATGTGACAGGTGGCAGTAAATTTTTTATGAATCATTTGAATATTATGTTATCTTTGAGCGTTTGAGTGGCATGAGGTCAAAACGCTTGCCTATTGCTCTAGAGTACAACTGCACACGATATCAAATAATGACTAGACTAATATCTATGACAAAAATCGGATGATATTATGGAAATGTCCACTTGAAATTGTCATACATACATTGAATCACATAACACGTCCCCAATCATTTATTTGTCTTATGTATTATCAGTAAGTTTGCTTTGAATGATTGACTGATTATTTATTTATTTGCTTATTAGCCCGCATTCACTGTACTCAACATGGTAATGCTATGAACGTTGTAGGTATATAAAGGGCTTTGGCGGTTGATAAAGTTTACTAATTTCAACTTAAAGCTCACAATTTACACTCTTCTAGGCTTTCCAAAGTCAACTTCAAAATGAGTTACCGACGTTTTGGTGCCATTTTTCTTGCCTTGCTTTACATTGCAACAGTTCAATGTAAGAATCTGGCTGAAAACAATACTGACGTTACGTTCACTTTAAGTGCACGGTAAGAAGTAGACCATAACAAAAATAGCTGTTAGCTATTGTTGATAACCGCAAATATTATTTTACATTATATTTACCGAATATGTTTTGAAATAATAGTTTGTTATATTCTTTAGGCAGCTGAAATCGAACTTTGCTCACATCAGTAAGCTACAAAAACATATTTCGATTTGTATATTTGATTTGCCTTTGTCTAATTTGTAATGCTTATCGTTTTTTAATTCCAGAAACTGTGAGTCCCTATGCCAGTGTAAACCTTCCACCAAATAGACAAGGAAGCGGCTTTCTAAACGACACAAATGACCCGGATTGGTCAGTTCTCTTTTCTCTTCCGTACGAGTCTGAATATGAGGTATGTATTTTCATAAGCGTATATGAGTAAAAACAAGGTACTTAAAAAATTCTTTCGTCAATCTTCAGAGAATTATTGTCTATGTGCATAGCACAAAGGATCCACATGATTACGATGATGAGGATGATGCCATCATTTACGCTGATGAGGTATTAAGTCAAACACAAACGAGTTTTATATCAAATACAGAAAAAATGTTTAATTGCAATGTATGTGTTTAGATTCTTGGCGTGGTCAATATCACAGTGGCAGAGGTTTTGCCCCCTTGTATGAACCACGAGAAATCATTCACACGGTCAGACAAACCAGGATTTTTGATTTTCAAAAGACCTTGTTAAAATATAACTGTGATCAAAATGTTGTTATAACATATGAAATTATATGGCAAAATTTTGAGAAATAAACCAAACATTATTGAATTGCATAAAATGTATATTATAATCACTTTAAATTATTAGCTAAAGTTATTATACAAAACGTTTTCAGTCGATCAATGTAAAACAATGGTTTTAATAAATTAACACGGTCAAACAGTCAAAGTGATTTAGATGTATACGCATGTGTTAATTTCCAAGGCAAATTCAGATTTACATTTACTGTATACTAATACTACAACCTTGATAATCAGTTGTTTACAAGTTATCTTTGGTTTAAAAGCCGTTTATCTATTTTGCCTTCCCAGGCCGGATACCTGTCTCGATTGCAGTTATAAAACCAAGGAAGCTTCACTAAAACATTATACTCATTTTCAAATCCAGATTTGTATTCTTCAAGGGAAATTATTCTTTCTGTGACAAGTTCAGATTTGCGTTCTAAAATGGTTTGAACGTTTTCTAGAAGTCTAGTTTCGTTTTTGTTACCAAATGTCTCCTCCTGGGCTACCATATCAAAAATGTATTTTAAAATAAATAAAATCTCATTGCCAACCCTTTCCCTATTTCCTTCAATTTTAGTGATTAGTTTGGTTAGCAAAAACGGTATGTATCCATAATCAGTCATGTGCATTCCTCCATATATGAAATCTTCGGTACTCCCACGCTTTCGAAATCCAACAGGATCCTCATACTCAGCAGCATATGACACGGACTTCAGAGTCCAGAACGTTGGAGCCGCAAACGTATATTTTGATGCGCTGCTCAAAGAAAAATCCGTTTTATAAGCTTGATTAATTCTACCATATGGAAACCATATAGCCATATCAATTGGATCTGATGGCATTTTACAGTGTTTTAAATAATACACTGAGTTCCGGTTGGGCAATTCATCCAGGTCTCCGAAGCCGAGTAAATCCTCATCTCCAAAGAACTTGGTTGCTTGATTAAAAGTTTTAAACTTTTCCCATAACACTTTTTCCTGAAAATTTTGGGCAGCATAGAAATTATCCGAATCTAAATTATTAGCATTGTAGGTTGATGACGACGAAATATTTAGTACAAAATGCACAATTTTTGGTAGAAACTTTTTGAATCTGTGTTGAAGCTGTAGTGTTGGCCAAAGCAGTGGCTTTGGTACTCCAAGAAAGTAGGTTGTTGTGGACTCTAACAAGAAAAACTTATCCACTACGTCATCCAACTCGTTAAGGTGAATTTCTAAAGTATCCGCGTCAAACGCAAAAGTTGTCAGTATTCCAACTTTTCTGGGTCCAGACTTGAGCTTTCTACAGGGTGGCGCACCTTCCGGGAATGTAGGCTGAGGAGCTTGACAACTTGCATTTATTTCCGTTTTGGGTGGAAGCACCAAATACTGATGTAATGTAGAGAACATGGATGAACCCATTTGCTGAAAATAAGTAACGTTTCTGTTTCTTTTTGTGTAGCTTTCAACCAATTTGTTCCAAGGAAAATTTGTTAAAGTTTTTGAAAATGAAAAAGGATTGCACTCAACAGTGACTTTTTCTTGTTTGATATTCCACAGATAATTTGGCATTTTCTTGCCATAATGCAAGTCTACGGCTATAATAGTGATAACAACTAACATGCTACATAAAATAACTACACACCACGATTGCTTACTGAGACTCAGTCTTTGTTGGATATACTTGATTAAAAATGAAACGAACATAATTGTTTTTAATTCTTGACAGACTGAAAATTTGACTTCAGAAAAAATTATGTTACTTATTTTTAAGTATCCTGTGAAATAAAAACAAAGTTGACAGCTTCAAAAGTTTCATAACAGTTTAAAAACAAGAACGTAAAATTTAGACCAAAATGTGAACAAGCACCAACTGCGTGTTTGAAAATGTTATATTGTTTAAACGGTAAACAACAAATTCATGTCACGATAAACCAGTTCCATTAAAATCGTAATATTGTAAATGCATTTCAAAAATTACGATTTCAATAGTTTTTGGCACAGTTTCACGATTCACGTTTTATTAATATGTTGAAAGTTGCGGATTGCTTGTCATTTAAAAATAAATACAGCAAAATTATTCCACTTCAGGTTTTTGTTCATTTAAATACGGAAAAACTAAAAAACTGAATGAGTACATGCATGGAATATTTAACGAAGCTATTCACCCGTACATGCCTAATCATGAGTTCCATACAACATAACATGAAATATTTTAGAACAAGTCTGTTGATATTGACGTGTTTCTACTTCCTGTTACACATCTGTGCTAAACTAAATATGACGTGAGTAAACTTGATTACAAATGTGGGATAAAAGGAAAAGCAAACGTTGTGGAAACGCATTGCATTGCAATTTTTATAATAAAATTTATTGGTACTCTGTTTAGATTATATCTGTTGCTTTCGTTACGACGCATTAACATGGAGCAAAGAGTTATATTATAACTTTAAAACATTGTGCGTTTATTTTGTTGCAAGTAAGGCACGGCATATACCACGAATAATACCTCTGTAAAATATTAACACACTTACTATTCCAATTACAAATTGCTTTTCATAAGATAGTATGATGGGCTTGCAACTACGACAGAACCACGACGCGACTACGACTCATTATTTTATTCTCAACCTTTGTACTCCATTCGTGTTGGTATTGGTTTTATTAACGTGTTATTGTATCAACATAATGCTGCTTTCCAGACAATAACAATACAGACTCTGAAAGATATCAGTAGTTAAAGTAATTCCATAAAACAAATACAGTCTAAAACAGGCCAGGTCATCAATTAACAAATATATATAACATATTAGGTACATACAATAGATTTCTTTTTCCTAAGATCTAACAAATATTCTTTTATGATATCGACTAAATTAAAATTATCATCTTTTTCGTTCATAATAATTTTACGATTACTCAGTAAACTATTCCACTCCCGAATAGCATTCCATTTAACACATTTTTCATACATCACAGAATTACGTAGGCAAACCGTAATTGTTGGACAAAACTCAGAGGAACATGCAGACAAGGGAAACCATGTTTTAAACCAACCATGTGTTCCTTCCAGGAGCGTATTGTTTTGTTTCCCGCAACAAGAAACATGCTCCCGAGTTGCAATGTAAGCGACCAAAACACAATTACTGAAAAATCACAAACTGCCATGGGTACCTTGCCCAAAAAGGAAAGTACTTTCCAATAACGAATTAGTACAAACGACTGGTAGATACAAGTGTACATAAAAAGTGCGTTGGCAAGTACTAAATAGAAACCTAGAGGAACAATGATTAGAGCGTGCTGATGAAGTACTTGCAATGATCTATATAAAAGTCTTAGATTTTCAGCGTTTCCTAAACTTGGGAGGCTTAGGTATTTATGTCGAGTAAGAAGAAGTTCATGACTAACCAGAAAATATACAAAAAACCCATACATTATGCAGGTGATCAAAACAATCATTTTAGCATATCAAAACAAATAGCGTGATTGAGTCTCATGCGCCTGTTCCATGCTTTTTATTGCCTTACGGTAAACTATAGCGAGTTTCTTAAGAAGTTCAGACTGGTACTCAATACGTGACGCATCTCCATCATAGTCATGCTCTACTGCTCTGTCAAAAGGAAGTTGTAATTCTCTGCCCATGTTAAGCATTGCAGGACTGAAGCCTGTTGTGTCGCTAATAGCGGTACGTAAGGCGAGAGCAGTAGTGTGGAGGTATTCTTCCCACTTTTTATTGTTTGAAGAGACATAAGATGACAGGATGGAGCGTATGTTTCTATTTATGCGTTCACACACATTGCTACAAGGATGATATGGAGTTGTATATTTATGCCTAATATTCCACGTTCTACACATATTATTAAAGGAGTGACTACGAAAGTACGTAGCATTGTCCGCAAGCATGTTTTTAGGGCTACCCCATCTACAGAAGATTTCTCGCTCGAGGATGTTTGTTATATTTTGTGCAGTAGCGTCTCTCAATGCAAATAGCTCCACCCACTTTGAAAAGTGGTCAACAACGACAAGGAGCTGGGTTTTTTGTGAATGTGTGCGGGGTAGTGGGCCAACCAAGTCAATTGCGAGTTGGTCCCACACACCGTAACAGGTTGCATGAGGCCATGTGGCTTTGCCATGCGGTTTTTATGCGCCTGACATTTTTGACAACTTACTACGTATGAATACATGTCTTCATGCATATTAAGCCAGTATACACGTTTAGTAATGCAAAGGATGGTTTTTCTATACCCTAAACGTCCAGAATGAGGCGAATCATGAAAGTACTGCAATATGTCCTGTCGCATGCTTTTTGGAATGAATGGAATTAATGAGCCAGATTTCGTTTGCTTGTACAAAATATTGTTTATGGTTTTCATGGATGGTGGTAAGTCTGTGAGCAATGCTTGTGTCTTTCTATCATTACCTTGTGCCAATCGAATCTTTTCTAAGTCTATATCTGTGGTAAGCGAATAAAACATATTAAGGTTAGGGTGTTCTAGAGGTGGGTCCATAATGAATTTTTCGTCTTCGATTTCAGGTGGACTAGCTGGTGCGCGTGATAATGCATCTGCCACTACATTATGCCGTGCTGGTATATGAGAAATAATTGGTTGGAAGTCCTGAATTTTGAGTACCCATCTAATAAATTTTGAATTGACGTCTTTTATCGAATTAAGCCAAACTAATGCCCTATTGTCTGTTTCTAGGTAAAATTGCTGTCCGTCTAAATAATGTTCGAATTTCTTTAATGCCCATACTATACCTAAACATTCCCTTTCACACGCATGATACCGGCGTTCAGTGTCACTCGAAGATCTACTTGCAAATGCTATAGGCAATTCCCTACCATTATTGTCAATTTGAAACAAAGAACAACCTATTCCGACCTCTGCAGCGTCCGTACGTAGATAGAAAGGCTTATTAAAGTCAGGAAAAGACAAAACAACAGAGTTTAGTATTTTGAACTTTAAAGTGTCAAAAGCATGCTGTTGCTCGTCAGTCCAAGAGAAAGATTTGTTTTTCTTCATAAGCCTATTTAGAGGTTCTGCTATAGTGGAAAAGTGTTCAATATAATGCCTGTACCACCCACAAAAGCCAAGGAAGCGTTTGACTTGTTTGGCGGTGCGTGGTACAGGGTAATCCCTTAAAGCTTGTGTTTTGTCTGGGTCTGTCTCTACTCCACGTGGAGTGACTACAAACCCAAGATATTTTATAGTTGTTTGTCCAAAGCTACATTTTTCTATGTTAAGTGTTACGCCTGCTTTCCTTAATTGATTTAATATGTAGGTGAGATGCTGAATATGTTCTGACCATGTATTAGAGAATACCAAAACATCATTCAAGTAGGCCTCAGCGAATCTACCACGTGCGGAACCTAAAACTGTATTTATGAAGCGTTGGAAGATAGAGGGGGCGGTCTTTAGGCCGAATGGTAAGCGTCGAAATTGGTATTTACCTTCATGACAAATGAAAGCCGTATATGGAATAGAGTTGGGATGCATTTCTATCTGCCAATATCCTTTCCTCAAGTCTAATTTAGAAATGTAACTTGCTTCGCCTAATCTATGTAATAGCGTGTCCATGCGTGGGATAGGAAATCGGTCTGATGCAGTGCGTTGATTTAATTTTCTAAAGTCACATGTGAACCTATAATCGCTACCTTCCAGTTTCATATGTACGGGAGATGCCCATTCAGACTCACTAGGTTCTATAATTCCTAATTCTAGCATCTTTTGTATATGTTGTGATATAACCTCCCTCTTTTCTCTACTTACCGGATAAGGTTTCTGTGCTATAGGCTCACCATGAACTTTAAGCTCACACTGAACGAGTGAGGTGCAGCCGATTCTATTAGTGTAAACGTCTGGATATGATTTTAGTAGCTCATCTATTTCAGTTTGTTGAGATTGAGAGTTGAGAAGTCGAGAACCATAGCGTGCTCACACATGAATGATGCTCCTATAATGACAGGGAATGGAAGTTGCTCCATAACTATAAATTCTTCCTGAAAATGTCTGTTTCCTAATGTAAAGTGTAATACAGCTATTCCTAATGAGTAAGCAGTCGTATTATCCCCTATGACTACCCTATTAATATTTCGCCGTTCGTATGACAAACCTAAGGGTTCAAGAAAGCTTAGTTGTATGTATTTATGCGTTGCACCTGAGTCTAGTAGGCATACTGTTTTTCTACCTTCTATTATGCAGCTAGCTTGAGGAGTAATACGAGATATCAAGGCTGGAATGAGAAATAACTCCTCTGATTTCCATTCGCCTTCTCGTTTCCCAAATAATTATTTTGATGAGAGTTATGGTTTTGTTGGCTACCGCTGGCTTGTTGTGTATTTTGTGCTGAGTGTGTCTGATTTTGTGGTTGGTTTTGAGGAGGGTTTGCATAGGGCGGAATTCTAGGTGCAAAGTTTGATTGGACTTGTGGGAATGGATTACCGGAGTTTTGGAAGGAGTTCATGCTCATATAAGTTATCATGGACTTCGCATAGCATGTTTGCTCTAAATGTGCAGGTCTTTTGCAGAATGTGCAAAATCGTTTGTTTTTGGATTGTGGTTGATTTGGAGTACAGGCTTGTGTGTGAGGGTTGGGCTGATTGTTTTGGTTTTGTCGGTTTTGCTTGTGGTTAGGTTGTGACTGGTTTGGTGATGATTGGGAAGTATTGTTCTGATTTGGGTGATTAAAATTGTTACGTGGGCGGCTTTGGTTGTTGTAAGGACGAAAGTTGGAATTTTGTCGGTTTTGGAAAGGGGAGTTGGGATTTGTTTGGTTGGAGGAGGAGTTCGTGTTTGGTTGGTCTGTGGAGCTGGAATCAGGTGAGTTATTTATTTGTTGATTATTGGGCGTACTTTTACTGAAATTTTGGTCAAAACGGTCATTCTGCTTGTGAAAAAATTGTTGGGGTTTTGTTTTCAGGTCAGGAAGGGGGTCTGATTGTCTAGCACGAAGGAGGGGCTTTTTCTCGAATGCACGAGTTCGGTTTAAGTTTTTAATTAGAACTCGTCCTTCTCCGACGAGCTCATCGACGGAGTTGGATCGGGACTGGAGGAGTGAAACGGATAACCCAGGTAAGCAGGAATTGACTATGCGTTCTATAATTTCTAGTTCTGTAGATTCCCTTTTTATGCGCTTAAATGTCCTATAGATGCTCCAGCAGTAGGTTTCGAATGGTTCAGTGAATTTTTGTTTTCTTTTGTACAGGTTTTCGGATTGTTCATCGACGGATCTATCGTGGGTTTCGTAGCTACAGAAGGAAATCTGGAATTCCCTCCAGCACTGTATGGTGCTACGACGCGCTTTCCACCAGCACATAATATCTGTGCATTCTGTGAACAAACGCCCCACTAGTAAGTGCCATTGTCGCTTTGGAATTTGTTTCAGAGTGAAAAAACTTCCCTTAGAAACCCTTTCGGTGATGTATTTGTGTGATTGTATTTTGGAAATGCAATACCTGCTAATGGATCTAGTGTTAATTGTGTAAATGTTTGTGTGCCTAATTGTGTTTCTCTATTTTAAGGTGTGTCAGGTGCTGTTAGCGGACTATGGAGGCGGTGACGAGCACCCGTGCCTCCGGTGGGCGGATTTTGTAAAGATGAGTGAGGTTCTGGCTCTTCGGCTTCGTCATAGTCATCATCGCTACTCATGACATCTGCTACAGGTACTGTCCTTGCCCTGCCACCTATTGCTCTATTTATGGCCTGAATTTCTGTTTTTTGTTGTTTTCGAGCCCTATTCAACCTATCTAGTGTTCTAATTGTGGTTTCTTGTGTTTGCAGAATGGATTTCAAAGTGGCGTTTGTATCTATGTTCTCATTCTCCTCATCACCAGCTGAGCTACCGCTGAACATTCCGAACATGATGAATAGCAACGGTGCAATGCAATGGCCTCAACGGAATCGTTTTTAGAAAAGTTTAAGTGTTAAATGACAGTGTACAGTGTTTTAGCTAAGTTGTGTTCGTTTTAGAACCTAAAAAGTTAGTTATCTATAGACTGCTACCTAGTTGTAATTGCTACCGTGACACTGTTTTGGGCGCCATTTATAACTGTAAGTTCGTTATAAAGTGAAAATGAAGAGTAGTGGGCTTATGGATTGCCACAAGAATGAGTAAATGAAGATTCTCAGGTCACGGTTCTACGGTTAGCTAATTTGGTAGCAATGAAGCTATTTTATTTACCAATACGTGTAATAATTCAACATTAACAATACTGGCATTCCTACCTAGCCTAAAATTAGTCTAGCATACGTAATACAGTAATTATAAACCAAATCGGGGCCAATACAGGTCCCGGAGTCGTGTCAGTACTTAAATTAACTTAATAGCTAACATAGGTTCCGAGAGAGCCAAGTACCAGGTTCTCATCGGTAGAGAGCCAATACAGGATCTCACAGAGTGGGAGTGCCACTTCCTGGCCTTCACCGAAGGAGATCCAAATCCTGGTTCTCACCAAACCCGAGCGCAAACCAGTACAGGTCTGTCAGCTTCGGAGTACAAAAGTAGAAGAAGGTGGATTTACAGAGTTTGCACTTCCTTAAATAGTTTTGGACAAGTACAGGAATATATGGGCTGACACGACTCTTGACAATCTCGTACGATCATAAGTTAGGTGCATGGCTTTAGTTTCACGAGTTCACAGGCTGAAAGGAAAGGTTTACTTCATACTTGGGAAAAGGTTCAATTAGGGCAATTACTTGACATTATGAAAGAAGGTTTAGTTTACTTTTTGGGTTTAGAAATACCTCCCTTATATAGTACAGGAACGTATGCCGTTCCCAACATAGGTTAATATTTACATTTTGTCTGCAGCAATGCAATTGAGTATTTCACTTTTTCTGTTCACTAATCAAAGTAGAATTAGCATTTATGTCCAATATTTTGTTTCAAGTTTCAGTTCTTTGTTTGCATTAATAGTTCAAGTTGTTTCACGTTTTAGTATGTACCTGTAAATAATATATTATGCATTTTTATGAATTATGAAGGTTATAGATATGAAATCCTGGAATATGAAATTTGGGATATGTATGTAAGTACGATGACGAGAGTTTGAGACTTTTCTGGGGATTCACTTTTAGAGTTTCTTGGAGATAACGTCTCTTTGATAGTAGCGTTAGTAGATTTTTGTTTTCTTCTCTCGCCATCAGTTTTGCGTGTACAATTGCTTTGTAGAATTTGAGTTTAATTCCTTTGTTTAATAAATAATCATAGTTCTATTTGCTAAATTGATTAAACGCTGTGCAGTATTTGTCTCAATCTCATAGTGCATTAATTGCTTATCAGTACTACCATTATCTCGGCAGAAAGGGATCGGATCCTTTGAGCGTTTCGTTGCAAACCAGACGTGGATAGATATCTGCAATCGTAAGATAACATACTATATGCATAAGAATTTGGTTGATATGCTTTTATAGCTGTGTCTAGCCGTGTTGTGCATTAGTTCTCTCTATTCCACGCATAAAATACATACATTCCAGCCGTACATTCTCTAATAGTATGAGCCAAACATATGGCGTTTTAACTTTTTAATTTTAAATTGAAGTAAATATGCAACAATAAGGTATATTTTAAAATAAAGATTTTATTCTCGGATTTTGCAAAATGTCTACAAATTGTGCCCACTGTAAATATACTGATAAAGTTACCAAAATGAGTTATACCAAGTACCATGGTGAATATGTACGTCATTAGTTTGATACTGTATTACTAATTTTAAGATGACTTTCTTTGAAATAAATAAGCTTGATCACAAAATTTCAGATGTGTAAAATTAGTGGTGTAATAATTTATTCTAAATGTACTTTGAAAGTTCTACATTCTAAATGCTCAACAAGATGATAAGTTTACAGGGAGCAAGCAGCGATATAAAATATTATTATTCTCTCACTAAACAAGTATTTTATACAGCAATACAGTTCCAAGCACAAATATAAAGCATAAAGTTATTGTGGTGGAAGTTGGCAAACAACAGTCAGTCGATGAGTCTTTATCCGGTCGCTTGTCCGTTTTATCATTTTCATTTAATTTTGTGGCATTTGTGTCATCTGGTTTGCTGCTATCTGAAAATATAAGAGTTTGTTTAGAATGAAAAGGTTTTGATGAATCTTACCAAGCTCTAGCAGCATTAAACCGAATCCGAATGTCCAAATTCCACTGTTGTGCATATAATTGCAGAATTACACATTCACTGTTAGATTTTTTGTAATTAGGTAAAAAATTATTGGACTCTGAGCTGAACGGTTGTATAGATTCAGAGTTGAGTGTACTTTAACTTCTAGATTTTGGAATGCGATTGATGTTTGAGGTTTTTTACTTTGGATTATTTTGAAAAAGTATCCAAATTGATTCAGAGTAACTCAAGAGGATTCATGTAACATTACTTTATAGTTGTTTGGACTTGAAGATTCTAAAAAAGAGAAACTACCCCAAGAAAACAAATCTACAATACACATTCAGGATATCAAAAAAGATTCTAGATTCACATTAAAGCCAAAAAATTTAATTAATAATCTGGTTATTTATGGGTTGAATTGGTAATTTATGCTAGCTTACCTAGTACCTCAAGATATGCTGATTGAGTCAAAATTGGATCTGTGGGGTCAAGATGATGAAGCAAGTTTATAAATACATGTGTACTACAGTGAAAGTATACAAAGTGAAAATTGTATCTTTGTACTACCTGTATTAACGAAACAACCATAGTATCCCCTGTCAGACTCTCTCACGTTTTTTATATGAAGATTCCAGATTCTGGGCTCTGGCGTATTGATATATGTGCTCGTGCATTGTGCTTGATAGAATTTTTATGAAGTGTAAGAGGTGTTATACTGTCTAGTCTTGCCCATGCAACCTGAATGTTCAGGAAAACCAAATGGGTTTTTAAAAAAAGTTTTGTAAAATCTGTTAAAAATATTTGGCGTGCCAATATCAATATTTATGGGACTGTTTACAGAGATGAATATTTGTACGTATCATTCCTCATTTTTCAATAACCCAAAGAAAAGAAACAATTTAAGTAAATCTAAGCAATATCTGGCGTAATATCTAACAACAGCAAAACCAAGGATCAAACCATTTTAATACAAGTTAGTGGGTCAGCAGTTCGCGTCACCGTATCTTTTCTTGCAGGTTTGAATAGACTAACGGACGTTTTTGTACATAATGTATATAAACAAAGGCATCTTTTATTACTTTGCATCCACATAAGAACAAGTTCTATTGAGTTCTACGCGTATATGGTGTAATATGTGGTATCACCTTATAAAACATTGCAAGTCACGTTTATTAGTAATTCGAAATATTTGAAACATACTATATTACCTTGTGATGTCCTAAGTTTTCAACGGTGCAGGTAAGCACGGCTTCATGTCCAACTGGAACGGTAATGTTTGATACAATAATATACGGTGTTTCTGAAAAAACAGTTAAGCTAATTAGGGTCGGAACAAAATGTGCAACCTTACCATCAACATTTACCATTAAATATTTATTTATTAATAACAACATCTTATATGGCACATGGTATAAACACTATCTAATTAAATCTTTGTAATAAAACATTATGCAATGTTATATTGTTTGATGAGTCCTTGTTTACCGAAAAGATTGATGCTTCAAAATGAGTGGCAGTGTGTAACAGTTAAATATTATGGTGAGTGTTTTGAATGAGTGTTTGCTTCACGAGATATTTGCTGTTGATAAATATGTTACCACTGTGATTGACATGTGCACAAAATACATAAAAAATATCGCTAAAATGCTTATTGCACGTTTAAAACGCTTGTTTACTTGTGAGCTGGAATGATTATGTGCTTTTTATGAATATCTTAATGTTGTGCATCAAGACGTGTAAATTGGGAGCACAGCAAGGTCACGGGTTTGGCTTGATTAATGCTAGCAAAAATGTTTAAAAAAAATAAACTGCTCGACATTTGACATGTATAGCATGCAATACTTGGAACTTAAGAAAAAATTAGGTAGCTTAACTCGCAATGATTTATTAGTTGTGGCAAAGATTATGATATAGTTCAAAGGGTGACAGACATCCAAGAAGACAGATTATTCACGTTCTTGTGGGAAATTAAATATTATAAAACAAAATTCATAACTCAGGAATTCCTTGACTATAAAATATATTTGCTATCAAAATAACCTGACAAGCCGTTTTTGAAACAAACTATCAAATACGAAATGTCACCTTTTAAAAAACTTTTTCATTTCCTATTTACCTAGCAAAAGTCGTTCACGATTGTCTTGAATTGAAAAAATTATTAGGTCTCTGCTTTGTGCTTTAGACCATTTTGATAGCAACTGATTATGATTCGTCGTAAAACATCAGGTTCAGGAAATTACTGTTTATAATATGTAAGTTATTTACGGCAGCCAATGAAAACGTTTGTAACGTAATGTCTATTTGCAAGCAAATTCAAACTTTTCTAAATGCACATAATGACAAAACATGAGAAACGTATCTTCAACAAGTTTAAAATATTATATAATTACGTACCGGCGCGGCAAATGTGGAACAATAATGTCCATATGATCCATTCGAAAACCGATGTGTTCATTTTTTTCACACCTTACACGATCTACTGCTGAAAAAAGCGTAGTTATAAAAAACGAGAATTTTAAAAACAGGCACTTTGGTTTCGATAATTTCAGATAACTACACTTAAAGTTTTTGTTGGTCATAGATTCTGGTGCAAGTTCTGATAAAAGCAATGGTAATAGTGGATGTGGAAAGTGGTGGTGCTTGACTCTCTGAGTATATTTTTGGAATGACAAGGCAGGGAGGCATACATTTTTGTTTTATACTGATTGAATATGAGTTTCTCTTCTACACGCATACGTAATTGCGGATGATTCCATGAAATGAATGTTGGTTGAATGACAAGTCATTGTGTGGACGCTTCTGGGATGGAAAAGGTTGTTTGTTTGCTGTTTCCCTGTTGCATAAGTTCAGCAAATTGAAAGAAACTGAAACGAACAACGTGCTGAGAATGATCTGAATGACTTTTTACAGCATGTGCAGGAAGTAGGATGACAAAATTCAATTTGCTATAAAAATTCACAGACACGTTTTTAAGAAACATTTCCAGTACAGTATTATTAAGCTATCTTTAGAGTATAAATGTACAAAACTTCTCGATCTAGTGACCTTCTGTTTTCACAAAATGCCATCTTACATTAAGTAACGCCATCTACGAAATTTCACGGTACTAAAATTTAGTGTATTGCGTATACTTATTCTTATGTTGCGGGTTCCAAGTAACTTATGGCTACAAATCGATTTCTACAATGTATTTACAATTCGATTCTCTACAACCACAGACCAGAACATTAGTTTTATTATCCTTGCATTTTTGTACAAAGACGATATTTGATCAAGTGATCTGAAATTAAGAGTTTTTGTTTATAAGTAAGATTTTTTCTACAATTCAATCACTACAATTACTTTGCTTTGCACCATCTGAAAGGTGCAAAAATGGGCTACAAGCCATGTATAAACAAATATAATTTCAAAGCTTATATGCCAAGTTTGACCACTTCAAACATTCGGAAGAACTTTTTTAGAAAAAATTACTGTTCTTTAAAAAATGGCTAAAAATTGAATTGCTCATAATTTTCTTGTTACCTAACTTCAAAGCTACGTTCATAGCTCATTTGAATGCCCACTTTTTAAGAAGTCTTTTATGGTCTATAACTCTACAATTATTTTTACGTAACAGAGTAGACAAAAGATTAAATAAAATCGTTTTAAGAAAAATCGTGAAAAATGAAAATCGGCATTGCTGTATACAACATAAACCTACTACAACATAGTAAAGATTTTTGAAATAACGTATACATCACTAAAATCTACAAAGTTCAGTGTACCCAAGCATAACTTTGTCTGCTTGGAACTGCTGTTCTGTAAGTTATTACAAAGGTATGCATTTTGTCATCCTACTTCTTGCACATGCTGTAATCTGAGTTTGAAGATAAAGTCAAAAGAAAAAGATTGAATTTAATTTTTTAAAAATTCATATTTAAAAATTCAACCGCATTCAAAACATTTGTTTGCATCTTAGAACAAACGTATTCAATTTATTTATTTCCTTTTTACATTGCATTAGAAAAGTAGATTATAACAGCAATACCGTAGCAACCGTAAAGACGAAGCATATAGTTACTGTAGTGTAAGTTGGCAAACCCGTCTCATGATTAATAAATCAATCTTTAATTTGATACAGTATTACAGTGTTGCAAAGTTTTGAGAAGAATTAAAAGATGTTTACTTCCAATATTATCTTAGCCCGTCAATGGTCAATTCGTACTCCTCGATAAATAGTTGTTTATGACAAGGATGTAATTTTCAAGTCATAACAAGATTTCAAGTTTAATGGAAGTAGTCAATGGTGTAAAATGTTATGGTTCTCACATTAAAAAAGCACCTTATACAGAAACACAGTACCAGCCACAAAGATGAAACATATAGTTATTGTAGTGTAAGCTGGCAAACAACATCCAGTGGATGAGTCTTCATCCGGTCTCTTTTCCGTGTCATTAGTTTCATTTAGTTTTGTGGCATTTGTATCATCTGGTTTGTTGTTCCCTGAAAATATAAGAGTTTAATGGTAATTTATGGGTTAAATTGTTAATTTATGCTCACTTACCTACGACTTGCAGTTTGACTTGTCAATGGATCTATGGAGATAAAATGTATGAATACATAAGTTTATGAATACATGCATACAAAGTAAAAATTGCATCTATGTATTACTTGTATTAACTAGGCAATTATAGTATCCCCTGTCAGACTCTTTCACTTCTTTTATGTGAAGATTCCAGATTCTGGGCTCAGGCTTACTGATTTTGACGCGTTTATTGTGCGTAATAACACGTGTGTGAACTGTAAGAATTGTTTTACTGTCTTGTCTTACCCATGCTACCTGTATATTAAAGAAAACCAAACGAATTTTTTGTAAAATCTGCTATCACTAATTTGCGTTCCAATAGAAACATTCACAGCGGTGAATATGTGTTCCTTTCAATTCTCATTGTCTCAATACCCGAAAGAAAAGAAAACGTTTAAGTAAAACTAACCAATATCTTACATAATATCTACCCAGGGATTAATAAAAACATCCATGATAAACCATTGAAAATGCTCGCTGCTAGAAACGATATAGACAAAAATTGCTTGCTAGCAAATTGTGGTAAGAAGAAGAAGCAAATATGAGCTGATTCTAAGCCCATTTAACCTGGCTCAGATCGAATTTTACCTGGTTTAGAGCACACTTAGCCTGGCTTAAAAATAAAGTCTACAGACAGACGGTCAAACACACGGACACCGACATCTACAATAGCTCCTCTGCTGAAACAGGAAGCTAATTAATACTATGCTTCCCGACTGGTCTAAAAATAAAACGAATTCTTATGCATCGTTTTAAAATTTTTTGTCTTTATTTGACAGTTAGGGTTAATTAGTACCAAGTTTCTGCCTTTTGCAAGGAATTAACATCACAAGCCAAAAAACAAAGTATTTTTGCCTCCCGCAAGAGTACTGGAGCGTCAAATACCGCAAAATTGAAAAAGCTTTGCACAGAAACCTCCCAACTGAGTTTCATCGCCCCAGCAACTGACAATTATAAGGAACAATGTGAAGGAGTTGCAAGGATACTTTCTTGTATTTTTCAAAAGTAGATAATGCATAGTTACTTTTTCTTATAACTCTTTACATGGAGAGCATTGTTGATGTGAATATTGTTTTATTTAATTTATCTCGGTGAAGTAATTAATACGTCATTCTCAATCAGAACATATGTTTGCTGTTTAAATTTCAACTTGACATGACGAGTTGTACGCAAAGTACGTTATTTCTTAGCAAATTGTATGTGAAACAGTGGGTCAGTAATCCGGTAAACAGTATCTGTCCTGTTATGTTTACTTACGTAGAAGCCCTTCTGATACATAATATTTAGAAACAAAGAAATCTTTTATAACTTTGCATGGTGTAATGCATATGGTGTAATATTTGGTATTACCTAATTTTACAAAACATTGAGCCACAATTCATCAGTAATTTGAAATACTTGAAACATTTAAATATTACCTTGTAATGTTCTAAATTGTCGACTGTGCAGGAAAGCACAGCTTCATGTCCAACCGGAACTGTTATGTTAGATACAACTATATGTGGTATTTCTGAAAATAGTATGCAAATTATCATTGATATTTTTGGGTTGTGTCCTCGTTTTTCTGAAGCACTTGAAACTTAAAAAAAGATTTGAAGTAGAGGTGTGTAATAATAAAATGTCCAAAGTTCATTGTTTCCTTTTGTAAAGGTAAGATCATCCTTTAAACTGCTACGTGTTCAATAATTACAACAGAATACCACCAATGACCAACTGGTTATTTTTGAAATGCAAGAGTATTTACTTATCCAAAAATTCATACAGCGACCAACTGTTTTATTATCAATAAAAACTAAAAGAAAAATATTTCATGATCATAATTATAAGCCTGCTTGCAAGTTGTTGTACAATGTTGCACGGAGAATGTTTGGAGTGAGTGCGTGGATCACGACATAATTGCAGTTCATAAGCTTTAACGCTGTGACTGAAATATGGACAAAGTACTACAAGTTTATTTCAACGCTTGTTTACTTGTGAACTAATTTGACTATGTGTTTTTTACGAATAATGTTACTGTTGTGCATCAAGTAGATGTGTATTGAGAGGGCAGCAAGGTCACGAGTTTTCCTAGTAAAATTTACACTGCTTGACATGTGACATTTTTATGCCATTGCGTGTAATAATTGGAACTTAAGAAGAAATCAGGTTGCTTAACTTGCAATGATTTATCAATTTTGGCAAGGTTGTGATTAGGTTCAAAGTCAAATAAAAAATGTCATGTTTCACATTCTATAGTTAATTAGCAAAATTATTCCCGAATTTTATAAACTACTACTAGTAATTTACTAGATTTCTGCTTTGAGCGTGTATTCTGCTGCCAACTAGATATTAGATCAGTTTGAAGTTAGCATCTGATTATCATTCGTCGTCAAATTTCAGGTTAAGGAAATTGCTGTTTAAAATATGTAAGTTGTTTCTGCTAGCCAATTTAACAGATTGCAAATTAATATCTATTGAAAAACAGACTAAATTTTGGTGAAGTTACAACCTGTGATAAAACAAGAGAGTTGTATCCTCAACAGGTTTAGATAGTTTAAAATAATATATAGTTACCTACCGGCCCTGCAGATTAGGAACAATAGTGTCCATAGATTCCATTTGAAGAAAAACGTGTTCATATTTTATAAACGTTACAGGAAATACTGTTGAGATAAGACGTAATTTAAAAAAAGAGTATTTAAAAACAGACACTTTGGTACCGACTAATTTCATGTACCTAAAATTTCTGTTCGTGAAAGGTCCTGGCGCAAGTTTTGATAAAAGCAGTGGTAGTGGTAGATGTGGAAAGTGATGGTGCTTGGCTCTGTGAGTTTACTTTTGGAATGAGAAGATAATCAATCATACATTTCTGGTTATACTGGCTTGAGCTTCTCTTCTATACGCATACGTAATTGCGGATATTGGCATTAAAAGAAATGTAGTAGAACGACAAGACATCCTGTGGACGCTTTTAACTTTTGGGACGAAATGGGTTGTTAGTTTGCTGTTTCACTGTTGTAATAGTTCAGCAAATTGAGAGAAACTGGAATGTTCAACGTGTTGAAAATTATCTGAATGATTAATAAAACTGAGTTCAAAGACAGCGTCAAGGGAGAACGACTGATTGGTTGGTACGGCACCAGTACTTACAATCTAGATTTGTAAACAGCAGGAGCTCTTCAAATGCGAAAAAAAAGTTTTATTGTAAACTATTGATAAATCACAAAATTACCCGTTTATGTTAAATATTTAATTAAATTTTAGATTAAAAAAATAAATGCATAAAGCTCTCACACAAAAACGTGCGACTATTTTTGTCCAATAAATCATCTTCAATCAGATAATGTAAATTTTAAGATTACGATTAATACAAATGTAACGACAGCATTTTATATAAAATTTTGCACACCCGCCAAAGCAACTGAATAAATTGAATACATTTGTTCTAAGGTACGTGCAAAGTGAAATCGGTTGACTTTTTAATGGATGTAAACTTTTGCAGTTAACCAAGGCTCCGAGATTAAAGGAAGGCAAGATTTGGCCTAAAATAATAGGGTTATCAAATTGCAAAAGTATACTATGAACCAATAGCAGTAGCAACCACAAAAATGAAGCATAAATAATATGGTTATTGTAGTGTAAGTTGGCAAACAACATCCAGCGGATGAATCTACATCCGGTCTCTCTGCCGTGTCATTATCTTTATCTGTTTTTGTGACATTTTTATCGTCTGGTTTCTTGCTATCTGGGAATATAAGAGCATGTTAAAAGTAAATGATTTTTTATGATTGCTTAGTTATTTCAAATGCTTATAAGCAAAAGCTGGCATCCCTAATTGTCGAAAAAGATGAGACCAGTTCAGTTCGCAGTGCATTGCAAATATTTGATAAGGTCTAAAAACGGACACTGCAGCAAGGATAACGAATCTACGACACATGATAGGGGCAGAGGATATTGATTGATATCGAAGTGCAAAATATAATTAACAGTATGGAAAGCCATGCTATGGGTGGAATTGGTATATTATGCTAACTTACCAACGACCTCAAGGTATGCTGTTTGATTTATCCACGGGTCTATATGAAGACAACAAATGTGACCACGAAAAGTAACGAATACACTTTAAAAAAGTGAAAATTTCATGTATTACCTACGGGTATTTACTTGACAAATATAGTATCCAGTGTCAAACATGTTAACGTCTCTTATATGAAGATTCCAAGGCCCGTCCTCAAACTCATGACTAATTTCGATTCGGTTGCTGAATGTAACAAGGTGTGTATGAATCGTTAGATATTTATGACCGGCTTGTCGTATCCAAGCAACCTGTACGTTAAAGGAAATAAAAAAGAAGATTTTTTTAATTGGTCGTAAAATTTGCAAAAATACGCACCTGTCGCACCGACAGAGTATGCACAGAGTTAAATATTTTTTCTTACTTAAAAATTCCTCGTTTTCGTTTTAATAAAAAGAAAAATCATTTGAAGTAAAACTAACCAAAACCAACAGTAAGATTTAACCATTGGTTATTGTAATAATACCAGTTATCCCTACCGGCTCACAAACATAGCAAATTTTTATATCATAATCCTTTCAAATTCTCTTAGCTTAATTTGGTGGATAGGGTTAAATGTATAGCAAGTTGCTGCTAAGTGAAAAGAGGTAAACATCACGAGCCAGAAACCGTAGTAGTATTTTCGAATCAAGCAAAAGTACCGACACGTGAAATACCTCGAAGTTGAAGAATTTCACTTGACTGAATTCTGCTTAATTTTTAGTCCTCGATAGCTAAAATTTACATACGTTTGTTTATTGTTTTCAAGGATTGCGTATAAAGTACAATATAAGTTCTATTGAACACTACGCATATCAATAGGTTGTAATATCACTTTATCTTATTTAACTTCATGAGCCACCATATATCAGTAATTTGAAATATATTTAAAACGGTACCTTGTAAGGTCCTAAGTTTTTAACGGTGCAAGGAAGCACGGCTTCATGTCCCACCAAAACGGTGACGTTTGATACAGTAATATGCGGTGTTTCTGAAAAATGAACAAACTGATAAGCATTTCAAAAAGTATGCATGCTTTCCATCACCATTCCACATGCTTTGATCATGTCACATGATACATAATATATAATTAAATAAATTAAATTTTTTAATTAAAATATTATCGTTGTATATGATAAATCAAAATAGGCTTTAATCGGCTGTGCATGTCATATAAATGTCTAAAAGTTCATTGTTTGTATTGTCAAAGGTTAAATCATCGTACACGGCACTCGATACAATAATTTTCTTACTCAACAATAACAACAGAATTATATGTCGACTCCATACTCAACACAATTAATGGTTATCGTAAAGCCCGTTTAAACTTCATGAAACAATTAATGGTACACGACTGAGCCCAGTCATCTTTAATTCTAATGTTACCTACGTGAATCAAGTGGGTGTGTTATTACCAACGCAGTAATCAAGAGTTCCACTTAATCAGCTGTGACGTGAGCAAACATATTAATTTAACCTTCAACTGATGGCGCTTGATTTTTTTTGCAAACAGCAACGATAATTGCTTTTATAAATTTAATCCGCACTATCAATTAATAAATTGGTTTAGTAGGTTTAGCAGAAAACGAAATTTGCTGTGTGCAAAACGCAAGCACATTGAAATTTAGTTATTATAAAATCAACTCATGATATTTAATGTACTAGAACAATTATTCATGTCGCATAGACCAACATTTTAAATCTAATTCATTTACTGAAAATGTCATTTTATGATACCAAGTTGCTTCACTCACAATTTCTTATCACTTTTTGCAAGATTGTGATAAGGTTCAAAAACTGAAATGAAAACAGAATACTCACGTTCTCTTGTGAAAATAAAATTGTCATAAAAAATTTAGTAATACAGTAATTCCAGATAAAAACAGACGTGTACACTGGTGAAGATTAAAGCAACAAAGTAAACATTTTTTTCCCAAAATCATCAAATTGTGGAAATTACTATTTTTATAATATTAAAATGGAAGTTTCGTAAGCAAGCCGATAGGAAATGTTAGAAAAATACAACGTAGTGCCTATAAGAGAACAAATTTAAATTGTTGCATAAGGTATGGCAAAATATGAGATTCATACCTTCAAAATCAGCAGTGCAGAATTGGAGCAATAGTGTCCACAAAATCCTTTTGAAAAACAACGCGATCATATTTTAGAATCTTTACGGAATATGCACTTCCTGTTGAGAGACAGGACAAGACTTCCTTTAGTTAGTATAATATTTTAAAAACAGACACTATGGTACCGGCTAGTAGCGCGTAACTACACGTATAATATTTGCTGGGGTTAATTTACGGTGCACGTTCTGAAAACATTGAAAACAGTGAAAAGTGGTGGTGGGGATTCGCACTCAGAGTTTACTTTTGGAATGAGAAGAAAGAAAATCATGCATTTATGTTTTATGCTTTGTCTTGATTGAACTTGACCTTGGCTTCTATTCTGCACGCAGATGCAATTGTAGATGATTGCACAAAAGAAATGGAAGTAGAATCACAAGTCGGCATCTAGACTCTTTTAGCTTTTGGGATGAAATGGGTTGTTTGGTTGCTGTTTCACTTTTCACAAATCTCTATGATAACGAAAATTGTGATATTTTGGAATATATGGGCCTTGAGTATTGGTGAAAATTTGGGACTTTTGCGAGAAAAAAAAACTATAATGTATGACTTGAAAAATACAAATGATTTTATTTGTTTGTTTCGATTGTTATTTTTGCACAAAAATAACAGCGTTTTTCTATATAGTGTTAATTAAACATATTATGTTAATTTAAAAAAAAAATTGAAGCAATTATGCAACATAAACGTGTATTTTCTGATTTTTTAATATTTTAAAATAAAGCTTGTATTCCTGAATTGTGATTGCTCCTGCCGTATACAAATTGCACCTACTGTAACTAGACAGTACTGTTGTGTACTGAACACTTTTGCAGCTCATCAAAGATCCGAGATTAAAGGAAGGTAATATTTGGTCTAAAAGTTTATGGTTATCATATTACGAAAGTACTTTATATAGCAATGCACTAGCAACCACAAATATGAAGCATAAAGATATTGTTGTGTAAGCTGGTAAACAGTATTTAGTGGATGAGTCTTCATAGGGTCTCTTTTCTTTCTTTTCTGTTTCGTCATTAGTTTCATCTGGTTTTGTTGTATTTGTGTCAACTGGTTTGTTGCTCTCTGAGAATATGACAACATGTTTTCAGTAAAACGGTTTTATATGACTGCTCAGTTATTTTAGGATTCTGTACTGTGATGGACTTTTTGGCTTTTTGGGATTTTCAGTATTTGTCGTGTGGAAAATCATCCAAAGAGTTTTAAAATTACACAAAGGGATTCATGTAATATTACGTTGCAATTGTTTGGATTTGATAAAATTGTAAAAATGAACATTATTGTAAACATAACAAATCAACGGTGCATGTTAGTAGGGACATAGATTGATATCGAAGGCGTGAATTTAATTAACAGTATGGTTATAAATGGGTCGAATTTGTAGTTTATGCTAACTTACCTACGACCTCAAGATATGCTGCTTGACTCATCATGGTTTCTATGGAGACAGGAAATGTAAACCACAGGCATTTTTATGGATACATTTAAATAAAGTGAAAGTTTTGTGTGATACCTGTGTTAATTTGACAAATGTAATATCCCCTGTCAGACTCTCTCACGTCGTCTATGTGGAGATTCCAGCGTTGGCCTTTAAACGTAGTGTAGATTCGCTTCTCGCGTGTAATTATGTGTTGTTGAATCGCTAAAATTGTTCTAGTGTCTGGTCTTATCCATGCAACCTGTTCATTGAAAAAAACAAAAAGCATTTTTTAAAAAATTGCTGAAAAACCACTTAACACACCTGGCACCGAAAGGAGTATGCACAGAGCTATATATTTGTCACTTACATTTTAATTCTTCATTTTATCTTTAGTAAAAAGAAAAAAAAACATTGAAGCAAAATGAAAGAAGTAAACATCATTAGCCAGAAAACGTGTTTTGTTTGATCAATCAAAGCTTTTGGCGCGTAAAATACTGCAAATTCAAGGGTTTCATTTTATTGAATTCTGATTACCCTTAGTAGCCCTTAATAGTTTGCTTCTTAATGGGAACATACGTTTGTGTTTTCTGTTTTCAAATGTGAATTGTATACTAAATACCTTATTAGGTAACACAAAGCATATATAACAGGTGGTCTTGTTTTTGTTCATACAGAAGACAGAGTTTTACTGACCTAGTTTATGCATGTTCCTTCTACACTTCTCTTATAAACAATGTTATAAAGTGTTACCTTGTAGAGTCCTAAGTTTTCAATGGTACAGGAAAGCACGGCATCATGTCCCACCGGAACGGTAACGTTTGATGGAATAATACGTGGCGTTTCTGAAAAAATAACAAACTGATAAGCATTTCAAAAAGCATGCTTCCTATCGTCATGGAACATGTTTTTTATCATTTAACTAGGTATAATATAACTTAAGGTCTATAGTAAGCCTTTAAAAATGCTTGCTCCAACAATAGGATATTATTATTTATGTCACTTTCTGCCACTGTTTGTCATTAAAAATATTTGTCAGATTTAAAATTGCTGGGTTTGAATTTCTTTGCCTGGTTTAGAAAACAAAGTAGACGGGCAGACTGCATCTTAAATGGTAGTTCATCTGAAGAAGCAGCGAGCTAATATATTAAAACTTTGTATTAAAATATTATATAGGCTTAGATGCCGACTAGATACAATGTGATATTCTAGAAACGTTTTGCATCTTCCAATTGCCTGATTTACCCAAAAATCCATAGGAATCGTCCGAATACTTTTTATCTTATGCTATAAAAGGTGAGTTTTCATTGACGGAACATTAATCTTTGAGTACTATTAATCCCATTTCTAACAACGTGTATAAAAACCATCTAATTTATTTGTTTTTATCATATTCCGTAACCATTATTATAATTTGGCTTGCAATTTGCGTAATAGTGTTTGCAGAGACTTTTTTGAATGAGTGTTGGAATGACGTCAAAAGAGGCAATTGATATACTTAACTGCTGTGAATGGTACAAGGGCATTGTACGCGTGGCGATACTGCTAAAATGCATGTTGTAATGCTTGTTAAGTAATGAACTGAATTGAATTTATATGTGCTTTTTTAATATGCGTGTTACTGTTGAGAATCAAGTCGGTGTGTTATACCAAAATCAAGAGTTATACTTGATCAATTGCAAACATACGTTAATTAAAACTTTTAACTGCTGCAGCGAGCTGATACTTGACATTTTTGCAAAGGAAACGAACAATTTAATGTAAATCAATTAAAGAGTTGATTTAGTTGTTTTGGTAGAAAGTGTAATTTGTTGTGTGCAAAATGCATGAACATTGAAAATGAAACTGAGTTCCTATAAATTTAACTCATGATATTTAATGAATATGACCAATTAGCTCGGTTTAGAAAATAAAATAGACAGACGGACAAACGCACTACAACTTAAATAGTTTCCCTGCGAGGCAGTGAGCTACTAATAAGACCCCAATTTATTTAATTCACAATTCCTTATTACTTTTTGCAAGATTGTGATAAGGTTCAAAGATTAAAATGAAAACTGAAATAATTCCAGATAAAAGCCTTAGTGCCCAGTTAAAGTTGAAATCAACAAAATAACTTATTTGTAACCATAATAACCAAAATCATCAAATTCTGGAATTTGCTTTTTATAAATACTGAAGTAAAAGTTACTTAAGGTAGCCAATGGGAAATACTAGATAAATGCACAACGTAGTGTCTATTAGAAAACAAGTTCAAATTTTTTGGTAAGGCGTAACAAAATATGGGATTGATATCCTCAAAATGTAATTAATATTATTATTAATATTATGTAATTGTAATACCGTACCGGCAGTGCAGAATTGGAGCAATAGTGTCCACAAGATCCATTTGAAAAACAACGTGATCATATTAAGGATCCTTTATAAAATGTACGCTCCTTTTAAAACAATATAATTTTAAAACAAACACTTTGATTCCGGCTAGTAACGCGCAAATATGCTTCTAATATTTCCTTGACTACTTTCTGGTGCACGTTTTGAAAAGCAGGGGTAACAGTGGAAAGTGATGTTGCTTCGTACTCAAAGTTTACTTATTGAATGAGAAGAAAGGCAGGCATGCATTTCTGCTTTATACAGTAACGATTGGACTTGAAATTCTCAGCTTCTACACGCATACGTAATTGCAGATGAATGTATGAAAAGAATGGTGGTAGAATGACAAGTCGTCGTTTAGATGCTTTTAGCTTTTTTGGGATAAAATGGTTTGTTCGTTTGCTGTTTCGTTAATTTCGTTGTAAATAATGTTGTTAATCTTTTGGTAAGTTACTAAAACGCCCATTCTAAATCTTAGGCTTTAATATATAGAAAATATTTCTCTGCTGTAAAATTAATAAAGAAAACAAAAATTCAATGGCTTCCTCATGGAGTTCCTTAAAGTTGCAGATGTATTTGAAACTTCCATTTGATATTTACAAAGCTGTAAAAAACTAAAAGTTGTGATATTTTGGGTGAAAATGGGTCTTGAGTATTTGTAAAAATTTGTATCTTTTGCGAGTGAAAATGACAAGTATAATATGAAAAGTAGAACAATGATTTTTATAAAATTGTTTTGATCGACTCAGAAATATTATGGTTATCACATTACAAAAGTAGTTTATACAGCTATAGCAGTAGCAACCAGAAACATGATGCATAAAGTTATTGTAGTGTGACCAGGCAAGCAACATCCAGTGGATGATTCTTCATCCGCTCATTTTTCCGCGTCATTAGCTTCATCATGTTTTGTGACGTTTGTGTCATCTGGTTTTTTGCTATCTGAGAACATAAGAGCATTTTTTTAATGTCTGTTTTTTATGACTGCTTAGTTATTTTAAATGCTTATTAATAACTAAGAGCTAGCATCTCTAATTGTTGAAGAACATGGGACCGATTCGGTTTGCAGTGTATTACAAATATTTTTGCATATATACTCAAGGATTTATTTTAAAACTTTGAAGTATCCTCTGTTTTTGTTAGCAAATGTCCGGGTAAAATTGACTGAAAATTAACTAGACGGGTCTAATTATTGGACTTTCTGGATTATAAGGCTAGTGTGAACTTTTAGATTTTGTAAGCGTACTTTAAAATATTCCGAGGATGGGGCATTTCGTTTCTGAGCTGTGATGGGCTTTTTAGCTTTCTGGGCTTTTAAGTATTATTCGTCTGGAAATCATGGGTTTTAAATTACTCAAGGGATTCATGTAATATTACTACGTTGCAATTGCTTGGATTCGATAAGATGTAAAAAAAAGACATTACAGTAAAGATAACAAATCTACGATACATATTAGGGACATGGGTTATACATTGATGTCGAAGGCGCGAAATATAATTAACAGTATGATAATTTATGGATTGAGTTGGTTATGTATGTTAACTTACCAACGACCTCGAGATATGCTGTTCGAGTCAAAAATGGATCTATGGAGACAAGAAAGGTGACCACAAAAGTTTACAAATACATTTAAACAAAATGAAAATTGCAAGTATTACCTGTATTTACTTGACAACCATAATATCCCCTGTCAGACTCTGTAACCTTTCTTATATGAAGATTCCAGAGAGTTCCAGTGCTTGAGATTGAGATTCCGACTCGATGGTTGCGTGTAATAACATGTGTATGAATCGTAAGAAATGTATTACTGTCTTGTCTTATCCATGCAACCTATTTACATTCCAGGAAACAGAACGAATTTTTAGAAATTGTTGTAAAATCTGCCAAGCACACTTAGCGCACCGACAAAATTTTGCACATAGCTAAATACTTCTCCCTTACATTAAAGCTAACTAGCAAATACCGTAATATCTAATCATGGATTATTGTAATAATACCACTTTTCTCATTCTAGTTGGCATACTTTTGTTTTCTGTTTTCAAATGTGGGATTGCATAGAAAGTAAATTAGGTAAGTTTTATTGAGCACTATACGCATACAGGTGGTAATATGTGGCATCACTTTATTTTATTTAGCTTTATGCGCCACCATATATCAGTGATTGGAAATATTTGAAGCATATTGAAATGTTACCTTGTAGGGTCCTCGGTTTTCAACGCTGCAGGAAAGCACGGCTTCATGTCCCACCGGAACGGTAATGTTGGATAATATAACAACACGTGGCCAGTCTGAAAAATGAATAAACGCCTGTTTTCCATCACCATTCGTCATGTTTTTGATAATAACAGCGCCAACAAATTTTTATGTGACTTATGGTATTTAATTGATACTGAATCTTTGTATTAAAATATTATGCACATTATCATTTTGTTTGGTAAATTAAAAAATACTTTGATCGGCTCCGTCTGACATTTAAATATCCAAAACTTTTCCATTTCCATTGTCAGAGGTGTAACCATCACATGCAGTACTGGACACAATATTTTTTACTCAATCAACTATAATAACAAAATGCCATACTCTAAAAACAGATACTGATGTGCATGTTACTGCTGTAAGTCAAGTTGGCGTGATATTTCAATCGCACCAAAGTTAAAAAATTCTGCTTGACTTGTTGCGAGCAAACAGATTAATTTAACCTTCAACTGCTTACACTTGACCTTTTTTGCAAAAAACAAAATGATAATTACTTCATATATTTATTCCACACTAGTTTAGTTGTTCTGGTAGAAAACTTAATTTTTTGTGTGCAAATTGTATGTACATTGAAACTAAGTTAATTTAAAATTAACTTGTTATATTTAATGTACTAGAATAAGAAACATGCCGCAGAGACATGGATTAAAAATCGCTCATTTACTGAAAATGTTATGTGCCATGTCAAATACTGATTCAAATGTATTATAATTCCAAGTTCTTTTTGCACTTTTGTCACTTTTTGCAGGATTGTGATAAGTTTTAAAGACTGAAATGAAAGCAGAATAATCACGCTCTTTTGTAAAACAGAATTGTCTAAAGGAAAGTACAGCAATCCCAGATAAATTCCGTAGTGTACGGTTTAAGTTGAAGTCAACAAAATAACTAATTTGTTGCCAAAATCATCAAATTGTGGAAATTACGTTTCATAAAATTAAAACAAAAGTTACTTAACGGTGTTTCCGGTGATATACAATTGCATAGTTACAATTTCTTATGCAAAATACATGCTAGCATGATAACCTGGACGTGCCATCACCACTTTTTGCCTGTTTTTTTAAAAATGAAAGGTCCAATTTGACCAAAAGGATCAACAATTTTGTTCTTCATACTTTTTTGAATCGACACATATAAATATTTTTCATATAGGATTGCCAGGTAAAGCTGGGTTTTGATTTTAAGTTTGGTGTCATATTGATTGTTCATTTTCAATAGCAGTTTTACCTAAAAATATGACCTTGTAACTTTTTGAATGTATAAATACAGCCAAATCAAGAAAATGAAGGGGGTTATCAAGACTAAGTATGCAGTATGATATTTTACTTGTTTTAGCATTTGTTGTTTTTCATTTTAAATATTTTTCTTCAGATATAAAAGTGTTTAGGGATTGGTTAGAGCGTGATTGACACATCCCTAAATACTTTATATTTGACATTCCTGATTACCTAGTATATAACATACACATTTACACTGGTGTAAATGCAGGTAGAGTGGTTTCGCACACCATTTTTCGGTACATTATATAATTGTTGCACAATAAAAATCGAAATGGGGCCTATACTTGTAGCTCAACAGTGTAAGTGGAAGAGTCTTTGGGTGTAAAAACGTACGGAGAAAATAAATGTTGATCCTAAAGTCTACTTTGGTTGTTCAGTTTTGGTCTATTATTAATATTCTTGACAAAAGTGGTGGCAGTCGTATAGTTCTCATGTAAATCTCTATACAAAATTCATGCTAACATAGCTTAGGTTACCGGAAATACCCTTAATCTTGCCTAGTGCCTATTAAAAATAAATTCAAATGTTTCCATAGGTGATGGCAAAATATATGATTAATACTCTCAAAATGGTTAACAATATTTTATAATACCGGTAAGCGCAGTGCAGAATAGGAACAATTGTGTACACAAGATCCATTTAAAAAACTTGATCATATTTTAGAAGCTTTATAGAATATCCTCTCTTTGTTAAAAATGAAATTTTAAAACAGTTAATTTTAAGAAGAGACACTTTTGAGCCGGCTAGTAACGCATAACTATACGTATAATTTTTGCTGGGACTAGTTTCTTGTGCACGTATTGAAAGGCAGTGGTAGCAGTAGACAGTGATGGTGTTTCGTACTCAGAGCTTACTTTTGGAATGAGAAGAAAGACAAGGATGCATTTCTGTTTTATGCTTATTGCCTCGATTGGGCTCGACCTTGACTTCAGTTCTGGACTCATACGCAATTGCGGTTGATTGCACCAAGGGAATGGAGGTAGAATCACAAGTCGTCATCTTAACATTTCTTCGACGAGATAATTTGGTTGTTTGCTATTTTACCGTTACAATATTGAGCAAATTGACAAAATTGGAGTAAAGATTGTGCTAAAATTGTTGCTATAAAAAGGCATAAACAAGCAAGTGAACAGAACAAAAGTCAACAGAAGCCGGAGGTAGATGAACCATATTTTGTTGTTTTGTTTTATTATGTCGTGTTTTGATGAATATTTTTGATGAAGTGCCCAAGTATAAATTAATAAATAATGTACTTATGGTTATGCTTAACTTAACGTAATTATAAGTATGCATTTGTATATTGCTTGTTAAGCTTACATAAAAATTAGGTGGCACAATACATGTTTGGCATCCATTTGTGCATGATGTCAAGCAGGATATAGGATGCCAGCAACTTGATAATGTTCATGTAGTTGCAGTTTTTGTCAGAAAAAGTTATTCGGTATTATTTGAAAAAAATTACACCGTGTCTTCTTTTTTGTAATTTTGGCATTGATGCTTTTATCATATTCGTCATAAACTTAGTCACAAAATCGTAATACAAAATAACAAAAGTATGAATTATACAAAAATGGCCGAAGGAATGAATAAGTCCAAACTGGAGCGAAACCGTAAGTTCATTTGCAACTATTCGCAATACAGAGAACGGGTATTTTTTGTTAACAATTAATATGTTAAGTAATCTATAACTGTAGTTTTTATATGCCCTACAACACATATGAAAAAATAATTGAATACCTTTTAAGTCCACATTATATACACAACATATACATTAGCAACTTACTTAAAGCCAAGCTTCTGTCAATCAATAAATCTGGGTTCGGATGTATTGTTGTAAGGGAATCTCTGATTGGTTGGTACGGCAAAGCTATTTAAAACACTTAACGTTTCATAAAATTTTACAAAAGCCTAAAAGCACAAGCTTATTCAATTTATTTATTGATTTTCCTTTGCGCGTGCACAAAAATTTATTTTAAAAATTTGCTTTTAACAGAATATTACTTTGTATATTCTATTGCTCCTCTTGCCAGGATTTTCTGGACAAAGCAGGAACTAAAACATATAACTTTTTTTTAAAAACATGTTATTTTGACTTTTCTTGACGCGTGTACAAAACTTTATATAAAAAATTATGTTAACATATTTTTACCTTGTATACACTACTGCTTCTCTGTTTATGATTTTATTTGGCAAAGCAGAAACTACAACATATAACTTTTTGTAAAGAATAACATGTTATTCTGTTTTAAAATTTAATTTAAATTTAGAATGTAAAAAGCAAAGCAGTACATCATGTTATATAAAATACCTGAAATATGATCGACAAAAGTTGCAAAATATAAATGTGAAAATACTTTAAAATGTGCACATGTGGTTTCGTTGGGTAGCTTATAAAACGTATACCTGGTAACAAATATCAACCAAAGAACATACATGTTCTTTTGATTCGGTGTTCTAATTTTACAATTTCCAGGCAACTGGATTGTTCGAATAAAAGTTTATCGTTCCATTTGCGCTACTGCTACTCTTCCTTAAACATCACATTTTTACCTTTCCAGTAACCAAAATTTAAAAAACACAAAATGTCGGTTTTTACTACAGTGTTCAAAATGCAATCAGTTTTGCAAAAACTAGTTCCTCAACCCTACCTAGTTGACAACTCAGCCTTTGCCCTGGTTGAAAACAAAAGCTTTAATTCCACAGGTCATAAAGCTTTTCAGTTGCTTCGACTACTTAGCTGGTTGTTCATTGCAATATTTTGCACTGGAAGATTAATTTGGTTATTTGAAAACTGGCATACTTACACAATAGCTAACCTGAATCAGGGAATAGTTTACATTCTTTTATTTTTTTCCGCAATAATGATAATATGCGTTTGTATTGTACAGACTGTGAACAGAAATGAAATACGTTTCGTTACAAACCAAGTAATTAAGCTGGTTGGAGCAACTAAAGCCTCTAGTGCGAGATGGCATCAATTGTCCCCAGTAGAAACATCTATATGGAATTTTACCATTTCGGCTTTTGCATATCCAGTGGCATTTTTCATGATTCCGTTTGTGATGTCGTATGATCCGTTGCAATTAATATTTGGTAATAAGCTTTGGATTAAATGCCTTGCTGTGATGTTTTATGGACGAATTGAACTATCAGGAATATTTTGCACTCACTCACTAAATATTCTGTTTATTGCCGTTGTCTGTGAAATGCATCGTTATACAGACATGAAAAATACGGAGAAGGATTCTTTCCGGTGTTTTTACCGACGATATCAAATTAGTCGCTTAATTATAAAAATTATTGATTATGTCTGGGTGGAATTATATTTTACTGTACTGCAATTTGTTGGGGTTTTCATTGCATCCAGCGTTTTGTTTGTTGCGCTTACAATGTATTCAGCATTTAATGTTTATATGTATGCCACATCTATTATCTGTGTAGCAACTTGTTTTTCTTTAGCAATTCAACTTACTTATATTTCTGATATTCCCTATAAGAATATGTAGTACAGGAACGTATGCCGTTCCCAACATTGAATATTATTTACATTTTGTCTGCAGCAATGCAGTTTGGTATTTATTTTCTGTTACTAGTTAAAGTAGCGATTAGCATTTATGTCCAGGTATTTGTTCTCTAGCTTTTGTTTGTTGTTTGCTTGTAAGTCCAAGTTCAAGTTTATTTAAGGAGTACCTGTCAATAGTATATTATGCACTTATATGAAACATGAGATTATATGAATTGAATATGAAATATTATATATGTATGTATTTGTGGCGATGAGAGAAATGGGAGTTTTAGATTTGTCTGGGATTCACTTCTAGAGTTCCTTAGAGATAACTTCTCTTTGCTTATCGTGAGTAGATTTGTTCTTTTCTCTCGCCATCAGTTTGCGTATATTTCTTGCTTTGTAGATTTTGAGTTGATTTCTCGCTCAATAAATAGATAGTTTGATTTCTAATTTGAAAACTACTCTGTGCTGTGTTTGTCAAAATTTTATCGTTGCATCTTTGCCTATCTTGTCATTGCCGTTTACCTCTGCAGAAAGGGATCTTTCCTGGAGCGTTTAGTTGCCAACCTACGTGGAGTAGAGATCAGCTTATCGTAAGATAAAATATATGCATAAATTTGGTTGATACTTGCTTGCCTTGCTGTGTAACCGTGTTGTGCATTAGTTCTCTCTATTCTACGCATAAAAATACATACCTTCCCGGCCGTACAAATATGTATGCACATAAAAGGCTTTGGATGTCAGGTTTAAGAAAACAGGAAGAAAAGCGGATGCTAAGAGCTTGTGTTCCATTTGGATTTAACTTAGGGCCCTTTGGAAGATTGACAGCTAAGATGGGGTTGACCATTTGTGACGATATGGTTGCTAATGCAGTAACCCTAATTTTACTTTAAGCTTTGTGTTATTGGTGATAGTTTTACGTGAATTGTAAGATATTTTCTATAAAAAATATGCATATATTTAAGATTGTAGGGTTTGGATGTAAAATAATTAGAAATTTAATAAAAAATTTCTTTCTTAACAAGTACATACTGTACATGGTGTTTGATTTTAATAGTAATAAAGATCTAAAACAATGTAGTCGGAATGCACCTTGATTTTCATGGAGATATGTTTTAATATAAATGCAAATATATTTTTGCCAACAAACAAAAATGTATTGCCCTTTTCAAAGCATCACATGCAAGGCTTTGCTAACAAATAGTCAACTTAGATAGGTTGATGAATACATAATTTTAAACTGATGAATGAGATCATGTCAAACTCTGTTTCAATTGCTCATTTGTTCAGAAAGTTGCTGTTTTTAAATGTTTTTATTTATGCATCAATTGCCATTGCCAACAAAACAGTATGAATGCAGGAAAAACATAAGGGTCAGAAAAGATACATTGGTCTTCCAAGCTCAGGAGAAAAACAGATAATAAGTTACTCTGAATCCTCAAACACAAAATTTGACCTAAAAAACCGTAAACCTATGAATAAAGCAGTGAAATATATTTTGAATGTGCGCAAATAAATAATTCAAGAGAAGATAAAATTGATCAAAATCACGGTTTTGTTGGTTTTATTAAACTCAATCTAGTAATACCGAGGTAAATTATTTATGTCTGGCTGGAAAGGTATTGCAGGGATGTTAGAGTGGATGGATGAGCATGATGAGCTATTTTCAATGGGAGATGCACTGACTATATTTTGCTGGCCATCCTGTAGATTTGAATTACGGGCTCTTTTATTCGATTGTGGTCCATTATCACTAAGCTTCTTCTTAACTTTCTGTGAGCATTTACGTTCCGGTTTATTTCCGAATTTAACCTTTCCCCTGAACCTAGAAGCGTGATTATGATTAGCGTGCTCATACCAATTTCGTAAGTAAACGCAAGTCCCATCCGGTAGGGTTTTAATTTTCAGTGTGGCTTGACACCTTATTTCTCCACAGGAACAATTAAATACTTGAAACAAGTTATTAGCTAGTTTAAATGTTTTTCTTGGAGTCCAATCTTTCTTCAAAATGGGTTCGGACAGAGGCTGGATTCTTATCCAACTGTAGAGTTTTGCTGTTTTCAAGTGGTATTGACCTCTTTGACTGCTTTGTTTAGACTTTGATGCAGAAAGTTGACATTTATTCCTCAGAGACGTTTTCGATTGATCCATTTTGACTACGTCCTTCTTGCGTTTTGCGACATGCTTCTTTTCCTCTTCAGAATATTTAGGCAATTTAATACATAAGTTATCTTTCAAAGAAAATTCCTTATCATCGACAGAGTCAACTTTCAAATCGATATTCAAATCGAACTCCACTGTACTACATTCACTTTCCCCTTTAGACAATTTACTTTTTACAATTTGACCATTCTCCTCACTATCACCTCCAGATCTTATATTCTTCGAAATCCCTACAATTCCAAAATAGTCAACAATCTCCTCAAACTCCTTCAGCTCCTGTTTAGTAGTCAAGTTCACTTCTCCCGTGTACATAAATTGCACAAAATTCCGCAACATCTCAATCCTTACATTGTTCAGCAGAACAATTGTATTGCCTGTGTAACTCTTTCCCTTCTTGTTTATCTGCATAGCAAAAAATGAATTACAAATTTATCAAAATCTGTGAATTTTTTTTAACACTCGTTGTAACTAAATTTCTTTACTACAAATATTCAAATTATCTCAAAATTCATATATTATTACCTGACTAAACATCCTTTTAAAATAGGGGCTACACAACATCAGTACAAATCTATGGACATGTACGCACTCTCCATCGCTGCTAAACAGTGTAACATCAGTAGAAATCTCCTCCAAATCATCTTCCTTTCCATTGAATAAGTTTCCCAACTCACTAAGCACATATTTTGCTTGCAAACTCCACTTTACTCCAAATGTCATTTTGTCGCTGTTCCTGTTTTGATTTGTTGTATTGTAATAAATCCAAATTTTACACCAGTTGAAAATTTCTTGCAACTTTAATTTTGCAATTATTTGTTTTCCTGTCCTCCAAATTAGTCCAAATCCTACATGTTTTCAGCTTCAGTCGCAAAAATCATCTGTTGACTTGACTTGCCGCACATTTTCCCAAAACAAGCTAGGCTCGAGCTCAGCGCATCTCTTGTGCTTCAAGAATAAACTTGTTTGCTTTTATGGGGCTGTCCATTGTAAAAGTTGTCAAACTTTCAAACAATTATCAGTATAAAATTTCAAGTGTTAATATTTGCCAAGCAGCTAACGGCTTAATGGTTACTTAGCACCAAATGCAAAGCTTTATTCTTTTAAATTTAAACTAGATTTTGGTAACCCAAAGCGATTACTTAGATGATGGACATGTCCATTTGTAGTCTCGAGACTGACAAAACAGTTGAGCATTACCCAACACATAACAGTCTGAATTTGGCCGTCCAGCAGAGATGATAGCAAAATCATTTTTGTGAAAAGTGAAAATTAAAAGTGAGCATTTATAGTTTAAAATGTCAAGTACAGAGGATAAGGTTTATGTAGACCAGATTCGCAAAGATGTTTTTACAAATGACTTGATGAGAAAATATAGGACATATTTATATAAAATTAGCTTTGGTTTATTGAAATGTAAAAATGTAACGGAATTTTAACGTTTTATGTTGTGTATAGTTGGTGCTAATCTATCAAAATTTGCATTGCTACGCATTGCTTGTTACAATGTCTCAAGAATTCTATCCAACTTTTTCACAAAGTTGTAGTTGGTTTGTCACACGTTTCTGGTTACTTTGGTAATTTTGCTGTATACCAATTTCACGCGTGCATTTCTTGACAATTTCTCAAAAACAATAAAAACTCGAAAACCATTTATTCTATCTAATCATAGCGTAGGCACTGTTCAGTAAGAAAAGTTTCAATAAAACATTTTCTATACCCTTGCAGATTTTGGACACTCTTTTTGGTTACCTTTCATTTCCCGACTTGAAAACCTGTCGATTGGTCAACTGGCAATGGAACCAAGAAAGCAGCACAGTTTACAACAAGCGTTGTTCCCCACGTCTGATAGAATACTACACCCACGAGCTTGTCAATTTGGTACGAGTCAGTGTTAACTTTCCTTGTAGAAAGTTTAAATTGTCAAGAGCCACTAGTATTGCAATCGGGGAAGTGAAAATTACTACAGAACGTCAGATACAAATCATGAAAGAATTTATGCGTGAAGTAGCCAGATTTGCTACACAAATCCAGATTGACAACACAGTGGGAGGCTTTCAGTTTGCTCAATTATTGCTAGAGCTCAGCTTTCCTAAGTTGACATGCTTTGAAATGCTAGCAGAAATTGATAACCGTACCTACGGGGCCGGCGTTAATGTGCAAATTTTCTTGACAAATATTATACAAAATGCACCTATTTTGGACACACTGGGACTATCAAGTTGCAGAAACCCGGAAATTGTCAGTATATTTATTGACTCGATGAACAACGAAAATGGAAGAAAGGTTAAGGATCTTCGATTGTCAGGAGATTTTAACGAAACTCATTTATCCCAACTTTCTTCTATGGATTTAAAGCTGACAAACCTAATGCTTGATTTTGGGGAAGGCTCACGTTTCCTTAATGGCGGACGAAATCTAACCTTTGTGCTGGGAAGTTTGCAGAATTCTTTAAAAAACTTACGCTTGTATTCCTACGGGTTTTTTCTCGCTGAAGAGATATCCTTCAGGCTTCCTGCATTGAACAAGCTAAAATATATGTCGGTTGAAGGATTTCAACCCATTTTGTTTAACGAACTTTCATTTACTCAACAACTTCCTGTTTTGCAACGAGTATCTTTTGAACGAGGAATAGAAAATCTGAATCAGTTTATTGCAAACAACTTAGCACCAGTGCATACTGTTCACAACCTTGATCTCCCAAGTGATTTAGATGACCCAGAAGTTATTTTACAGGTGGCTAGAGTTTTTCCACAACTTAAAAAGCTACAAGTGCCCGCATGCGTGAAAGTTGTGGAGAAAGTTTACGAACTATTTAGTACTCTTGAAGAGCTAACAATTGAAATTACACACAATGGTGAATGTGTTCAAGAGGTGATATCGGGATACTCTACGGAAGAACTAAAAGGGATTTATGCACTTTCTCCAAGATTGCAACAACTTATTGAAAGAAATACCGAGCCTATTCCTTTTCTGCAGGGTAAGCTTTATAAAATTAAGTAAACAGCTTAAGTGTTTTTCACGATTAATCTGAAATGTGTTTTTAATGCCCTGGTAACTTGAAGACCTTAAGGTTCTCAGACTGAAATCTTCCACAAATAGCTCATCTATGCCCATGATGAATGACTTTACTTGCCGTGCGGTACTCATCAAGTTAGCGTCATTAACGCGCTTGGACTTGTGGGACACCAAAGAATGTTTTAAGGTAATAAGTCATTTTAAAACACTTTTATGAACATTTAAAATGTTTAAACAGATAATTTCTAACAAAACACGATTTACAGATTGGAGAAAGTGTGCTTATGGATATGCGTAAGAAGTTTTCCGTGTTGTGCAAGCATGCAAATGTAATACGGGATGAATAATCGGGACGAATTTACTTCAGTTCTTCAACAAGTAATACAACCAAACCTTGTGACCCTAACTGGCACTAACTATTTCTGCAATTATTGCGATTAAATTGTCCTTGAAATTCGTGTATCTTTGCCGATTGCTTTATTGGCGTTCAGCATTTTACAGGAAACTATGAAGTACATGTATTTCTAATGCAAATGCATAATATTTATGTTCACACTTACCATTTTATACATATTGCATTGTGGTATTACGTATGCAAACACAATTTTGTACTTTTAAAAGGAGATTATTTTAGGTACAACGAGTGTTTGAACATATTTTATTATTTTGTTATTTATGATTTTATATTTTGTACTTTCTTATAGTTGACTTTCACTTCTTAAATGTTAACTTTTGAAAACGTAATTTTTTATATGTAGTTGTAATTAAAAGACATTTGAATCTACATGTACTTTGCCAATTAAGTAATCCTGAGCCTGACGCTGCATAATTTATTAAAATTTTGACAGTTTCGTTTTATGTAACAAGTTAAGAATGAGACGGACAAATAATATATTTAATATCGAAGATGAAACATTCGTCGAATACAGTTGAGTGGATGTGTAGAAGACATAATATGTAAAGTATTGAGGTATTATGTAACTGTAAACTTCATATATGTTCTAATTAATAAACGGCTCCAGTTTTATGAGTCCATACCCCTTGTCCCATATACCCAAGGTACTTGTATACCTGGCACGTGAACTAATTACTTGGGAACAATAAACCATAAAATATTTGAATAAAGTAGGAATGGAGATAATGAATGTTATTTTGCCAAATAGCCACTATTTATCTTTAAAATTGCATGTTTTCTGTATATTTAAGCTGTCGTCGAGTTCGTGTAAATACCATCAAATTATATGTCTGAACATTTAAGAGCTGTCACCAGCATACATAATTTGTGGTTTGAACTTTCGGAACTGCTTATTAGACATTCGAAGTTGTCAATTTGCTTGCTTCTTTACGGATATAAACTTACCCAGGTGAGTACATATAGAACTTTAGGCAAGATTTGTTTGAAACAAAACATTACATAATAAGCAATCATAGGAAATACTTTTCGGCTGACAAACAGAACAATTATGCTCGATAATATTCTTTGGGCTGAAAATGGGACACGACAAATTTTCAGAATCTGAATAGCTCTTATCAAATGGCGACAAACACAGCGGATGCTGAAGCAGGAAGAAAAGTATATTTTTAGTCGATCTGTTTTTAAAATCATTTACAATGCGTTTGCTTAGAATAATTTCTACGACAATTTGCACTTTTCTATATCTTTCAAAAAGCAAAGTGTTTTCTTTCAGTGATAATCATCAATCACAAGATAGTTGTTTTATAAGTGTACTTATTGAAGATGAAACTTCCACAGAATTTGTTGAGCCAATCAGCGATTTCAATACCTGGACAATATACAAAGGTCTGTCAAACTGGAACTTGGAATTTATCCGTTATTTGGAGGGCAATAAAACTCTTAATCAGTCCATTGGGTATTTTCGGTATAATTTCCAGCGAAGCACAACTTGTGTAATATTTATATTTCACACTGTTACAATCAATGCAACTATGATGACTATAGTGAAATCTGGGTATGGGCATTCGGAAAGTGCTCTAGTGTTGATTCATATTCCTGACAAAGAAAGTGAAATATATTTGGCGTTTCACCAAGACATCTATAGTATGCTTGAGATTTATCCTGGACTTGTGTTTCATGTAAACGTAGCGTTTTTCGAAATGCAGTCAAACAGAAATATTCTAAAAATTGGTAGCATTTATTGCTATAAATGCTCGCTGTCTAGTGGAAAAGCTAAACATATAAATAAAACAGTTTCATTAGAAAATGCTTCTAATTTGATGTCGCTTGTTAAAATGGAATCAATTAAGTTTAACTATATGAACAACGCTTACGAAGCAGTATACATAGATGAAGTAGACGGAAGTTGGTTTAAGGTTATATGGAAAGCGGGCTATTGTAACAAATTGGATAACAGACACCAGCTTTACGCGGAAATGCATCATTGTATTCTCGGAAATTTCATAGCGCTACGACTTGTCACCCAGCTGTCAAACGTAAGCATTACAGATTTCCAACCATTTTATTACAATAACGAAAATGAGTGGCGATTGGTGATTAAAGGAAATAACGCAATGGACAAAAGCATTAAAGATAATGTAGTAATGTTACGATGGAAAACTGTATTTGGAAGTGAAGAAATCTTCAAGCTGTTGTACTGTAAAAGGGATTCGAAAAGGATTCAAAAGAGTTGGACAATTTACGTTGAGCTCATTGAGTGGGAAAACTTGATTGTGTTTTTTATTTTGATAATATTTTATGGTGCTTTGGTTGAACGAAGTTGGCAGAGTGGATTTGATCTATTATTACCACTCATTGGTGAATCGTTGCGGTATAAACATACGCAATGGTTTGCTGGTGTTTACGTAATATGTGCCGTATTTATTACAACATTTTACACTGAGGTTTTGTCCCTAGACTTTCGATTTTCTGATGGTGACGAATCAATAGAAAATTTAGCCAAACAATCCTACAAAATGTGGTTTCCAGGAATTAAAAACTTTTTAACAATATTCTTCACTTTTGCTTCAGCCAAGCAAATGAACAGCATACGAAGGATTACAGGTTTTCAAAATGTGGATAGCTTCTTCCAAACAACTGATATAAATTTTGAGGCCAATGTTACGGAAACTCTGCGTGAAATAACAGACAGAAAAATGCTTTTATTTGGGGGTCGTTTGAGCAACCGATTTCTTGGCGGTGTTGTAGAAATTTTAGAAACAGTTGACAAAGCTGTTTTTGAAATAGATTATTTCTGTAGTTCAGTACCAATTCCTGAAGAAATGCATCCTAGCCATGAAAATCAGTACAGAGTGTGGGGAGCGGGCTCAAAGTTGCTTGCAGAGAAATGGCAAAGCTTAAGCAGAGCTGGAATTGTGAAACATTTCAATGAAATGATAAAAATGAAAAGAGGGCTGAAGCAGAAGCTAAGGTGGTCCGAGGTTACGTCAATTTTACAGATACCTGCTCCACTAGACTTAAATTCTCCTCTGGGTAGTGTATGTCTGGTACACTTGACGTTTTTGGGGATTGGACTGTTAGTGTTTGTTTTGGCAAATATATTTAAGAAACTATACAAAAATTCAAATATATTTATAGCATTACCGTATGAGTTCAATCGAGCATCAATTCATCATGCCCTCAAGCTAAAGTAAAATACTTAGGATTAAGTAGGACAATAAAGACCTTTAAACATTAATATACACTATAACTGGTAGTCATTTTGCAACTAGTTAGGTATGATTTAACGACATTTTTTAAGTGTATGCCTGAATGTTAAGGTATAACCAGAGAACATCACCAATAGCAAAAACATGTTTAGTGTACTATGTCGCTTTTATGTCTCTTAATATTTTTGGGCGTTTTTCCCGTTGGACGTGGGAATTTAAGAGACATCAGGGGAATTGGTGTAGTTTGAGGGGTCTTGTTGGTGGTTCCCATCGATGTAGAATGGTTCCTATCTGATTCCAACCCGCACCTCGAAAGGCCGGCTTCGGAATCAGGTAGGGCCACTCCACATGCACTCTCCTCCCGTACTTCCAGTCTGCACCCGGTTGGGCCGACTTCGGAAGCACCGCCAAGGAGGGTGCTTTGATGGGTAGACCCTACAGGTAGACGCCCATGCCGTAACACGGACACCTCCTGCTCTACACCAACTCCAACATTGCTGACAATGGTGTTAATGTCAGCTGAAGAGGAAAGTCTATGCTGCACCATAGACTTCCCCTTCGTATGTTGGTGCCTATGCTTTATATCCATAGGCTTCGGTGGGGGCATACGGCCTGAGATTTTTTCTGGTGGGGGTGGCAGAGGGGGTAGTAAAGTTTGGACGAGGAATTCGATGGTGATGAGATCTCGCCCAAATTCCCACCTCAGGTGGGAGCTACGCCTGATTTTTGAACTTTTGAGGATAGAATGGCCCCGTTTTCATTCTATATATAGGTGAACTCTGTATTAAGTCCCATTGGTGCCAGAGTACCTAAACGATGAATAATGCGTGCTTCTTGCTCCCACCTAAGCCTATGGATATAAAGCATAGGCACCAACATACGAAGGGGAAGTCTATGGTGCAGCATAGACTTTCCTCTTCAGCTGACATTAACACCATTGTCAGCAATGTTGGAGTTGGTGTAGAGCAGGAGGTGTCCGTGTTACGGCATGGGCGTCTACCTGTAGGGTCTACCCATCAAAGCACCCTCCTTGGCGGTGCTTCCGAAGTCGGCCCAACCGGGTGCAGACTGGAAGTACGGGAGGAGAGTGCATGTGGAGTGGCCCTACCTGATTCCGAAGCCGGCCTTTCGAGGTGCGGGTTGGAATCAGATAGGAACCATTCTACATCGATGGGAACCACCAACAAGACCCCTCAAACTACACCAATTCCCCTGATGTCTCTTAAATTCCCACGTCCAACGGGAAAAACGCCCAAAAATATTAAGAGACATAAAAGCGACATCGACCACCAAAATAACAACTATTCTAGCAGTCGCTTGCGCACTCAATCTAACAATTTTAGTGTACTATTATATATTTGTAATAGTTGAGAATAGTGAGTAGTTTGTTTAAGTAACTTTTGTAAATTTATGTGCATTTCCAATAATACTAATATATTCTTTATCCTTACAACATACCTTATAAGTTACACTATTTCTAATTGATATAGTTTAACTCTAAACAAATTGAAACTTCTTGTAACTTGTTAACTTATTAAAAAGTATTTCACATTGTAAAACTAAAAACGATAATAAATCAAGAACACCAAAATTATTAAAAATTGTTCTGGCCTTTCTATTCTCTAATGCTAGCGGAATGGGTTTATCAGACTCATCCAATGGACCTTTCATCGGACCTTTATATCGCACTCGGTCTTGAACTCGTCTCGAAATACTAATACCAATGTATTCCCTAAACCATAATCTTTGTATGCCACTGTACGCAATTTTTTGAAATAGACTGTACAACGATCTTCCATATTTGCCACCAAATCCATGAAAATACAGTTGCCCTGTCGAAATCATCTCACGACCAACATCTTCTTAAATCAGCAACTTTATTTTGCTTAAACGCTTGCTTTAAAATTTTCTGTATTCTAGTAACTTCATAAAAACGTGTGCCCATGTGCTGACAAAAGCTCAACTCTATGTAACACCTGTAACGATCAAATCATTATATATTTTTCCTTTTAATTTATTAATGTATTGTTTTTCAGAACGACGGTTCAACAGAACTATACTTGTAAACATAATAATACTAGCTTCAAATTTGCAAAGATTTAATTTTATCAATGCTAATCTTAAAACCAGAAATTGAATTAAGGAAGACAGTTGAAACTTTCATATAAACAAATTAATCAAGAAGTGGTTTAACTTAATCAAATTTTGTTGAGGGAAAATATTTTCAACTTTAAGTAATGTGCAAATATGATTTAAATCGCTTATGTGGTTGGCCATTACTACTGCAAAACAAAGACACAAATATGCCATGATGAGTTTATCCTCACACGAGTTCATTAATGATTAGACTAACTAGTTTTCTGTAGCTTCCGTGTTTTTATGATTGTCAAAGCTCAGCAATATCAGTTTTACTAAATGACATGTTATTATAGCATCAAAATAAAACGATTGTCGAGCAAACTGAGCATAAGTGCGTTTTACATTTATTTGTCATCAGGATAACTGCCATATCCATTCTTGACACTAGTAAACAGTGTATACCTTTCATGACGGAATTATGCATTTACAGATATTCTTTCAACCCTAGACGCACGTCACTTACTAAACCAAAATACCCGAAAAAGTTTTAATAGCTACACAATAAAATAATTTCAAAATTCATTAAATTCATAACAAATTTCGAGGTCTTTAAGTCATTACTTAACTACAGGCTTCTTCATTGTTCGTCGTCATTTGATAAGAGATAGTTTACAAATTGCTGCACAAGATACGAAATTTTTTTAATCAAAAATGTTAACTGAGCTTCAAGTTTTTGCTTTTAAATTTCTCAATTCTTGCTTCTGGTATTTACCCAGCTTTGTAATGAACTGGGATCTATCTCACACTAGCATTCAAATATCAACTACACGTAAACCTTGGATTGTGTTTATTATTTGCATGATCCAGACCCTATTTGTAGGCTTCGGAAATATTTACGTAATGACTTCCCATTTCTACTTACAGCCTCGTATGCTATTCAATTCCACATTTATTGTAGTTTGCATGGCAGGGAGCTTCATGAGTTTACTAACGGTACTAATTGCAGTATTAGTTTTACTCAAGGAAATTGATGAAATTGTGATGTACTCAAATCGTATCTTTTGTACTGAAGCTTTAATGCTCACAAGTAAACATAAAATGCCACAAACAAACCGCATAATTATGCCAAAATGACTTTAAAATTATTCAAATTTTCTCTAGAATTTCAGCCACGAGCAATTGACAGCAACGGTAGGTACATCATTTCAAGACAAGAAGATATTGCGGGTTTGATGATGTGCATTGTAGTGCTGATCATGGCTCCATTTCCACTATTCTTTACCGCAGTAGGAATATTTGAGCATTGGGATTGCATGGGTTTTATTCTTGAAGATATTCTGCCTGACCCAAAATACTGGAATATTAAAACATGTTGTTTGGTTATTTTGTTGCGATACGTTTTGGCATTTCCCAGCGTTGTGTTTGTACTACAGGTTTTATCTCATCTGATGTTGCATGGAATCGTTGGCGTGGACGTTTTTCTAAGATGTTTAGGTTGCTTAAGCGAAAACGTAAAAACAACTGAAAACTACATACGAGGCTATAATTATCTGATGATAAGTTGTGCTGGCGCCGAAAAATTGTGGAACAACATGCTTTGCTTAGTAGTTAATTTAAGTTATTGGGGAACAATTTGGGGCATTTGTTTTTCCATTCAGGGCTATCACAAAGTAGATACAGTGATACATATAATACTTGTCGGTGGAACTTTGATGGCAATTGTCTATGCTGCAATTGCGCTACCAGAAATAAAAGCCATAATGGAAACTGTAGAAAATATGATGGCGAAACATAAGCTGCATGCAATGTACGTTTATAAAACCAGACGTATCAGAAGAACACATGCCATTCTGGCTCAAATGGAAAGTCTGAGGTATTTGAAATTGAGGTTTGGACCATTTCATGAGTTTGAGGAAGACTACGTTGTAGAGTACTTCTCTGGTGTACAGGAAAAAGTTGTGGATTATCTTTTAATGATAGATCTCTAATGGCAATGCAAATGTAAGCTTGATAATTTAGCAATCTTGCAGTAAAATGTAAATACAAAGTTAGTGGAATTGTAAGGAAATATATTCGAAACAAATAATTTGTTAGTCATTCATTAGCCTTTATTGCTTGGGTTTATGGCATCTATTTATTTAAGCCCGTGCCCAATTGACATCATCAGGCCTGTCTAAGAATTTTCAGGAGAGGATTATTGGGAATGCATGTAAATTTTGCCTACGTTACCATACAAGCAGATTTCGTTGACCGCTGTACTTCATCCAATGCAATAATTAATTTAATGCAATTATTATTTTTTAATTATTCAATTAATTAATAACTTATTCCACAAACCCACAAATCTAAAAAGTAGACAGACACAAACAGAATGTGGTGGCGTGTAAAGAAAATGAGTGCCCAGCGTTCCCAAGCTGAAACTCAACTGGAGGAGATCCAGCAATTGAAACGAGAACTGGATGACATCACCTAAGGAAATGACGCTGAACAAAGAGCTGCTGCGGCGCTGTGAGATCTTCCGTAAGCTGAGCATATTCCAGGTTCTGCACTCATGTTCAAAGTTTAACCGGAGACCATGGTGGAGAATCCTACACCTTCGCAAGTGTCAAGCTTCCTCCGAAAAAGAAGTTAAAAGTGAAAATGTGGAAATTAGCGATGATCTTTTGCAAATAAAGGGTGTCCGATAAGGAAAGCCACCAAATCGATTTATGTATAAAATGTTCCAGTTGTCATTTGTAAACAAGGTATTATATACTGTGGATAGATAAGACCTTAGAGAAGTACAGGAAAAAATATCTCGGTCTGACACCTTCACAATCACTCAAGTCGCCACTTTACATTATGTGTCGCCACCTATGAGATTTCCAGGTACCAAATTTTTCATGATAGTTTTAAATTTATTTGTGTGGTAATTATTCCAGGTAAGTTTAAACTTAAAACAATTCATACAGCGTATTCACAATTCTTTTCTCTACAGAATGTGACTAAAACGTGATAATTTTGATGTGATCTGATACCTAGTTTTTTATGGATTCTACATTAGCAACTTTTAACACAAGAAAACGATAAGGTTCTGAATGTTGGCATTTTTTTCGGCGAATACTAACATGTGACCAAGTTTACTTTGTTAGTCCTAAAAGCCTGAAAAATGAGCTTTTCATATTGTTCAAGTAGCCCTAAGATAAACGAAATAAAAAGTAAATATATCAATTTAAACTTTTTTAACAAAATGTTCGCCAAAAATTTACGTGAACTGAGATTTACAAAAATAGCCAAAAAGTTGATATGTTTATAACTTTTATGATTTAGCTAAACAAATGCTCATTCATAGCTCGTCTGAAAGTCCAACTTTTAGTGAGTATTTAAGCACTTATTTGGTTTTTAAAATGTTAAAAGTTTTAAGCTGAGAAACTTATTTTTAAAGTAACCCTTTAAAAAACCGGGAAAACGGTCAAAAAATACTGTTGTAAATAATTTGTAATAACTTTCTACTGACAGCTCAAAATGGCAAGGGGTATTTTTGCAGTAAACATGCAAGGTTGTATGTGTCAAACAGTTGTTTAGTTAATGTCCATGGATGTTCTTGAAAGATTTCACATGAACTTGAGTTTGGTGGCTTTACTTATCGGACACCCTTTAGTTTATTCCAGAGGCAGATTGCGCACAGTCCTCAAAGACACGTTTTCATTTTACTGGTACCTTCCATCGGAAGTAAGCGACCAAACTTAAAAAAGTTAAGCACGATGAATTCGACAAAAAATATTTAATTACTTCTCCTTTTGTTTAAAAAGATACGAGAGCAGATATTGATTCGCGTAGAGTGTCCAGTGGACAAGCTTAACGTGATTGCAGCTCTTCCTGAAGACAGCTCTGTTTTGAGACAGAACCTAAACCAGCTTCAGTAGTACCAAGTTGTAAGGCTATTCGATTTACCCCGCATAAAAATCTTAAAGTTTTAAAGCATTGTTTTAAACTAAAGGATATAGAAAAGGAAGCCCTGCTAATGTCCTCTAAGTTGACCACTGAGGAATTAAAAATAATTAGAATGGACAGCAGAAACTACTTGAAGGTATGGCTAATCCAAGATTCGGAAGCAAAAGTGCTTCAGACTCTAAAAGAAGTGGATTTACGCTGGCAAGCCAAATGGTGGGAATGCGGGTATTCAAATCCCATCTCAGTAACTCTTTTACTCGGAATTCCCCAGAAAGCCTTTACACACTTGGATGAGCAGCTAAACCTCCTGAAGCTTTTGAGACATTGTGGAATTTCCATTTGGAAGTGTTCTTTGGACATTGAACCCTGGTTTCTTCCAGACGATATCTTTGTAAATGTAAGGATTTTTAAATATTAATTTACCATGAGTTCGTATAAAAATATACTTTTGTAAAGGATCTGCGTGCAATTGGCAAGCCGAAGGGAAAGGAATTGCAAGTTTACAAAAAAGTGTTTGGTTATCTTTGCGACTACTTGCGGCAAATGCATGACGTTCGTTACTTGGAGTTTCAAAGTTCTGATCTGTTTTGCTCCCACCACTTGGACGAGAGTAAAAAAACGACTGCCCTTCAACTCCAGGTGGTTGAAAACATTCCACTTCCAAACCTTGCTAAATTACGTTACTTGGATTTGAAATGCCTTCATGGTACTCCGGGTTTCATTGGACAAAGGATTATGGAAAAGTATGCTCCACAATTAAATCTTTTGGTTGGACCCTACGTTAAGAAATGGAGGGTGAACACACCAAAGCTAGATGCACTGGTGGATTTACGCTACACGTATATAGCGGGTGGCTTGCCCTTTCGCACTTTGCAATTTAACCGGTTGGCCAACTCACCTATTAAATATGCTCATCTTCAGTTTACCAGGCCGGTGCCAATAGTGCCATTCATTGTAAACACAATTAAAATTGTAAGTACAGTTAACTTTGGTGAGTTGATGTGCTCCTTAAACTGCTTTGGAGGGACCCTGGAAAAATTGCAAATTGAATTTCACCATTCGGTGGAGCCCAATGGAGATGGGAACCAAAAATGGATTGGTTTGCTGAATTTGCCAAAGTTGAAGGTGTTTGATATTACGGGCTGTCCGGGTGGGTGGGGCTTTCTTCTTAAGTTTTCACGCTTGGAAACTTTGACAGTCTGCAATGATTCGAGAGATTGTCCGATAGAGAGTTACTTTTCTCCTGGAGAGATTCCAATGCTTTCATGGAATCTGGAGGAGTTATGCGAGTCGAGTTTGTGGGAGTTGTTGCCACACTTGGATTGTGTTTTCTTGGAACAGTGGACTAAATGGACTGTTGACAAAAAGGATTTGTATGAGAAAAAGGGCAGCTATAGGATCAGTCGTAACTTAATGGAAAAGGTGAGGAGGCTAACGGCTCACAATAAGATGGAGATTTTGTAAAAAAATACTTATACAAAATTTAATTAAAATTTGAAGTACATGTAGTCATTTTCACTTACAATAAACTCTAAAATGCATCAATATTCTGTTTCTGTAAAATTGATTATTAATTTCCAACAATGAACAATACAATTATATCATGCATCTATAGTCCATGCATTAAATAATTCAATTAATTTTCAACAAATATTGAAACATTATAAACGGTTTATTATAAACCGCATGCATGGTATAAGAAATTTTGTTTAAAACTTTTATCATTAACTTAACGCGTTAAGAACGTGAGCTTTGAAATAAACAGAAAAATTTTCTGAGAAAATTTCTAAGAATGGCTTAATGGTAGAATGAAACTTAAAATTTATTTTATCTTTATAATAGAAACAAAGGTAATGCAACGAGTGTGGTTAAGACTTTGTTTCTAAAGAATCCCTTTTCTTATTTATCTTTTCTTAAACTTCTTAGTTTTGTTGGTGAGTAAAGCATTAGACGTTAAATTCAAATCCCTTTGGTCACGTATACATAAATTGCAAGTACCTGTACTATTGAAGTTAGTTCTATCGTCGACCACGACATCCAATTCAACAATTCCACTTTAAGTCACTTTTTTCCAGATTTAGGATTAGAGAACAATAGAGCTGTCAATCACTTGATTTTCTTTCATATACTACACCGAGTTCGAACTTCTTATGGAGTACTCCACATAACAAAGTTTTTGTTTTACATGCATATTTGAGCAAGGCAATAGCTGTGTGTATGCGCATTTTCACTGTGCACGCTACCGTGCTTTATCTCCTTCAGGTAGTTTTGGCTACGTTACTCAGGCCCTCTTTCTCAACTGTCTAAAGCTCTATTGTTCTCGACTCCGAACTGGATTAAAGTGACTTAAAGTGGAATTGTTGAATTGGATGTCGTGGTCGAAGGTAGGACTCATTTCATCAGTAACTGAATGCTCAAAAGTACTCATTCATAAATACATAAATATCGAAAAAATGTCAAAGGAATAGAAACAAAGTACGTGTTTAAGCATTTATCACTTGTTAGCAAGATGTTTGTACAATACGTTAAGGTACTTTGTATTTATACACGAGTGCTATTATTAGTATTGGCTACCGCCACGCCAACTCAAGATCGACATATTTCGAAATTCCCCAAAACATTAATTTGCATACATGTGTTGATAGCTAATATCAAGCTGATAATAACGCAAAAAACTTGGTGCGAAATAAATCTAACCTAAGGAAGTTATGGGCGTTTGAAGTTTAACTGCTTTTTGAACATTTAGTGCTGTAAAAGTGCAATTTGGATGAAATAAAAATTTCGGCTATCTTCAAATGACATAATAAAGGTAGCCGAACAATTTCTGACCAAAAAATTATCAAAAAGTTAATTATAATTTTAATTGCCCTGTTAACTTTAACAGCAATTATCTTCTTTCCGCTTCCAGTACTAGACCTAATAGGCACGTCATTAGAATCAGCACCTTTAAATGTACCAAACGCAGTTGTAATTGGATTTAGTACTGGAGGCGGAAAGAAGATAATTGCGGGTTAAGTTAACAGGGCAATTAAAATTATAATTAACTTTTTGAAAAAATTTTGGTCAGAAACTGTTCGGCTGCTTCTATTATGTCATTTGAAGATAGCCAAAATTTTTGTTTCCTCGAAATTGCACTTTTACAGCACTAAATGTTCAAAATGATTTAAATTGTAAATGCCCATAACTTCCTTACGATACTTCATTTAATAATTTTTTTTACAAATACTATGAACCTGACACTAGTTATCTTTATACGCATACAAATTCTTGTTTTCGGAAATTTCGAAAAATTATGACTTCGAAAAAATTCCTGTTTTGGGCTGGCGGTAGCCATTACATTGCTACCTGACGCATTGCTAACTAAAAAGTCAATACATGAGATTTGGACATTTGGTTCATTCAGTATTTATTCTAGATTTGGAAACTCATCAGAGTAGTAGCTACAAGGGAATCAGTTTAGTGCCAACTCATCAACTAGTAACCATTCAGGCTTCAACTGTAGTTGTAAATTGTGCTTCACATTCCTTTAACCCTACCAGTTTTTTTTTAATTGGCAATCATGCCGAAATCATTTCGTTTAATGTGGAAGTCAATTAAAAAGCGGATTTTTGATCGAAATCGGAGTCTAGCAAGCGAAAGCACTCCAAGTTTACCTTCCACCACAGATATTTCTAATTCTGTAAGTAGTGAATCCGGTTGTGTTCAAAACCCTACCCTTGAAGCAACTCAGAAATATGATCCACAACAAGATCACACAGATAATAAACCACTGAATTTGATGGAAGAAGAAAATGTGATAAATTTGGGTTCCTACATAATAAACAGCGGCAAACGTTTTGATGAATTCTTGGAAATTTACAAAGACTCTATTTTGACCGACGGCAATAATTGCCGTTATTCATTGACGCTGGAAAGTGAGTTCTTCTACGAGATAAATTATCAGAGATTTTTGTCTACCTGTCTTGTTGACTATGGGCACGGACTACAAGAATTTTCTTTAGAAATTCCCAGAAACGTTGCCTCCCTCCCATTTTTATTCCCAGCATTTGAGCTTCAAAATTTGGAAAAACTGACAGTCAACTTTACAAATAATCATATAAACTATGATGGACATGAACCAGAATCTAGTGTTTCTGCAACATACTTTGTTCAAACTCTGCTTAACAGTGCTACCAACATACAAGAGTTTACTTTGGATGACCAGGCGGTCTACATTCCCCCAAATTTTGAATATCTATCTTTGCCTTCAAGTTTACAACACGTCAGGCTTCTAAGTGACACTTTGAAGCCAGTACATTTGCAAATTCTTTTACGCACTAGGCTGCCAAATCTCACAACGTTATTGCTGCCGGACATCTCCTATCCTGGAAATCTTTGGCTTAGAATTATGGAGCAGTTTAAATGCACCCTCTTATTTCTAGAGATTCATGGCAATTGCAAATATTACAATGCTCCTGAACGTTGCATTTCCTTCCCAAAAATGGAAAAGCTTATGGGTTTTGTATTAACTTCAAGCAGGCTTTGCTTGAAGCCAGAAATAGGCAACTTGATGCATTTGCTTCCAAAGTTAATGACATTGGGATTGTCAGGTCACACAAAGGAAATGTTGTCCTATTGGATTGACGATTCGGAAGTAATTAACTCTGTACAATTTTTAAGTCTTGGTAGCACATACTATCCCATTAGACTGACAGCAGAATTAATGCAAATTTGCCATTTGGCATTTACAAACCTTTTTGAATTGGACCTGACCATAAAAGGGGATGTAACTGAAGGACTGAAATATATATTTGAGGATATGAATCAGATTAAACATTTGGGTCTGAATTTGCAACTTTGCCATGAGACAAAAACTGTGGACTCTTGGGACGAACTTTTAACTGGAATTCCAAAGGAAAGTCAATCTGAAGAATCTTATGAGTCTGGTTACTGTAACGAAACTGACGAAGAAGATGAAGATTTGGAAAATGAAGTGGCTTCAAACATAACAATGCTTAGAGGTATTATCCATAATGAAATAAAATGACTGAAATATTGTAATGTTTATTTGCGAAACTGGATTCCCATTTTGGAAGTATTTTTAAATTATCATTTAAATCTTGGGACTTCAATGGTTTTTTTTCTTTTTCAGAACTTAGATACTTATCCTTGATCACCAACGATTGCGGTGACCCAAACCACAAAAAGAAGCCATCTCTTATCTCTGACTTTACGTTTATCAAGGCGCTGATGAAAATGCCAACACTGGAAATTCTGGCGCTTCGCGGAAGGTTTAGGGTAAACCAATTCACTAGTTACTTTACACAAATTTATTGCTAAGCAGCTATACTGCTAATAAGGTTTTTGTAATAAGCACGAACGAATTTATATAATTTGCAGGCTTCAAAACATATTGCACAGCTGTGGATGCACCAAGGGAAGAAAATTTACACCAAGGGTGTAAGACAGAGTTAAAATGGAGAATTGCGGCTTGAAGAAATTTTTAGTATAGATTTATATCTGGAGTTGAATTGTGTACTTTTTATTATAATTTGGATGCGAAGATTTTAATAGCTGACGTTTTAAGGGAAAAAACAATGCCGTAGAGCCTACATATACTGCAAGTATGAAAGTAAATATTTTGGACCGTTTCTAGAAATTTGACCGCTTTTAGCATAAACCGAATATTTTAGCATTGACACTCGTTTCGTAAGTAATTTTCTCAAGAATCTTAGTTAAGTTAGATTTAAAAATTAATTGCACAAGTGTTTATAATATTTATTGCCTTGTTGAACCTTTTTTAAAAATAATTTTATCACTTTGTTTTATTTTGCATGATCAAAATCAAAATTGAAAATAAATTTTGTTATTCTGACAATGTCAAGAGCATATCAATTTCAGATTAAGTACCTACACAGGATTAATTTTTTGTTCATGATCCTCATAGATCATTTTATTGACTGAATAGCTTGTCTAACGTTCTTTATTAATGAAATGTCTTGAATAATTTACTCTAACTAATAAACGAAACTGACCAAATCTTCCAAATCTGAGTTTTATCTATATTTATTGTAATTCTAGTTGCAGAAATTATCATAATTTACATTTAAACATATTCGAATATGACAATGGAAATCTCTAATAAACCTAATAAAAACTTTATGTTAGGCAATGCTTGAACAATTTAGAAGAGGATAGTACCATAGTAGATAAGTGGCAAGTGCATTCGATTGGGAACGAATGTCGTGAAACTGTCTTTTATAGTCCACATATAAAAGACCTGTGAACTTTTTAACAGACACTGATTGTCAATTACAACTGTATCACCTTTTCACTAACTGACCTTATGTCATAATTGAAAAATGTAAATTTGTAAAAAAAAACAATAGGAAATTTAGTAAAATGCTTGAATACTTTGTGTGCATTAAGAATTTAGTTTTATAAAATTAATAAACTTTTCATAAAATCAGTATTGACAATGAATAACGAAAAAACAATATCGTCACTAACCAATTCTTATTCTTCTGCAATTTAACATTATTAGTAGAATCCATGATTAAGGGCAAAAGAGGCTGATTTATTGTCTAATGCATAAACCTATTGCTCCTCACGGCTATATATACTTCTCAACATTCTCATTTTTAAAAATTAACTTTGGCTTGGCTCCAACTTTTGGTGTAATCATCAATTGTGGATGGGTTTTTATTGCTCATTGTTTTTTAAGTTGTAAGGGACAAATCATTGCCTTTGTTTTGGCGGACGACGTATTTTTCTGTTTATACTTGAGTATATTTAATAATTTCTTTCATAATAACTACTATGGCTTATAATGCTGCTTGCCTTTAAAATAAGATTTGCATGGCAGAAATTCTTATGAAATGTATCACTAAATAAATGTTGCGACTTCAGAAAATATTACGAGTAAAAGTTTATTTTAAAATTATCAGAAATGAAATGGCAGTATAGAGGTATGTCATAAAACTTGCGATTTACATTAGCTTTTAGTTGTAAGCGCTACTGCGAAACAACATAAGTATCTTCAACATCACCCAAAATTCTCATATAGTTAACTTTTCCCAGTGGCTGATAATATGCATATCTGCCTAAGTATATGTTGTTCGCATAAAACCGGAATTTTCCCTTTCTGCATCGTATTTCCAGTTTAAACTGCTGTCCAGGTTGGAATTGGAAAATTTCTCGTCGACTTCCTCCCTCCTCAATCCCCCAGCCAGATCTGATTGAGTATGAACTTAGTAAAACCATGTTAGCCGCAAGGTTGGTGTTGAATCTAAGCGCTATATTCCCTCTACGTGCGTTGTCCATCAAATCAACAATGAATTTTGAGGCATCTGGCTTCACTCGGCCAAATATTACAATGCTGGATACCGCTTCGTATAAAGGAGATAGTGAGGTTGAGTATTTCTATTTATAAATAAAATTATATACGTTTTTCATTTATAATCAGTATTATTTCTAAATAACAAAAAAACTTATTACATAAATAGTTTGTAAAATTTACGTCAAGAATAATTCATATTTCTTACCACTGGCAGATTTCCTGACGTAATGTCTTCGCTTTCGTTAGATTCACTTGACTCTTCATTGTGGGTATCCTCATCAGAGCTTCCTTCTAATATACAAAATCAGTTCATATTTTATTAACTATATCAAAACAACTAAATGGCTAAAAACATAAACAAGTTTATTACCATGGCAACTAAGCACGTAGTAGGTTTGGGCATGAAATGACCCACAAAGTGGAAAGTGAGACTCGTACCGATCTGTGTAACGCTTTACTGACCCAATTACCGTGATTTTGCCTTTTGTTTGTTGAAAATGTGGATTAGTTTCTGAGTAACCACGACCAGAGCAACGGGTTCGAACATCTACATCCGGAACAAAGCCAATGTAAACATTTTTCTCGCCAGTGCCATCAGCTCCATTTAAGTGACCACCAATAACAGCACGCTCAAAAATTTTGTCCAGTTTTGTCTTGTCCCAGCGTTCGTCAACCTTCACCAGTTTATACATCCTGTTTCCTTCTCTTAGCCCACCCGGAATTGTTAAGACTTCGAAATTGCTTTCAATAAATTCCTCATTGTTGTAGGGAACAAGACAATGGCTAATACTAGGAGAGTTTTCCTGACTACTTGCTTTTCCTACTAGTAAATGCCCATTTCTAAAGGCACGACAAGGATATAAAGGCCAACGGGTAAGTTCGTAATAGCCAAAGCTATACATGGATTTTTTATCTTCTAGTTTAATGTTTCTACGGTTTACTCAACGATGACCAAAACAGCCACGACATTGATACAATTGATTTAAGTAGTCAGCGTCTAATATGCTAAGACCGACAGTGGTTTGTTCTCCGCATTTTGTGATAAACTTGTTTTTTGAGTTGACACATTTACCACTACCACATTCATAGTGCATTTGACTGGAGTAATCGTAGAATCCACGAAACCTATAGCTTTCTTGAAGTTTCCCATAGTTGGTTTTATCAAAACAATTTTTCTCATGGTTGCTAATTGTCACAAAATCATCTCTGTCGGCTCGCTGATGCTCGTGTCCCAAACAAAGGGAGTGTCCCAGTTCGTGAACTAAGGTGGCTTTGTTGCGACAGGTTAGTCCTATTTTGGCAAACTGATAACCAGTACGCATCATGCACACATGAGCTAAGCCACATACGTTGTTGTCCAACTCGATGCTTACGTAATTATAGTCACTCGAATTTCTCGGCTGAAAACGAATACAAGTTTTCTTGTGGTATTCGTCAAACGCAGCATGCACTTCAACTATGTCTGATTCGTTTAAACTATCATGTAGTTGGTATTTCACAATTCCGTCAGGCCAAGTCATTCTTGAAATCCGAACGTTTTGTGCTGCTACATTATTATTATTGTTGTAAATTCCCATCCACTCGTCAGGGGTAGAACAGTGGTATATGCCTTTAACGTGCGGAATCCAATACACAGTAAACACTAATATTAATAGAAGCTTTTGCGTGTTATTTGACTTTTTCATCTTTGCAAACGATACTTCAGTTTAAGAAATAAGGCTGGCAAATTTTTAAAACCCCAAAAATTACAACTTACAGTTTTTTTTCTAAACTTCTATAAATTTTGGTTGCTGCCTGCTGATGTGTGATGCCTGCTCTCAGCAAACTGAGTTTATATATGGTTTGCGGTAAGCATTACCTTGCAATTTGTGTAGCAATAAAGTCAGTTTTTTTCAGACGTCAAAGGTTTTGAGCAGCTTATCAGGGTCAAACCTGTCAACGATAACCAGTAGAAAAAACATTTTCCATTGATTCAAAACCTGTTGTTATAAAACTTATATTTGTGTTGTTGTCTCCATTTCCAAGCTTGAGACAAAACCTGTCATGCGAATGATACACGTAATTTTCATGCTTACCATCATTGCATCTTCTTAATAATTCATCTATCAGAAAAGATACAGAAAATATGCATTTATCTCTGTATCTCGTCACACCCAAATAGTAGATTTAGTCGTATGTGCCAAATGTCTTATTCTCTGAAATAAAATATACCAAAGCATATTTGTGCTCTTCCCAAACAAGGGCAAAGTTTAAAGATAAACGGTTTTGAATTTGAATGAATAAATGAATGAAACGCTTTTTCTATTGCTATTGCTGACACATTAAAGTCTGATAAAATGCTTAAAGCTGCTATTCCTGGAAATGTTTACGTTAGACATCCATTCCAAGATATCTTTAGTAGTGTGAAAATTCTCAACAAATTAAAAATTGCTTGCAATAAATACTTTAAATGTAGAAGTGATATTTGCATTCGGCATGCTAACGACAAGATTTTTCTCATTAAACAAAAGAAAGAGGAGTAAATATTTGGGTAAATATTTTTAGCTCTGATCGCAGTTGAAAATGCAAACTCAACTTCATATAACAACTATTAAATAGATTGAATTAAGAAATGTTGAGAAATTCTGTGAGCTGGAACTGTGATAAGTTAACTTGTTATAGTACTGCTATAGCAAACGCAAAATAGGTATGTTGCCTATACAGATAGGTTTTTTACACACTTGATTACTGACCTTCATCTCTTTTCCGAGACCTGCTCAAGAAAAACAGATTGGTATGGTTGATAACCCTTCAGTTATATTTTGTTTGGCCAACAACTTTTGACGCTCTAATATTTAATATAAAATTCAGTACATACCGGTTTAGTTCCTGGGTAATGTTGCTTATATGTTTCTTTAGTTAGAATGGTGCACAGTTATTTTTTGGCGAAAAACATTTTGGTCTCCGTATGCACGCTTCGTCTCAGAAGATATCAATTTCCAGTTAAAAGTAATAGACAATTTCGCTCAAAATGCAACAAAATACCAAACAGCAAGTTATTTATTTTTTAACACTAAAGATGCTTATAATTTTAGCACTCAAAATATTTTGTGTAGGTAGATTACTGAAAACCCTTTATATTTTGTTTGCGCATGTCTACGATAAGTATTACTCAAAACAATTTGCTTAATTCTTTGATTACTAATATTATCGTCTTGCTTTTGTTTAATTTGCTTTGAAGTTAATCAAAACACAACCAATAACCATCTATTTTCTAGAGGATCTATAGCAAAAATACATCGTAACTAATAACACTGGGAAGTTAATACCCGCAGCATGTGCTTAAATTTAGGCCCCTATACAGGCTCATATGAAAGGACTGTCTAAAGTTTAATTTTCCGTGTAATGATTACACTGTAATCGCAGACGTTTACACAACTTAAACATTCAATAAGTCTTGTGATTACTGCATTTTATCTCTGTAACATTCCGAACACAATCCCATAATTACTTAATGATTCAAACTAGTACACAATTTAAACATTTATATATATATGAAAATTATTTCAAACCCCAATTCAAACCCCAATTCAAACCAATGGTAATATTTTAAGTAAAACCCAACAAATTACTGCAAAAAACTTTTGAATTTCCAATTAAGTGTTTTTTCTTTTAACTAGTATAATTGTAAACAAGATTCTCAGAGAAATGCTTGTACTAAAATCTAAAATTACTGAGAAAATAAATTGAACCATATATCATCATCTGACCTATCCTGTATTTAATATTATTTCTATTGACTGGGTTGTCGTCACTGGTTACGTATATATATTTAGCTTGCCACATAACGAGACAACCTGTGCGCTACGCAACAGTTGTAAAAACAGGAAACAGAAAAGTGTAGGGTATGTCAAACATTTCCTGTCGTGAATTGACAAGTTTTCTGCTAGGAACTTATACAGACTCTAACAAATTGTCTAGTAAAAAAAACTATTTGACGTAGCATATAGATTTCAGTCTGCGTCAAGTGGCAAAACAAAAAGTCTAGATAACATTTTGAGTACAAACCATTTCTGAGTATCTTAAGTTGCCTATTTTTTGTCTCTGCAACTATCACGACATACATATTAGGTTGCTACTTGACTTTCATAAAGTAGTAGATTCACAAATATATAATAATATAGTCCAGTGCTGTTGCCGTTAATACAAAAGAGATTCAAAAAATGCTAACTGAACTTCAAGTATTTGCTTTTAGATTTCTCAACTCCTGTTTCTGGTACTTACCCAGTTTTGTCATAAACTGGGATTCGTCTTATACCAGTATTCAAATGAAAATTGCAAGAACACCTTGGATTGTTTTTGGCATTGGCATGGTCCAGACTCTATTTGTAGGCCTAGGAAATATTTACGTGGTGGCTTCCCATTTCTACTTTCAGCATCGCGTGCTATTCAATTCCACATTTGTTGTAGTATGTACTACAGGAAGTTTCATTAGTCTTCTTACAGTTACAATTGCAGTAATAGTTCTACTAAAGGAAATAAATGAATTCGTGACTTTCTTAAATCGTATGTTTTGTTCCGAAGCACTATTGCTTAAAGGTAATGTAAAACAAATTTAAATTCCTACATATATGAAATACAAATATAGCATAACCCTCGATCCTTAAAATATTTAAAATTATCTTCAGAATTTCAACCTCAGGCAATCGACAGTAATGGCAGATACGTCATCTACAGGCAAGAAGATATTGCGGGTTTGATGATGTGCATCATAGTGTTGATCATGGCTCCAGTTCCGTTAATCTTCACTGCAGTAGCAATATTTGAGCATTGGGACTGCATCGGTTTTATTCTTGAAGATATTTTACCAGATCCAAAATACTGGAACATTCAAACTTGCTGTTTGATAATACTGCTTCGATACGTTTTGGCACTGCCCAGTGTTCTGTTTGTATTGCAGGTTTTATCTCATTTAATGTTGCATGGAATCGTTGGAGTGGACGTTTTCCTCAAATCTCTAAATTGCCTATACCAAAAAGTAGAAACAACTGAAGACTATATCCGTGGCTACAATTATCTCATGATAAGTGGTATATGGGCTGAAAAGTTTTGCAATAACATACTCTGCTTAGTAGTTAATTCCACTTACTGGGGTACAATTTGGGGTTTATGGTTTGCCATAAAAGGCTATCACAAGGTAGATACATTGATATATATGCTGATTGTTGTAGGAACAATGATGGCAATTATCTATGCAGCTATTGCGCTACCAGAAATTAGAGCCATAATGGAAACTGTAGAAAGTATGATGGCTAAACATAAGCTTCACGCAATGTATGTATACAAAACTAGACGCACTAGAAAAGCACATGCAATTTTGTCTCAGATGCAAAGTCTGCGGTATTTCAAATTTAGATTTGGTCCTTTTCACGAATTTGAGGAAAATTATGTTGTGGAGTACTTTACTGGAATACAGAACAAAGTTTTGGCTTATATATTAACGATAGATTTATAGTACTACAAACGACAAATTATGAACTTTTACATGCATACAAAAAATTTTGGAGGTGAAAAATAAATAGTTTTGCAGTTTTACCGATTGTCGAAAGTTTTTAAATTTACCAATTAAATGACGGGCATTTACATAAATTAGGTAGTTGAAAGACTTATGCGCTTGTATATGAATTAGAAGAAGCATACTCTGAGTACTATTTTGCACCAAATGTCAGTCAAGCCTAAAATAAAATCCTGTGGGATGATTTCGTGACATTTCCTAGATAGAATTTGTCTATGTATGATACCTTTGCACATATTGTAAGCACAGCGCATAAAAATAGAATTGAGAACGCGCATGCACGCGTATAACATTTATCTTTCATTTGCATTTGCGTGATTGCTTCGAAAGGCTTGCTTATCAAGCCCAACTTAAGCTTTCTTGGAAGGAAAACATATAAATAAATTTACTTTTGACCAACAACAAAGGCTTATTTTTAATCGCATCGATGATGCCGTGCAATATTCTAAAAAAGGTAAACGCGCCTGAAATGATGCATCCCACATACTTTTTTTCAGTTCAGTATTTATTTAATCTCAAGAAATTGCGTTTTCAATAAGCTTAAATTTTCGTTTTTTGTAAGTCTAAATATTTTATCTGGAATTCCTTGTTGTACCAACAAAAATTTTAAAGAACATAGTATTTACTGCTCTTTGTGAAATGTAGATTTTAGCTTCATATTAGTCGAGAAAGTTTCTAGCAGATTTCAAGATCTGAGTAAACATACTTGAAACATATTGATGCCACTAATCATTCATTCGTTTTCATATTTGTAGTAACTTAGTGTAAGTTTAGTAAATGGCTTCGGTTTGCACCTAAATTACATTTAACTTAATATATCCAATCGAGCACTAGGGTTTATATTACCTATTTCTAGGATAAACACATGAAAGTAGTCAAAATGTATTGTGACCGCATAAGTTTGCTGCTGTTTGTTATTTTCGTTTTGTTGGTTTCCTCACAAAACACTTTTAGTCTGTCCTTAGCTGAACATATCAAGCCATTTGAAAAATGCTTTGTTCAAATTACAACATACCAAAAACCTGTAGATATTAGTTTGCCAATTCCAATTACTATTAGACATATCAATGCACAAAGTAAGAAAAATTCTATTTTACTGAAACGCTGTGAACGTCGCCACATCTTTACCGAAGTAAAGTCCAGTTCTCAAATATATTTTGATTTTCATGGCAAAATATATGACAACGCTAGTGCCGAAAAACCTTCTGTAAATCAGTCACTAGCAGATATATTTAATTGTCCCCGCTCCCATTTCTTTCATGGAGGACCTGATTATGAATTCATAAATCCCAAGAAAAACTGGAAAAGCTATGGTTTATGCATCAAAGTAAATTATTTATATTTCTCAGCAAAAACAAGGCCATGGTTTTGTGAATTGCATTTGGATATGTATCCAGACCAGTTTTCAATTTTTTTCAACCCAACGCAAAGTTTTTGGTTTTGGCCCATGTTCTTGGATCCAGATTCCGTTGACATAGATTTAAGAAGTGATCTACTTGTATACTTCAAGAGTACACAAACAGCTTTGATGCGAGTTTATTTCCTAGTTATCTCACGTAAAATCATCAGCAGGACATACAACAAATGGACAACACAAATTTGGAGCAGAATCCGCTGGTACTTTGGAAACTATGATGTATTCGGCCACCTGCAAATAGATTCAAGCAAGTTTCAAAGTGAAAGACAAATGTCAGTTCTCCATATTTCAAAACCTTGCTCATTCTCCAAACACCTTTGTAACTTTGAATTAGAAATTTTGTCAAACCGAACTGATATGTTGGAACATTTGTCAAAAAATTATGCCACAATTGTGCATCCAGACTTTGTCGAGGTGCAACTTGCATGGACTAAAACTCTTGGTTCAATGTATCTCAATATACAGAAACAGGAAACATCATTGGAACAACTACGTTACAGTTTCCAAACAAGAGATCTTCTAAACTTTCGAGAAATACAGCACTTTCAAATGTGGAAAATGTTTCTAACGAATTCCACCCTACAGCATGGTGGTTTAAAAATGTACAAACACCGGGTACTGTTATACTTTTCAGCAGACACTGTATTAGTACCAGAAACAAACACTACAGTGTCGCCATCTTTCTTAATTCTAAAGTATAAATATATTGGCTGCGGAAGATCAACAAATACTCAACTGGGATTTGCTGAGTTAGTAGCCAGTTATGATGGTTATTGCTGGCTGTGTATTGTCTTAGTTAATCTTTTGTTTGCACCAGTTGCACTTATTGCCTTATATAGATACGACATTCACTGTAGCAAGTTGTACCAACTCAATTGTTTAGGGTATTTTACATCTTCCCTAAAGGCTTTGATAGAGCAAGGAGACCCATTCCGTGCTAGAATAGTAAAACGGGCCATTTTAAAGTTTGCAATAGCACCTCTGCTTTTAGTTAGCATAGTAATAAGCAGTGCTTACAAACGTGACAACATAGACAGACTAGTTGCACCACGAGCAAAAGTTGAATACAAGTTGCTTACACAACTTGTGGAAAATACATTTGATATTTTTGTTGAATCCGGTTGGGTGTATAAGTACCCAAGATCCAGAGGAGAAGACGCAGTCAAAACATTAACTAAAGTCAATAATCATTTATATGAGCCCAAAAATGCTACTCAAAACAGATTTAAGATCTTTTCTCGTGTTGGAGTAGTACGCAAATATGACTCCACTTGGTTTGAACATTTGTACAATTCTACAAGGTTTCATCCTAATCTTTTTGATTGGAATGCCGCATACAAAGGTTTGCTTACTGATGTTCAAGATTTTCATCACATTTTTAATAAGCGGCATAAAAACTTAGTCCTGGAAAGCCTGACAGCCTGTAAAAAGGCAGCCGCTATGATGCCGGAGGCTCTAGTTGAACAAATGAAGAAGCAACTTTTAGGGATGCACAAAAGAGACAAAATACATGTTGGGCATGAAAGTCTAATAGAAATTGGATTGGATCATTATGCCATCCCAAGAATGAGGAATTACTTTCATGGTTGGAAACCTACACTTTCAGATCAGCTAACTAAACGCTTAAATGGCTACCTGGCTTCTGGATTTGATGGAAGATGGCTCTCATTAGCTGTGTGGCTTGGTAAAATGCGCAAAACTGATAACAGCGGGAATATGTTAGCTTTAGTGGAAAATGGTCATCAAAGTGCGTCGATTCACGGAAATATTGTGGTTATTTTTATTGTGCTGCTAGCTGGCAACCTTCTTTCACTTGTTATTTTTGGTTTGGAAAATCGCTGGAGAATCAATGTGTTACTGGCATGCACACTTGCCAAAATATGCAGAAACGTTAACACTTTTTTGGTTCTATTAAAAATTAAGTAATTAATAATAACTTATTATATATCTATGCATATTATTGTATAACGACATTGTCAGCAGGAATTTAAAACTAATCTATACATTTTTTACATCTCCGGCACCTGTATTCTAGTTATATAATTACCGTGTATACAACTTTTTGCACATAATTAGGTAATTTTTTAGGTAGGTAACAAATTGTTTGTGTTGCTTGCAAGATACTTTTGTAGATACAAAGTAAAAATATTGTATGTGCGCTGTGTACGTACTTGTACATATGAGCGTGTGTAGAGTCTTGTGGGACGTGTGTGTATTCAAAAACGCCCGTAATGAGTATGCATGCGAAATGCTTTAATATCCTTTCTTAGCCCTTGTGAAAATATGTTTTGGGGTGTAAAAATGAATGACTCACTCATCAGACACAATGTATGATTTAGATACGAAATACCATTTTGGAGTATGCTACTTATCACAGTAGCTATTACGTAGCGCACCTAGCATTTTTTATATGGTAAATTACATAAACTTAAATAAGTTAGCCTTGTAATTTGTATTTTATGAATTGTATTAGCCTGGCACGCACGATTCAAATCTATGCTTATTTCCTGGTCCAAGGTAAAAGTATTGAATTTAACCTACACGTATCCATTCACATTTTTAAATGTAAATCATAACTAATGTTAGTAAAAGGAAATAAAATCAAATTGTCACAAGAAGGATTGTTTAAAGTAGTTAGATAAGTCAAGTCAGAATTAGATGCGTTTGAGTTAAATTGCTGTATAATAGGCATCTTTTTATGAAAGGGGCAATTAGTAAAACTTGTATGTACCTGAATTTCATAAATGAAATTACCTTGTATTATCTGATATAGTTTGTACTATTATTATATAAACTGGCAACTGAGTTAACTAATTTTTTAGCATCCGGAAGCATTTATGTAATGGCTTCTCATTTCTTTGGACACATTCGACCAATGTTCTCCACAACTCATATACTTGTATACATTGCCGGAAGCTCCCTAGTCCGAATTACAGTAGTTTATTCTCTAGTAGTTTTGGTTAAAGAGAAATTTGACTTCCTGCTATTTTCTAACCGTTTGTATGCCATTGAAAAGCGGTTAATTACAGGTATGCAACATTGGTATAATAACAATTAGAAAACAATTTTAAAATAACTGAAGTTAAGTCTGGGTTTTTTTATTCTAGAATTTAAGCCACGAGCCATCGATTTTAACATGTTGATTATAACCGACGGTCAAAAAGACTTCGCAGGCTGGATGATGAGCCTCATAGTACTTGCCAATGCACCAGTACCTTTAGTTTTTGCTGCTATTGCAATTTTTTAACGCTGGGATTGCACGGTTTACATTATTCAAGATATTCTACCCAACCCAGAATATTGGAGTATGCAAACTAGTTATTTGGTACTGTTGACAAGATATATTTTGCTAGCTCCTAGTGTTGTTTGGGTACTGCAAACTCAAAGTTTTTTGCTTATGGTAGGAATTATTGGGATTGACAAATTTGGGAAGTATCTTAAACTACTAAGTCTCAAGGTTCATAAGACAGAAGCCTTTATGCAATATTACAAGTACCTTATAATAACGTATTGCGCAACTGAGAAAATGTGGAATAACATGTTTTGCTTTGTAATCAATGTAACATACTGGGGTACAATTTTGGCTTTATGGTTTTGTATACACGGTTTTGGAAAGATTGACTTGTTAATGTATGCTGCACTTGTAGTAGCATTAATGTTGCTGATACTTTATCCAGCTGTAGCTCTACCGTTTTTAAAAGATTATAGACTAATTGTGCGAAAGATGATATCAGAGCATAGACTACGATCGTTGTTTATCTATAAGAAAGTACCCTGTAGAAGGACACGCATTCTATTGGCTAAAACGCAAAGTATAAAGTGATTGAAATTCTACTTTGGACCGTTTCACGAAGTGGAGGATGATTACGTTGTACAATATTTTTCGGGTATTCAAAGTAGAGTAGTAGACTTTCTTGTTATGGTACAGTTATAACCTAATATATTGTTCTGTTACCTATCCTGCGGTTTAATGTTATTTACCGATAAGTTTACTATACAAAAATTAATAGCACACACAGAGAGTTTACAAATAAGAAGTACATACTTCGGAAATTTGCTTCTGAATAAGCAATGAATGTTTTTGCGGTTAATTGCTAAGCACTTATGTTAGGCCTCCTTTTCTTGTCTGTTTATAAAAGTAGCATCTGAAACATTGCAGTAGCATACGAGCATTAATTGGATCTTAAACATAAAGTGTTAGCATTGACACGTAGACAAGCGATATTAGTTTTGGATATTAACAAACTGTGTAGCATTGGACCTAGAAGTGGAATTATCAACATGGGATTAGCAATAAGATGGTTACAAACTTGTTAGTTTTACCCGAATTACCGAGACGCAACTTTAATATAGATTTATAAAACAACAATTCAAATTTAGTAAAAAGGAAATGAATTAAAATTTTACAAAAATATTCTAGTAGTTTAAAATTAAAATGTTTTATTTTTCAAGAAATTTGTATGAATATTATATTTTGCTATTTATATGATAAGCTTTGTAATTTGCTAAAATATATTTTGGCTTTAAATTCCTATAGTGAAATGCTAAACTGTGGATTATAAAAAAACCATTTAAATACAAAATAATTTTGTTTTTTTTGCTTGAAACTTTTACGAAAATGTTTAAACATTCATCAGGGAAGGGAATTAGATCACAAACATATTTTCGTTTTATTAAAGTTAAACTTCTGACATTTACTTTTACTTCAATTTTAGAGCATTTATTCATTCAGAGCAGTCGTTCATTGAGTGGCTTAAAAAGTATTCATAATGCTAACAAACTTCAGGTTTTTAGTTTTCGTTTCCACAAATCATGTTTCTGGTTTTTCCCTAAATTTGTTCTAGATTGGGATCCTTCATTTACTAAAACGCAACTAGCAACAAATCGCAAATCATGGATAATCTTTATACTAACAAAGCATGATGTACGTACTTTTCATGGCAATGGAAAATATGTACGTAATAATTCTACATTTATATGGACAACCACGGGCATTATTTTCTCCAACTCACATTCTCGTGGGAATTGCTGGTACTTTCTTCATATGTATTGTGGTATTAATATCGGCAATAATCTTGATAAAGGAAGGAAAAGAACTTGTGTGGTTGCTGAATCGTTTGATATCCATTGAAATGCTTCTGTATAAAGGTATAAAAACATACATAATTTTGAAGCTAAATAGTTAAACAGCTATATGTAAATGTTTCTAAATGCTGTATTTGTAAATAGAGTTTAATCGACGAGCTATCGACACTAACAACAGGTACGTCATTGACATGAAGCATGACTACGCCGGATGGCTAATGTGTATAGTTGTTATATGCTGGGGATCGTCGCCATTAATAATGACAACAGTAGTTGTATTTGAGCGTTGGGACTGCACAGCCTTTATTCTAGAGGACATTTTACCGGATGTCAAGTACTGGAGTTTTGAAACATGTTGTTTGATAATATTGTTAAGATACATGCTAGCCGCTCCAGGTATTGTTTGGATATTGCAGGTACTATCATACCTGCTATTGATATGTATTGTTGCGGTAGACAGCTTAGTGAAATATCTAACTTGCCTCAGTAGCAAAGTGAACAACTCAGAGAAGTTCATACAATACTATTCATTCTTATTGATAACGTATTGCGGCACAGAGAAAATGTGGAATAATATTCTTTGCATAGTGATCAACTTAAGCTACTGGGGTACTATATGGTCATTGTGGTTTTGTATTCAAGGCTTTACAAAAATTGAACCAGCAATATATGCAGTACTTATTGTTGGCACACTAATGGTAACTGTCTACGCAGCTGTTGGATTACAAGAAATCAGAGATATTATGCAAACTGTGAAAGCTATGATGAGAAAGCATAAAATGCGTGCACTTTGTGCATATAAAGTAACGCACACCAGAGCAACGCGTGTGATCCTAGCTCAGGTAAAAAGTCGAAGATATTTCAAATTATGTTTTGGACCGTTTCATGAGTTTCAGGAAAACTATGTTGTGGAATATTTCTCAGGAATAAAAGATAGAGTTGTAGAGCTACTGCTTATGATAAAACTATGAAATATGAACATATTATGTTGTTGCTTTTTGCATTTACTAATGTTTCGTAAGTATTACGTTGTTTTTTAAATAAAAACAAAATAATTTTACAAATTTTAATATGTTTAAACTTATTGTGCGTATCTCTTGCATTAAAATGAAACTATAAATCTATCTGCGGATATGCAGTGTGAAACCGTAAGGCTCTTGGCTTCGTCGTATATTTAAAATATTCTTATGCTGTTGAGAAATTGTAAATGCAGCTCTCATGGAAAGTATCAAATAGGATTCTAGCATCATACTTTTAGCATTACACAGTTTGTACGTAGTAGAACTCATTACCTACATGACTACACTAAATCTTATAGTTCCTACGTATACATAGTTTTTTTTTTAATTTGCTCTGGTTGTGCTACATTAAATTTCAAATTACTTATTCCGTCTATTTGTAAACAAGCTCTTGTTCTATATTACTAAAACATTTTTCAAATCTATTTAATTATCTAATGAAATGAATCCAAGCAACATTTTAATGTTTTATTTAAATTGAAATAATTAAATTCTTCTTAAATGACGTCCAAGTGAGCGTAGAATAACCTTTTGTATATAAATAAAGTAGTCCAAAATAACTGGTTGATACCAGTTTACAGGCAACAAATTGCGGAATACATTTATTTTTAAAGTTCACGCACGTGCAAATAAAATAAAGCGTAGTAAGTAAAGATACGGATTAAGAAGTTATTTTAATTTGCCTCCAATCATATTTAGGTTGAGTATTTAACTATTTTTAATACTGAACCTTTATTGCAGAAATTTAACTATGAAGACAACATACTTTGTCTAATTTTACAAACATGTGTGGGTCGAGATAAATGTCATATTAAAAGCATATAAGATAGTAAAACTTGGGTTATTTCTCGTTCTGCTTAAACACCTCAAGAAAATCATTTGCCGGGTTTGCCGTCTCTTAAGTAGATTGAATTTGCAAAATGCTAACAGAGCTTCAAATTCATGCCTTTAAATACCACAAGTTTTGCTTTTGGTACTTGCCAAAGTTTGTCATCAACTGGAACGCATATTACACAAAAATTGAATCAACAACTAAGAATCTACCATGGATCATTTTTACCATTAACTTGCTGGATTCTATATTCATAGCTACTGGAAATATTTACGTGATCATATCCTATTTTCAGGGACACTCTCGTCCTATTTTCTCTGCCACTCATATACTAGCATATATTGCAGGAAGCATCTGGATATTCGTTACAGTACTATATTCTTTGGTTCTTTTAGTAAAAGAGAGATTTGATTTTTTATTATTTACAAATCGCCTGTATGCCACGGAAGCTCGTCTAATCAGAGGTATGTTTGCATTTGTCATAAAAAATATTTTTGAAGCTAACTTTTTATATTTTCTAGAGTTTCATCCACGGGCCATAGCTATTACAAACAAGAAACTGGTTGTGGCTTACGGTCATGAAGACTACACAGGTTGGATGATGAGCATTATTGCCTTTACTCATGCAACAGTTCCTATTTACTTTGGAGCAATTGCACTTTTTGAACGCTGGGATTCTACTGCCTATATTTTGCAAGATATTCTACCTGATTCTAAATATTGGAGTTCTCACACATGCTATCTGGTTTTGTTTTTAAGGTATGTTTTATTCACCCCTAGTGCAGTATGGGTACTACAAACTCAGAGTTTCTTGCTTATGGTAGGAATCGTTGGAGTTAGCAAGTTTGGAAATTATCTACAGTTTCTTAGTCGTAATGTAAAACAGACGGAAGCTTTCATGCGGTACTATACATACCTGATGGTAACTTATTGCGCAACTGAAAAAATGTGGAATAATATATTTTGTTTTGTAATCAACGTAACCTATTGGGCTACAATTTGGGGCTTATGGTTTTCTGTTCGGGGCTTTAGGAGAATAGAATTTATAATGTATGATATAGTTGTAATAACAGTGGTACTTTTAATTATTTATCCAGCTGTTGCTTTGCCATTTCTTAAAGAATATAGGCAAATTGTTGAAAATCTGATGAAAAGACATCAATTACGGGCTTTATATATTTACAAGAAAAAGCGTACCAGACATGCTCATTCTGTTGTTGCTAAAATGCAAAGTTTAAAACGCTTTAAATTCTGCTTTGGACCTTTTCATGAAGTGGAGGATAATTACGTGATAAATTATTTTTCAGGAATCCGAAGCAGAGTTGTGGAGTTTCTTGTCATGATAAAATTTTAGTATGTATTACAAACTGTGTCCCAAACACATCTGTACAAGTCATATTTTAATTTTCTACTTTATCTTTAGTAAGGAATTGGAATCGCCAGAAACTCGAATTTGCATGCGTATGTAGATGCTTATGGCAATATGCTTAATGCTTAAGCTAATAGTCACGGTTAAAATTTTTATGGTAAATAAAGTTAACCTGTGGCAGCTGCGTTTGAACTTTGAAAGATTTTGAACATTTAATGGCGTCAGCGTGCAATTTCGATAAACCCAAAATTTTGGTTATCCTTAAAACTACTTTAGACAATAAACAGAATTACACTCATAACTAAAACTTATAAAACCTATTGCATACCACACCACAAGTCTTAATTACAACCATAATCACATCACAAAATGCGCCTTATTCTTTAATAACACTAAGTCTGCTGTTTACCCGAAAACCAGCTTCTTCCAGTTTTTGTCCATAACCGTTTACCACTAAAATTTCAATGTTGGCATTTGCAGATACTTCTTGTCCTCCTTAAATACAACACCAAAATGTGTAAAACCATCAAAATTATTGTTCCTTAGTAAATTGGATTTGTACTCACCATACGCCATCCAGCAATATCTATTGCTAACTGTACCACCGATTAACAACGATCCATTGTACAGTGCACGGCACAGGTAAGCTGATATACCTTCCCTAGTTACCCCTCCCTTGACAGCGTTTGCTGGGACCTTGCCGTTGCTGGGTATCCAACTGGTTGCTCCAGGAGCAGTAATAAGTATCTGGAATTAAGTATACTTTAGCTTTAAAACCCCAAAAAACTTTGCAATATTTGCAATTACGCTTACCTGAAAATCTTCTGACCAGTGTTCTTTACCAAATGTTCCTGCTGCACAGCCAGTACGTTCGGAACCTAATAAAAGTTTCCCAGCAACCCATCGTCCAGTGTCAGCCAAAATACGACAGGCATAGAGATGAGCTGTGTTGTTTTCAAATCCATCAGGAGTTGGTTGTAAAAGCGCCACAGACGATGGATCAGTGGTAACCCAATCATAGACTGCAGAGTTTACGCCGATGTGCAAAAACGCTACAGCTAACACTATAATTTGCAGTTTATTCATTTTTGTAGTACGTTTTATGGACACCGTTAAAACTTGATTTTGTGAAGGATAAACGACAAATGAGTCAATTTGACTTGGTTTTGGTATTTATATGAACCTGTTTGTCGATGTTTTAAAAAACATGTTTTCCTTTATACTATAATTTAAAATTTAAATTAGGCTTTGGATAGTTATGTTTTCGATTTTATACAACGTAGAACTGCGCATCTTTTCAATTGTTATGATTGTGTATCAAAAATCACCAGAAGTGCAATTATTCGTGAGCATAAATACATAATCCTTTATTACGAGTAGCTAGGCATTTAAACCCCGGTTTTTAAACACGTGCACATAAATGTCTGTACAATATTTCACGTATTATTAGTTATGTGCATGAGGAAGACGGTTTAGTTATTCCTTTGTCATATTCTTATCCTTATTGGAATAGAAAATCAAAACGCTATGTGACTATTTTGAGTGACTTCTATATTCTACAGAAAACGCTACCACAGTAATAAATTATACATTCTCAAATTTATTATGTATTATGCAACATCACGATTTCACCACAATGACATTTTATCATATAAATTTAAACACAACCGTAATTGTTCAGTTCCTTCCTCCTTCAAAGCTTGTTTCCTTTATAAACTTTTCACTTAACTTTGTGCATGATTTGTTATGCGTTGTCTGCACTAAGATTCTTAAGCATTTACACTTCTATTTAGCTACAAGCTTTTTATATCCTTCCAATGACAAAAGCTTAAGTTTTCTTGCGCTTTAACTTGGCTGGATTGTTGACCTCATGTTAATAGTAGACTATTTGCTCATGTCTTGGTATATTGGCGTTTGAAAATATATTAACCCCATGTGAAACCAAGCGTGCATATATTGCGTGTAATCTTCGAAAAGTCATTGAAACAGTTTACAAGCTTGTATTTTTGCAGCTAAATTGGTTTTGATTGAGACTAGAATACTAGAATAAAAAACCAAAGCTGACTTAAAATTGCAAGAATTAAAAACATACATACAAATTATTTGGAAACTTTAATTACAAGCAATTTGCAAAAGCCTCTTTAAAATGGACGTCTTCTATACCAACTGCTTCAGCATTATTGGTGCACGAGTTTTTAGAGTGTACAACAATTTGTTCTTTAGAAGAATTTCTTTGCATATTCCGTCCACAAATAATTCATAAATGTGTGGCATGCTTAGTAACATAACCAAACCTAGTATGCTATTGAGATTTCAACTATTTTGCTTACGGCTCTGTGACATATTTAGATACCAGCAATTAGGTACCTACATGTCATAAGAATTCATATAAACTCATCTACATTCATTTACCGTAATACCTATAATTATTGGCTATTGATTGTTGACGTGTAAACTTTAGTTCATGTATTTTCATTGACTTTCATTAACTCTCATTTAATAAGATACCTATAATAATTGGCAAATTATTGGAATTGCTCATGCTATTGGTATTTATTGGAATGGACCTTTCATTCCCTCTTTATTTTAGAACATTCTATTTTCCAAACGTATTTTGATTGATCTTAAATTTGTATGATGCAATATTCCTGTATAAATACCGACTCAAAATTGAATAATATTATCAGTTGAGACTCAAGCTTTTGGCAAGAGTTTCCTGGTCAAACCTTTCTTCAAATACAAATACCTGTGTTGTATCCTGTTAATTTCTGGGAAATCATTACCCTGAGCTACATCATAAAACCCGGCGTTTCTGCTATTTCTCTCTTTATTTGACAGCTCATAACGTGATAAAACCTTGTCCGGTAATTACCTACAACTGCCTATAAGATGCTTCCTGCTCCCGGATGTTATGTAATGCATTTTGAATTTCACGCTTATAAAAGCATTTTTACTTTGCATATTCACAAACCATTCCCCACTTATTGCTCAAATCCGGGTTTTTAAAATTAATAATAATAAATAATTTCATACGTTTATTTAGGTATCTGAGTAAACATGGAAAAGATTAAAATTGGCGAAATCAAAATGTTAACGTCAATTACACTTTGTTCAGCTATCAATCAATAACACATGTGAAACTGAACAACTATTTGCAAATGTAACTTTTCAGGATTCCGTGATTGGGCTTGCTGTAATTTTTCTGTTTTATAAACAAACACAGATGTTTTTACAAAACCAATTAACTAAATACACTACGCCAGTATAAAAGAAAGAAATGTGGAGCTTGATTGACTTATTTAGTCTGCTGGTTTGATTTTTACGGATTACAAGTGGGATTGCCAAAATGCCAAAACTTGTTCTATTGACTTTATTTTTTGCAAGTTTGCACAGTTCTATTGTGGAATCTGTGATATACTATTGGAAAGATACTACATCTACATCTGCAGTGCTTCTCCGCCTAAATCCTGATGGACTTGAAGATAACAAAGTACATACCTATTTATGCCGCCTTAAAGAACATTTTGGACTTACAGAGGAGAGATGGGTCACTGGAAAAATTATATTAGGAAGCAAAAGGTGGAACGAGTGCAGAGTTGGTTCCCATGGCGCAGATATAGTTTCTGATGAGTTCCAGGTAAAACAATTTTTTTCATGAATAACACAACTTTTGATTCATTCTTAATTATAATTTTTTATTAAAATATTAAAGATGCTTATTGCACCACCCGGCACAACAAGTTGGATTCCCAGTAACGGCTCTGTTCCAAAATATGCTGTTTTATCAGGAACAACGCGAGCTTGCCAAGAAAGTTTTCCCTGTCGAGCCCCCTACGAAAATTCCTTGTTGGTGGGTGAAACTCAAAATGGAAATACCTGCCATGTGTCAAATGGTAAATTCATTATAATGCAAATCTGTATTTTACGCAAACATTGCATTTTACAAGCTTAAGTACAAGCATAAACTGATTTTTTAGGTGTTCATGAGTTATTCCTAACAAGCAATGTAGAACTTCTTGTGGTTAATGGATACGGAGCTAAACTTGAAGAAGCTGGCTTATAATGAACCTGCAACAAATTAATATAAAATGCAGAGTTTACATAATATTACATATATTGGTAGTTATAGCTTACGTAATCTCAATTTATTGAAGGTCGAACTACAGTTGATCTATTGAACATACAAGAAACAATCGTTTTTCTGTAAATGTAACAAAAACAATAAAGAATGTGGTGTTTGTATGCACTCCGTGTTGACGAGGAATATGAGATATGTTTATAAAGCATAATTTAAACAAAACTGCTGCCCATTCAACAAACCAATTTATTTTCATTTAACTAGCAAGTTTATTAACTTCAAAGAAACTTTTAAAAACTATGTAGAACGCAAAACAAAACTGTGGAAACAATTTTTAGGTACGTGCATGAACAAATAATGCATACACATGTAAACTGACCAGTACAACAAATTTTTTGACAGCGTCAGCAATCGTTCTGAAATTGCAGCAACAAAAGCACAAACCGAATTTTAAAAGTAATTTAGCTAGTAATTTAATCGCACGTATAACATTCTTGACTAAGATTGTTTATCCCAATCATCCTCTTCTTTATCCTCCCCATCTCCTTTTTCTGCTTTGGCGACATCCTTCTCTGCTTCTGCAAATTCCGCTGGCACTGTGCGACTTTCATCTTCGTCTGATTCCTCTGATGTTCTTTTTGTAGTAGAACTACCTTGATCATCATCTTCCTTTACTTTAGCTGTACGACCGCTCAGTGCATCTATTCGCTTAACTAATTTTTGCTTTCTTTCTTCCTGTTCCTTGGCAGCTTCAGCTATTGCGTTTTCTTCAGCCTGTTCCCTTTGCTCGGCTTCTTCTTTTCCTTTTTGTGCGTCCGCTTCTGTTAGGTGATGGCAAACGTAGTAGCCCTTTGTGTTTTTAAAACATAATTGCAATCGACGTTCTTCCGGGATGTATGGTTTTAGTCTTTTAAAATTTACTAGAAATATTAACAAAATTAATTGTTTACTGTTAACAAACCAATTGCTTGCATTGAAATATTTTAAAAACTCACGCCAGCATTCACCCACAAGCAATAAGCAAATTTGCACTCTGTATTCTTCAATTCCTTTTTCCATTTCAGCATCATCGGGATATACTGGCTCCGGCTCCCAGTCACCGCTAAACACATCGTTTGCATCAGAGGAATTTGACGATGGTGTAGGTGAAACCAGTTCATCTTCCGCAAAACTACTCGAAGCAATTGCTGTTGAAATAACGGTTATCAATACATGCCTGCATTACGTACAAATGTGTATTTTTTATCAACTTGAATAAAAACTTACCTAGTATTGCAAGTGCAAAATATGAAATCATATTTGTAATTTGTACGGGATTCATAGCAGAATGTCTGCGATTAGGGTGTCAAAATGATAAAGTGTTTAAAATGTTCAGTCAGATGGTGGCTTTTGGTATGGTAAATAGCTGTTCGTAACAAGGTTAATACAAAACTAAAATAGCATTAATGAAAACACATTTAGATTATTTTTATAAACTTAATAATAATTTATGACACTAATAAGTTCACTAAATGTGTTTTAACATTTTAATGTTGCGCAAGACATCATATTTGTGAACTTAGTTTATTGTCGCTTAATTAGTGAAACATAAAAGAGGTAGGCAATTAATTTGTACACAAACAGGTAATAAATCACAGTAATAAATCATTTTTATTTCAGTTTTATACAGTGTCATAAATTGTAAATATTAAATTATTTTCATTTAATTTATACATCAAATCAAATATTTGGCTCAAATACAACTATGTTTATTTTAAGCACATGTTTTATAAATTTAGAAGTATAATGCTATCAGACACTGACATTCCGGGTCTTTTTCATTAAACGCAGATTTTAGGGCCTCCATGTGCATTCCAGCAACTCAGGTTGTCGTGGTTTCTTTTCGTCTACCACAGTTTGATTGTATCTTGCACATAAGTCAATCTGCTCGTCACTTTGGTCAAGGCAATCGGCAATACCGTCGCACAACCAATGTCGATAAACGCACTGACCGTTATTACACTTGACCTAAACATAAATAATAAAGTTCAATATAGCGCTCGTTTTATATTTGCATGTGTCATTAATACTCATGTACGTCTTAAGCTTACAGCTCCGTCCGGACAGTCTGGACATCCATCACCACCGGTTATTTGGTCCACTTCATCTTCTTTAAAGACACTGCAGTCCGTGACACCTAAGTTCGAATAAAATGAAAATGGTTGACAATATGATAATGTATATGTACAAATGGTTGCTTATAAATGTTTACGACTTTACCATCGCATACTTGTGTGGGGCTAATACACTTAGGATTAGCTGTATCACAATGACACCGAAACTGTAACATTTTCAGAATTATTATAGTACACAAAAACTAGTAAAAATGAAAGCATTAATTTATAAATTTATCTCCGTTACCATGCCAGGTGCACAGTCTGGGCAAACTGGATTTCCAGTTTCAAGGTCAATCTCGTCACTGAGATCTCCGCAATCGTTTCGGTCTGCAAGCAGATTGAAATGAGTTTATCTCTTTAACAATTTTATGATCAATTAAATATTTAAAACTTACGATTGCAAACCATGTGGCCCCAAATACAGTTTCCGTTCCGGCACTCAAACTTCATAACCGCATGGTATAATATATGACAAAATTCAGAAAAAGTTATAAATAAATCAGTAATACAAAATTATGTTAATATAAAAATTACTTACAAATCCTGGATTGCACGCAGAATTTACCATTCCGGAAACTGCAAGTACCATTAAAGCAAAGAAAGTTAATTTATGCATTTTGTAGTTTCTAAAGCGATTCCAAAAGTTTTGTCCAGAACGCGAATATGATTGCTTACAAATTCAAATATGATCTGGTTTTGATTTATAAATGCTACAGTCTGGTATGGTTTCAATGCTGCATTTTATTATCTGCCTGCACTGCACACCCAACATGTCAATAGTCAAGCAATGATCGATACATCAAGATAAAATTTAAAGCATATTTCATCATAATATTGATTCGTAAAATGTGTCAAGTTGGAGTATAAATTGATAATTACGTGAAAATTTGCACATAGATCTGTCAATGGTATAAAAAGTAATATACTTTAAAGTTTGAGATAACGTGAGAGTATTAAAACTCAGCACGTTGACACAGCCGTGCATATAATTTGTTCGCGCAATTTAATTAAAAATTTGTTCATATTCTTTAACGACAGCTAATGTGTTAACGTTGGTCGATTTGTTGTCAGGTAATATTACTCAATCAATACGTAACGCATGAAATAATATAGTGGTATAATTTTATTTTGGGAAGTGCTGTCGGTGCTGTGTGTAATCTAGAAACATATTGTACGAGCCACAGCATTTGACGTTATTATATGTGACGTGTTAAGAATATTCCATACTCATGTGACTTTTGTATGATTTTTTATTTTATGTCTTATTTTAACTGTATCTTGACAGGTGCAGGTGGTTTAGCGCCTTTCATGTAGTTACACAAAAAACTACTTGATCAGAATCAGAAATTAATGATAAAACTGTTGAACAAACCAAATGTTGTTCGTACAAAAAGGTATTTCTGAAGTTGTTTTTTATTCTACTAGTTTGATGTTCAAAATATTACCTAAGTTTACGGGAGTGGTTTAGTTTTATTTACATTGGACTATATATGTACAATATTTTAGCACAATATCACTATAATGACAGGCACTTACAATATTACGCTTGTACGCAGATAATGAAATAGGTGACGGTTACTCCAAGAATCTACAAGTTTGAATTACTATTTGCATCATTTATGATAACTCAAATTAGAAAGCTTCACTTACGTTTGCTACCAAGTTGTAAGTAATTGGAAATATTCCACCTCCTTTAATAGCTACCACATTGTTGTCCAACTGATTTGTAATTAGAAACAGTTGCTCCATAGGAACCTGACGTTGGTTTTCTTCCAATGAAAACCAATGTTTGAGGTAGGTCATCTGAAACAATTTACAAAAATAATTTCCAACTCAATTCTACATTAAATCAAATTTTCACTTACCTACCTGTCGACAAACATCTGCCGAAAAACCCAAAATCGCGCATGCATTCACACAATAAAACAACACCACAAGCACTCTATTCCAGCCTTTTGATTTAGTCTCCTCGATAAATATTTCGTCAAAACTAATAGCATAGTCAAGAATGCTAACAATCAGAAAGCAAATTACAATCAAGCCAACTGCTGAGTTTATTAGCTCAGCAAGCCGTCTTATAGCTTGATAGTGCCTAAGCACCAATTCCCAGGTTAATAAAAGATTTTCTGTAGTTTTTTCATTGACCGTTTTATTTCTGCCAAGAACAATTAGCTTGATTGACGAACAAGCTATGCTTGATTTTACAGGTATCTCGGACTTTTTCAAGGTCGTAGCAAATTCTTTTGCTGCGGTCCATAATGTTAGAGCGCTCATTAGTAATATCAGTTCAGAAAATGCTCCAAGAAATCGTCTACAAAATTTGTTACTGATTAATATAAAACACAATTCAACAGTTTATACAATTTAAAATACCTGTAAAGCCATCCAACATCCAGAATTCGATCGATAGAAAATATATCCCAACTTTGAAAGAATTGACTGGTTGATGCATTTCGACACGTACCATTGCAGTTTACATATACGGAGCATGGTGCCGTAAAAGGTAATATTTTATAAATGGTTGGCAAGTCACTTCGACTACTGATGATGCTTTGCCCAGTTATTGCTTCAATTATACCTAAGCTAGTGTAGATAAGGCAAACCAAATAAACCAAAGGTTTTGAAGTTATTTTGACATGAAATGGTTTTAAAAACAAATCCTGGTTGATAGCAATATGATTCAAAATATCTACGAATATTTGCTTGTCCCACCAAATTCGCTTTAATGTTATCAGTTTTGCAAAGCAGTTTACAATGTTCAACACGGTTTGGAATACAGATGCTGGATGTTTGCCAAAATTTCGGGAGTAAGGAGGACGACAGTCTCGAAATATCCAGAGAGAGCAAAGTAGTGTGGCTATGCAGCAAAATAGCTTTTGGGGTAAGTTTTGATAAATGTGAAAAGTACGGGATTTGCCAGTTTGTGTAGAAACTAGACGAAATGGGCAACAGCCGAGATAAAATAGCAAATTAAAAAAGGTGGTGAGAAAATTTGTAATTGGTAAGGAGTGAAAAGTTTCGAATTTGGGAATAAGGATATTGGGATATAACTGAGTTTTGGATTTTAAGGAAATTTCAGTCATGCTGAAAAACATTAATATGTCGTCCCACACAACAGCAGCAAGCTGAATACAACGAGGGTTATTGGCTACTTAAATTGTAGTGAGATAGAAATAGAATGCAACTACTATTAATAAAATTGTATTTGAGATCAAACTGGCTTTTACATTTACGCGAAGAAAAATATGAATGAAATGTAATGGATACGATAAACCACACCTAAATTATAACAAATTTTGTGAATGATTGAAACACGCCTTATCTATCACCAACCAAAAATTGACTAGCTAGTCCTTTCCCTTAAAACCTTTATACGTTATTTTATTTCTTGTGTTGAATTCTCGACAATTGCAAACTCAAGGTCATCTAGACAGAAGACAAATAATTATATTCATTATGCTGGAAGGCAAGTTATGAAACATGTTACTGCAAGTCCAAGAATCCGAAATAAAAACTAATTTAAACAGCTTTAGTGACGTGCAATGACAGATATTTGATGGGTTTTGTCAGATAACTGGAGACTGTTTGGAAATAACTGACTAAAGCAAACACCTAGTTTATTTGTGAACAAGTACAAATGGTTTGAAATTCTTACGGGTAATAAGTAGCTTTTATTTCTTCTTAATAATATTGTTTTCTATCGTTCAAGGATTATGTGCTCCAAGATACAAGGTAAGTCGTCGTGCTGTAGGAAGGAACTACATTGTTGATTTTAAGAATTAAGTATAAACTAATGTATTGAATTAAGCTGTTGTGGATATTTTTAACGACTTGTTAGCACTTTCCAATTTATATAGTAATTGCATAGCATTAGACTTCCATTGTAAAAATACATCACATGAAAGCTGTTTTAGGTGAGCAAAATTCTAAGGATAAAATTCACAGTATTCTGCTTTGCTTGGTCTCTTTTTCTGAACGACGGTTTCATTGTATCTTGCACAGAGGTCAATTTCCTCATCGCTGCGGTCAACGCAATCGGAAATTCCGTCGCACAGCCATTGTCTGTATACGCATTGTCCATTATTGCACTTGACCTAGTTAAAAATATATTGCTTAAATTTTAAGCACATTCATTTCGTTTCCACGTGTTTGTACATTTGTGTGCTTTACAGATCCATCTGGACATTCTGGACACCCTTCACCAGTATCCTGGTCGATTTCGTCTTCCTTGAAAATCCCACAGTCTCTAACGCCTGAAGTTATAACATATTAGTGATTAAAACCATCAAAAATACGGAAATACAATATTGTAAGCATTCTTATGAGCAAATTACCATCGCAAACTTTGGTGGGACTAATGCATTTAGGTCTTCCGACACCACAAAAGCACTCAAACTACAATATTTCAATGTATTTATATTTTAGTACAAAATTGTAATAAAATAAAATAAACTTTAACATTTTATCTGCCATATTATATACCATGCCAAGCGGACATGATGGACACGTCAAGTTTCCCGTTTCAATGTCAATTTCGTCACTAAGATCTCCGCAGTCGTTTTGGTCTGAAAAAGTTATAGTTTATAAGAGTCAGATAATCTACTTTAAATACCATTAATTTCTTTACCAACGCGTTACTCACGATCGCAGACAAACATTGCATGAATACAGTTTCCATTGCGGCACTCAAACTGCAGATTTGGCAAATGAAAATAAACAATTGGGAATTCCAATTTGGAACAATATAGTAAATACAAATAGTAACAACTAAAAAAGTGAGATTTTAAAAATTCTTACATAACCCGGATTGCATGTAGAGTTCACCAGACCAGTAAGAGCACTGGCTAGCAAAACCAAAAAACTTAGTTTGAACATCTTATGGCTTCTAGAAAATTATTGTACTAAAGTGTTAGTTGGAGAGCTATGTCCATATGTTTGTGCATGGGTTCAGAAATGGTCTGACACAATTTATAAATCCTATTAACAGCTTAAGCAACACTAGCACGGCACATTTCTTATCTGTATATAATTCAACAATTCCAATCAGGTTGTCTGCACTATCAACCATCAAGTAGTGATTGATACGTCTAGATTAAATTTAACTGCGTATGCCATGTTACTGAGCTGCATAATTGACACTGGTGCATTTCTTATCTATTTTCAAAAGCAGGTGCTCTGCATAGTCAATCGCAAAGTAATGATTGATATTGATACCCTTTTGTAAAGCTTTACTCACATTGCATCATAGTTGTAGCGCTTTTCAATTCTTTACAGTAAAGCAACATGGAATGGTTTAAGTGAAAACCAGTATAATACCCAAGTCATGTCATGAGTAAACTCGGACTAAAACATAATAAATCAATTGTAAACCATAATGGTGCTCGCTGAAAAAGACGATTATATTATGTCTACTGGCAAACAGTTATTTCAAAAGTTTGCAATGTTTTGCCGTATCCGTTTTGAAAAAACTTGCAGCTTGAAAACAGCATGAAGAATAAACCCTATGTAAGCTTGAAGAAAGGTTCACTCGTAAACTAAAAGGTACCTGCCATTTCGTCCCATAAAGGACCAGTCTCTGCTGTTTGGTCCCTTAAAGGACCAGTCTCTGCTGTTTGGTCCCTTAAAGGACCAGTCTCTGCTGTTGGTCCCTTAAAGGACCACTATCTGCTGGTTGGTCCCTTAAAGGACCACTATCTGCTGTTGGTCCCTTAAAGGACCACTATCTGCTGGTTGGTCCCTTAAAGGACCACTATCTGCTGTTTGGTCTCTTAAAGGACCACTATCTGCTGTTTGGTCCCTTAAAGGACCACTATCTGCTGTTTGGTCCCTTAAAGGACCACTATCTGCTGTTTGGTCCCTTAAAGGACCACTATCTGCTGTTTGGTCCCTTAAAGGACCACTATCTGCTGTTTGGTCCCTTAAAGGACCACTATCTGCTGTTTGGTCCCTTAAAGGACCACTATCTGCTGTTTGGTCTCTTAAAGGACCACTATCTGCTGTTTGGTCTCTTAAAGGACCACTATCTGCTGGTTGGTCCCTTAAAGGACCACTATCTGCTGGTTGGTCCCTTAAAGGACCACTATCTGCTGGTTGGTCCCTTAAAGGACCACTATCTGCTGGTTGGTCCCTTAAAGGACCACTATCTGCTGTTTGGTCCCTTAAAGGACCACTATCTGCTGTTTGGTCCCTTAAAGGACCACTATCTGCTGTTTGGTCCCTTAAAGGACCACTATCTGCTGTTTGGTCTCTTAAAGGACCACTATCTGCTGGTTGGTCCCTTAAAGGACCACTATCTGCTGGTTGGTCCCTTAAAGGACCACTATCTGCTGTTTGGTCCCTTAAAGGACCACTATCTGCTGTTTGGTCCCTTAAAGGACCACTATCTGCTGTTTGGTCCCTTAAAGGACCACTATCTGCTGTTTGGTCCCTTAAAGGACCACTATCTGCTGTTTGGTCCCTTAAAGGACCACTATCTGCTGTTTGGTCCCTTAAAGGACCACTATCTGCTGTTTGGTCCCTTAAAGGACCACTATCTGCTGTTTGGTCCCTTAAAGGACCACTATCTGCTGTTTGGTCCCTTAAAGGACCACTATCTGCTGTTTGGTCCCTTAAAGGACCACTATCTGCTGTTTGGTCCCTTAAAGGACCACTATCTGCTGTTTGGTCCCTTAAAGGACCACTATCTGCTGTTTGGTCCCTTAAAGGACCACTATCTGCTGTTTGGTCCCTTAAAGGACCACTATCTGCTGTTTGGTCCCTTAAAGGACCACTATCTGCTGTTTGGTCCCTTAAAGGACCACTATCTGCTGTTTGGTCCCTTAAAGGACCACTATCTGCTGTTTGGTCCCTTAAAGGACCACTATCTGCTGTTTGGTCCCTTAAAGGACCACTATCTGCTGTTTGGTCCCTTAAAGGACCACTATCTGCTGTTTGGTCCCTTAAAGGACCACTATCTGCTGTTTGGTCCCTTAAAGGACCACTATCTGCTGTTTGGTCCCTTAAAGGACCACTATCTGCTGTTTGGTCCCTTAAAGGACCACTATCTGTAGTCTCTGCACTATTTCCATATCGGCAGTGAAAATGTTGTGGCTCTATGGCGTTTAAATGCTGCAAAAAAGAGTACTTTAGAAAAGGTACTTTTTAGGTACCTTCCGGTTATCGGATTGACCTGAAAATCAATAGGGATCGTCGCCAGAGGTGTAGCTATTGATAACTGAAAACGGAATTGGAATAGGTCAAACGGTTGAGGAGTTATCGTGCTTACGGACGGACGGAGGAACGGGCAGACACATCAAGACGATAGGAGTAAAGGTACACTAACGTGAACCTTAATAACCTACATTTCAAAGAGATATTTAGTTTTTACCTGCTGGACCATTAAATACCAAAATCTGTATACATTTATGCTGTCATTATGTAAGGTAAAAATGTCCGTTCTAGAGCCAGTATTTAAACCAAAGTTGAATAATCATTAAATATCTGACAGGGTTTTACCCTTCTTCTATTTGGCATAGCAGCAAAGCAGCAATTTTAAAAATTGAATTTTTAAATCTTTAGTGTAACTATGTTTACATAATCATCTAAACTTTATTTTATTTCTTCAAAGCTTTAGCAAAAATATTCCAACTTTTCTAACCGTTAGAATTGGTATGTCCTCGTGTATGTGGTCGGTTATTGTTTTTAAGTATACCTATATTCTTAGGTTATATGTGGCATTACTCACATTTAAGTGGCAGGCTAATAATGGCTTGTTATTGACCGTGGAGGAAACCACAGATTAATCTGTAATTTCCTGTCCAAGTACTTATTAAGTAGGTATCACAGGAAAATCCCGCTGGTCTCTAATATCCTTTGAAGGTATTGTTTTAATATTTGACTTTTTCAAACAAAATCAAATTCTTATGTTGATATTCAATAAATTTTGACTTTCTCAACCGGCACTTAAAACTGTCGGGTAATTTATATATTTCCTGTTATATCGTTTAGTATAAGTTTAACCCTGGTATGGATACATAACTTCTGTTTCAAACTATATAGATTTTGGAACAGTTATAAAAACATTGAGAATAGTCTGAATAGTCATGGATTTGCTTCAAAAACATAGATACATCGCAAATACTCTACATCAAAGAATTTGCAGCCTTTGGTTTCCAACACCAGTGCAATGGGATTTCAGAAAATCTCGTTGGAAATATGTAGAAACCTACGCAGATTTCTACCTATTGGCAACAATTATGCTAAAAGCTGGAACCATGCTTTTTTGTGCTTGTACATTTGCATTCGGTCTTATTAATCCTGGCTCAAATACTTCAACCTACCAAGTGGCACTTATTCTAGAAACGTTTATTTTAATCTGTCTAATAATAACTGACCTTATTGTGCACATTGACGGAAGGGATTTGATAACAAGCATAAACTGGTGTTATCAACATGAAAACTGGATTCAACAAAATGGTAACTTAAAAATAAGATTTTCAAATCTATATTTGAAACTGTGATAACACTTAATTTTTACTTTAGGTCGACCCTGGTTTCCAAAAACGTGTTTCATTTTAGCAAATGGGTTTGTTCTTTTTACAATTTTCTTCGAAATTCCATTTTGTTGGATTATGGTACAAGCCAGACTAGATCCATTTTTGTGGCTACCTGGTTTACTTCTTCAAACCTGGAATAGTTTTTGGTTAGACAAGTTAATTAGATTTATTGTGTTAAGCTATTATTCCCAAGTAATTGTTATAAGTTTGCGCGGAATTTATCTTACAGGTGTGATTAGTGCAATGTATAGAATCGAAATTCTTAGAATTCTTACATATAAACTGCCTATGAAGCAAAATATTAAACTGTACAGAGAATGTGCCATTGTATCTAAAGTAGTTTATTCCGTTGAATACAAGTTATCCTCAGCCGTACTTGTAGGAATGTTCGTTGGGTTTTTATGTGGCGTAAGTGGAGTTATGTTAGGTGTTGACAGGAAAGAGTTATCGCTTGTAATGATGTCTTTACTAGTTGTTATTGCAGTACCTGATTTTTTACAAATTACTTTTATGATTGGATGTTGTTTCTTTCAGTTGTCATGCAAGATATTGCAAGACTGGAAGAAACAAGTTCACAACTTTAATAGTAGGTGGAAAAGAATTGAGCTGAGGAGAGTTTTAAAAAGTTTGCAAGTAATAAGTATGCCAGCAGGAGAGGTTGGAATTGTTGATAATGATATTAAAATGAATTATACAGAGAGGCTTTTAGGGTATGGAGTGGATTCCGTTATTACCAAAAACAGTTTGTAAAATTGGTTAATAAAAATCTCTACAGTTTTTGCAATAATTCGCGAAAGGTGTTAAGTTTATACCATTGCATATATATATTCCTTTAATTCTGGAACCATTACTTCAACATAAATCTTCTTAGAAATATACAAACTACAGATCAATCCACAAAATGCAATATAAAATTACATTTCAAAATCGCATGTTGATGACAGTTTATTTCTCCTAACCGCCGCACCAGCTACAATTACCAAATTTAAAATATTTCATAAGACAACTTCTAGCATCCAAATCTAAAACACTAAGTAACTTAAATAAGTATATAATGTATTATACTTCCACCGTTTCATTTACACCCGAACGACAGTCGTAAATCAGTTTAGCAGCCGCACCACAAACTTGTTTCGCATTCTTTCCATAACTGGTTCGCTTATCTGGAATGATAATGATAAGATAAAGCAATTAAGTATTACATTCAGAATAGTTCTTCAGAGATGACAAGATTCTACAGTAGAATTTCTACTACTTGTTTGCAATTTATTATTTATTCTTACTTGGCTACAATTCCCTTCAATTTCTAAAACTTGCAAGTGTTCCATCTTCAAAAGAGCAAAACGGCAACCAAAATCAGACAATTCTGGTTCTACGCTCGTCGTGTTGTATATCCCAAGCCTTTTCAAATCTGTATTTTAAACAAACTTTACAATTTAAAAAGTTCCTTAACATGCTACTCTTAAAACTAAATGCTACTTTAAAATGCTTACTTTTCAGATAATGCACAGGCTGCTTACTCCTCTCCAGTACATCTAGTTGGTTAGAAGGTAGGCCCTTCAGTGTTTCCACTTCTTGTACCGACAATCCCGTCAAAATAGAATCCATACCATTACTATGATCAAATTCATTACACAAAAATTCCATTTCCTCCAATTGTGGCATGGCCAGCCCCACCATGTTCAACAGCTTTGGACTGACAACCAGACAAACACTGCGCAATTTTGGAAACTGCCTTGCTGCTTGTAGAACCCTCTCAGGATGTGTTGACCAATTAGGAAATGTAAAATGCTCAACAGTTTTCACGGGCTTAATATCGTCATTAAAGAAACTCTCCATTGGAAATTCATCATGGGCCCAAAAGGTTAGCCTTTTCAACGCTGGAAGCATGTCCTGGTACGAAACGCGGGAATACAAGTAGTCGTACGGGACACTTAACCTTTTCAACTTCTCCATGCGAGGGCACTCCATTCCCAGAAATCGACGAGGATCCATTTCTTCGTCGTCTTCAGAATCACAGGCCAATTCCAGATACTCCAAACAAGTACTCTGGGATTGAAGGAATGCTTTTATGCTCTCAGCAGTGACTTCAGTCCAATTAAAAGTCAGCTGCAGGTACTTCAGTTGAAGACCTATTTCACTCAATCTGACGAGATCCTTCCCTTCAATCCACCAGGCTAAAGTGAGTCGAGTAATTTTGCGACAGTTTGGCACTTCCATCAATTCCATAAAGAGAGGTGTCTTCAGGTCCCCAGTTATGTCAAAGTCTTTCAACTTGGACGCCCGTCCCACCAATTGTAAAAGTGAGTTCCGGTATGGTCCAGTTGGGACAGCGTCTGTGTAGTCATACCACAGGTGCAGCTTCCGGAGATTAGGATACTCCAGGTTAGGAGGAATATCCCGGAGATCACGAAAATCCACTTCAGTGACAAATGGACTGATCACACAAAGCAAAGTGTCAAGTTGACGTTTCTCCTCTGCACTGGTCATATTACAGGCTTCCACATTAAACTTGGTCCAAGGAAACTGGAAACTAGTTCGGATCAACTGGACGAGCTTCGGAATATCCTCAGTTTCTAAGGGAGGACTGTCCCGATTTTGCGGAAAGTTAATTACATAGTCCTTCTTCAGGATCGCTTGGTTACTGAAACGATTCCAGGAGTGGTTGACCAATCGACAAGTCTTCAAATCCGCCAATGGCAGATAACTGAAGAGATGGGCCATAACCTATTAAACAAACACCATAAATCTGGTCAGAAATTCTTGGATTAATCAGCTTTTAAAATAATTGGTGGACACTTACGTAATCATTGAGCATACTGATATCAGTCGGACCAACTGAATTGTCAGTTGTGACCACTGTCTCCTCCAAAACCGGAGTCATCTCCTCCGAGATCTTGCCAGCCGCCTCCATAGATTGTTGACCACTGTTGACACCTTCAAAACCACCGTCACTGGATGCCATATTGCCAAGTAAATATCCGTACCTGCCTGGTAGCAATAAAAACCAGTAAAATTAATAATTTTCCCGAATTCCATCCAGCTTTACCATAAACGATTGACGACTGACCACTTACCTCAAGTCAACTTGTAACTGCTCACCGTAATTGACAATTTACTGATCGCACCTTACACAAATAGCCGGTTAATTGTTGTTCCTGTCCGCTTTCCACCGAAAGCTGTTTGCTGAATGCAGCAATTTAATGATCAACTGTAAAGCCGTAAGCCACGGTGGCTTAGCCACCCTGAGCCTGGCGGGGTCGTTACTTCAGCACAGAAAAACGATGTCTCCAGCACAATTCCGAACACACGAGCTTCTTCGTTTGGATTTGGTGGTACGTGTTTATACTTCAACCAACTTTATGATGGATACTAGTACAGCTTCCACTTGTTAAGGTTCACGTTAGTGTACCTTTACTCCTATCGTCGTGATGTGTCTGGACGTAGTTCCGTCCGTCCGTAAGCACGATAACTCATCAACCGTTTGACCTATTCCAACTCGGTTTTCAGTTATCGATAGCTACCCCTCTTGCGACGATCCCTATTGATTTTCAGGTCAATCCGATAAACGGAAGGTACCTAAAAAGTACCTTTTCTAAAGTAGTCTTTTTTGCACCATTTACACGCCATAGGACCACATCATTTTCACAACGGAAATAGATCTTACAAAAACTACCTACCTACATGCAATTAAAGGTAACCGAGGGTACCCTTCAACTATCAAGGTTACCCACATGCAATTAAAGGTAACGGAGGGTACCCTTCAACAATTAAGGTTACCCACAAGCAATTAAAGGTAACCGAGGGTACCCTTCAACAATCAAGGTTACCTACATGAAATTAAAGGTAACCGAAGGTACCCTTCAGCAATCAAGGTTACCCACATGCAATTAAAGGTAACGGAGGGTACCCTTCAGCAATCAAGGTTACTCACAAGCAATTAAAGGTAACGGAGGGTACCCTTCAGCAATCAAGGTTACCTACATGAAATTAAAGGTAACTGAAGGTACCCATCAACTTTGGGGTGTAATATCTGGAAGCTTCCAGAAGTTCTATCAGTATTGTATAATATCTTGCAGCTTCCAGAAACATAATCTGCGATAGGGTACCTTTTAGCTTACCAGTGAACCTTTCTTCAAGCTTACATAGGGTTTATTATGCACTATTTTTGCCAAATCAAACGCACGTTTTTCGCTAGTTTGACGTTTTCTTTTCTTGAGAATTGAACGCAAATGTATTCACCAAGTCAATTGTTTTCCTTGATCTTCGAATTAGATCGCGACTGCGTAGTATGTTACCGGAGTCCTTATATAGCGGGACATACTAAATATCCAATACAAAATGAATATTTTTCTTTCAGGGTTGATTTGGAGCCAAATGTGTGTGACTGTTGTAAAATAACTACAAAAGTACAAAAACTAAAACCCAAACTAATTTTAACCGGTTATTCGTGTGATGTGCGATTAGTAAATTGTCAATTCGTTTTAAATTAAATAGGAATTAGATTTGTTGGTGGGTCAGCAAGAAAAGTCGGATTCTATTCAGGGAAATTATTAATTTTACTGGCTTTTGATTTTTGAAACAGGCTTGGAAGATAATTCCTGACAAGATGGCATCCATTGACGGTGGTTTTGGTTCCATAGGTGACAGCAGCGTCGTGGGAACATGTCAACAACAAAGTGCGGCGGTCAGGATCTCGGAGGAGGTGACACCGGTTATGGAGGAGACAGTGGTCACCACAGACAATTCAGTTTGTCCGATGAATATCAGCATGGTCAATGATTACGTAAGTTTCCAGCAATTATTTTAAGAGTGAAACTTGATTAAATCCAAGATTGTCAGATTGTTGACGGGTGTTGATAGGTTATGGCCCATCTCTTCAGTTTTCTGCCGTTGACGGACTTGAGGGCTTGTCGATTGGTCAACCGCTCCTGGAACCGTTTCAGTAACCAGGCGATCCTGAAGAGGGACTATGTAGTTAACCTTCCTCAAAATCCCGTAGAAATTGAGGATATTCCAAAGCTCGTCCAGTTGATCGGAACTAGTTTCCAGTTTCTGTGATGATAGGTACTATCATAGAGTTTACCGCCATGACCATGCCGTCTAGATGCCAATGCAGCCAGCACGACGAGAATGTTCCTAGAGGAATCAACGGACAATACTTCTCTCTAGTCTAGCTCTATTCTCTCAATCTATCATTCCCACTCCGAGCCTCTGTACACAAGATTCTGTGAATAAACTCTAAATACTAATTAAGTAATTATCCTCGTGTCCGAGCACCCTTTATTGAACCCGAACGTTACCTTCGGTTGTAGCATAACCTAGCACCGAATATTACATGGTGGCAACGGTGCTTCAAAAGTTAATCAGTGAAAAAAAGTGACTAATTAATGCCCGTTGAAACGAGGAGACAAGCAGCAGCAAAGCAACAAGCAACGACCAACCCGCCTCCAAGATCCAGAATGTCAGGAGCAGATAAGCCGCAGTTCAACCCTCCAGCACCTTTCAGTTTCGAGGCAAAAGACTGGCCACAGTGGAAACGTCGTTTCGAACACTTCCACCTGTTAGCCAAACTGAAGGATGAGGATGAGGAGTACCAAATACACGCCCTTGTGTTTGCGATGGGGGACCGTGCCGATGAAATATTCACGACCCTGACCTTGGCAGATGCTGACAAGAAGAAGTACTCTAAGGTTTTGGAAGCGTTCGAAAGTCATTTCATCGGAGAAAGAAACGTGGTTTATGAACGAGCAATGTTTGGACTACGGGAGCAGAGGGAAGGCGAAACTGTTGAAGAGTTTGTAACAGCACTTCACACCTTATCCCAAGCCTGCGAATATGGAAACTTACGAGAGGAACTAGTACGGGACAGAATTATCCTGGGAGTCAGGGACAAAGAGCTTTCAAAAAAGCTCATGTTGGATAGCAAAATGACCCTCAAGAAAGCTGTCGAGACGGCACGGCAATCTGAGCGAGTCGAGAAGGAGCAATCAGAGCTTCTAGGAGCCAACGTGGATTACACCTCCAAGTTCAAAAATGCTGGATCCAACCGTAAACGTGGTGGAGGAAAAAATCGCAACAAAAGATGCACCCCCAACACCAAGGAAGACTCCGACTCCGAAGAGCCAAGCCAAAGGACAGAGTCCCAGAAAACATGCGGATGCTGCGGCAATGTAGGACACACAAGTCGACAAAAGGACAAATGCCCAGCAAAAGACAGTGAATGTTTCAATTGCAAGAAGATAGGACATTTTGCTGAAGTATGCAGATCCCGCAAGGAGGTTAAAGAGGTCAGAGTCCAGGATACAAAAAGACAGACCCGCAAGTACTCCCAAGTTTTTGCTGTCCGGAAAAGGCAAAACATCCATAATCGCCGCAGCAGATGGACCGCAGTAGTGAAAGTGAACGGAACCGGGACATCGTTTAAGCTTGATCCGGGGTCAGATGTAACGTGCATCCCTAGAATGCTTCATAAAAGGCAATTCAATCGATTCAACTTGCAAAAGACAAGTGTGGAGCTTGTTGCCGCAGGAAAAAGTCAGTTAAAGATCATTGGAACATTTGAAGCCAATCTGGAAATCAATGGGGAAACGGTGAAAGAAACTGTCTTCGTAGTTAAAGGCTTACAGAGACCCCTTCTTGGACTAGCCGCGTGTGAAGATCTCAATCTCGTGCAGCGTGTCGAAAAGGTCACAGAAGAAAAACCTAAAGGTAAAACCCACGTAAACCCAGAAAAGGAATTTCCAAAGCTATTTAGAGGGTTAGGAAAATTAGAACAGCCCTACCACATCAAACTTCGCGAGGACGCCAAACCGTACGCCATCCAGGTGCCTCGACGCGTCCCCCTGCCTCTGATGTCAAGACTGAAAAAACAGTTAGAAGACATGGTGGAACTAGGAGTAATTCAGCCAGTCGACGAACCAACTGAGTGGTGTGCGCCAATGGTTATCGCAGGGAAACCGTCGGGAAAAATCCGAATTTGCGTGGACCTGACCAAACTCAACCAAAGTGTGGAACGTGAACTGCATCCAATGCCCGTTGTAGAACAAGAGCTAGCCCAGTTAAACGGGGCCAAGATCTTCTCAAAAGTAGATGCCAATAGTGGGTTTTGGCAAATTCCCCTATCTGAAGAGAGCAGGAAGCTTACAACCTTTGTGACACCGTTTGGGAGATACTTCTTCAATCGCCTGCCATTCGGAATTTCATCAGCCCCTGAGCATTACCAAAAGAGAATGTCACAAATCCTGAGGGGAATTGAGGGTGTCCTTTGCCATATGGACGACGTCCTGATATTTGGATCCAATCAAAAGGACCACGATGAGCGTCTCCGCCAGGTTCTTGATCGTCTTCAAAACAGCGGGATAACGCTTAACGAGGAAAAGTGTATATTCGGAGTGCCCGAAATTACGTTTCTTGGGCACCGGATTAGTGAAAACGGAATTCAAGCAGATGATTCCAAGATCAAAGCGATAGTGGATATGGATCCACCTCAGAACGTCACCGAACTGCGCAGCTTTCTGGGTTTAGCAAACTACCTGGGAAGGTTTGTACCGCACCTTGCCGATATCACAAAGCCCTTAAACGATTTAAGAAGTGAGAAAAGTGCCTTCGCATGGGGACAACCTCAACAACAAGCATTTGAGAGAGTGAAAGAGATTCTGGCAAGCGACCGGGTTTTGGCGACCTATGATGTCAACAAGGCGACCCAGGTGTCTTCAGATTCTTCATCGTTTGGACTGGGGGCGGTGCTTAAACAAAGGCACGGCGACAATTGGAGACCTGTTGCATATGCATCACGTACGCTGACCAAAACGGAGCAAGGCTATGCACAAATTGAAAAAGAGGCATTAGGAATAACCTGGGCATGTGAGCGTTTCCGGGACTTCATAATAGGAAAACGTATCCAGATTGAGACTGACCACAAGCCTCTTGTTCCAATCTTTAGCAGCAAAGACTTGAACGATTTGACACCAAGACTCCAAAGGTTTCGCCTCCGCATGATGCACTACGACTTTGACATTTTTCACACTCCGGGGAAAGAACTGATAGCAGCAGACGCATTCTCCAGACGTCCCTTAAAAGGCCAATGGAAACAAGACGAGGAGCTCCAAAACGAAGTCGAGACATTTGTCTGTGAAAGTATTGGGTACATCCCCGTGACTGACGCCAAGTTGAAAGAAATCGCGTTGGGACAGAAGAAGGACATAACTCTCAGTGAAATTGCATCATATTGCATCAACGGCTGGCCGGATAAGAAAATGCTCTCAACGGACGCCAGAAAGTTTTATGACGTGAAGGATGAAATAGCAGAAGAAAACGGTTTGCTAATGAGAGGTGAACGCGTGGTCATCCCTGTAAAGCTACGGAAAGACCTTCTTAAAACCCTGCACGAGGGACACCAAGGCATAACTAAAACCCGAGCAAGGGCCCGTGAAACAGTCTGGTGGCCAGGAATATCGGAGGAAATAGCCGAGCTTATCAAAACATGTGAGAAATGTGTGGAACAACAACCGTCTAAGCACCAACCTCTGATTCCAACAAGCCTTCCAGCCAGGCCATGGCAGAAAGTGGCGATGGACCTCTTTCAACATGACGGTTTCCACTATCTGGTAGTCGTTGATTACTACTCCAGATATCCCGAGATGGCTCATCTTACTAGTCTCAGCTCCGAAGCAGTGGTGAAACACTGTAAGGCTATTTTTGCACGTCACGGAATTCCGGAGATAGTGGTGAGTGACAACGGGCCGCAATTTAATCCAGCCCAAACCTCGCCATTCAGGAAATTTGCAGCTGAATATGGATTTCAGCACGAAACGTCTAGTCCTAAATACCCCCAAGCAAATGGAATGGCAGAAGCAGCGGTGAAAATTGTAAAATCTTTCATGAAAAAAGGCTGCGATCCAGTAAAAGCGCTCATGGAATACCGGGCAACGCCATTAGCCAACGGATTTTCACCAGCGGAGCTTCTGATGGGGAGGAAAATCCGAACAACGGTGCCGTGTACTTCGAGTCACCTTCAGCCCAAATTAGTGGATGCCAATAAGCTAAGGAAGGAAGATGAGGCATATAAAAGCAAGCAGAAAGAATGCTATGACCGCCACCACGGTGCCAAGGAGAAAGACGAATTTGTGCCGGGGGAGAAAGTATGGTTGAAAGATATGCGCACATGGGGCATAATATTACGCAAAGCTGAAACGCCCCGCTCGTTCTTGGTGGAGACGCCCTCGGGTACCCTAAGGAGAAACGCATTTCATCTTTTCTGCGCTCGTACCATCCCAGAACCCAACGAAGCTTTCCAGCCAACAGATCCGGAGATCGAAGAGAATCCCAGCAAACCGGACGCGGCGAATCAACAATCAAATTCGTGCTCAAGATATGGACGCCGTTATAAGCCCGTCGGCAGAACCAATTTGTAAATAGGTTAAATGATTTCAAAAGTTGTATGTAAATAAACTTAGAGAAGGAGATGTGATGATAGGTACTATCATAGAGTTTACCGCCATGACCATGCCGTCTAGATGCCAATGCAGCCAGCACGACGAGAATGTTCCTAGAGGAATCAACGGACAATACTTCTCTCTAGTCTAGCTCTATTCTCTCAATCTATCATTCCCACTCCGAGCCTCTGTACACAAGATTCTGTGAATAAACTCTAAATACTAATTAAGTAATTATCCTCGTGTCCGAGCACCCTTTATTGAACCCGAACGTTACCTTCGGTTGTAGCATAACCTAGCACCGAATATTACAGTTTCCTTGGACCTTGGACGGGACTTCAAGTTGAAAGACATTGACATAACTGGGGATCTGAAGACACCTCTGTTTATGGACCTGCTGGAGATCCCAAATTGTCGGAAAATTAGTTGACTGTCATTAGCCTGCTGGATTGAAGGGAAGCATCTCGTCAGATTGAGTGAAATGGGGCTTCGGCTGAAGTACCTAAGCTTGGCTTTTGACCTGGCTGAGGTCCCTACCGAGAGCTTAAAAGCTCTCCTTCAGTCTCAGAGCACCTGCTTGGAAGAACTGGCATTGACTGTACATGATGAAGATTATCCTGAAGAAGACGAAGAACTTGAGCTAATCGGAATGGAGTGTCTTCGCATGGAGAAGTTGAAAATGTTAAGGGTCGACTTTGCCAACTTGTTTTCCCGCATTTCATACAAGGATATGTTTCCAGTGTTGAAAAAGTTAACCTTTTGGACCACTGATCCCAATCCCTTTGAGGATTTCTTTAATGACGATATCGAGCCCGAGAAACCGTGGAGTATCTTACGTTTGGTGAATGGTCAAGACATCCTGAGACAGTTCTACAAGCAGCAAGGCAGTTTCCAAAATTGCGCAGTATTATTCTGCGTGTCAGTCCCAATGTCTTGAACATTGTAGGGCTTGCCATGCCACAATTGGAGGAAATGGAACTTTTATTTAATGACCTTGAGCATAGCATGGATGCGATTTTGACGGGTTTGTCGGAAGATAAAGTGGAGGCTCTGAAGGACTTACCTTCCAACCAACTGGATGTACTGGAGAGGAATAAGCAGCCTGTGCATTTTCTAAAGAGTTAGGATAATTAATTGTCTTTAAAAAGTAATCATGTTTAGGAAGGTTTTTAAAATGATAAGATTCTTGCTTTGAATTCAGATTTGAAAAAGCTTGTGATATCCAGCAGCACGGTGAGAGGAGAAGATTTGCTGCTATCTGATTTTGGCTGCCGTTTTGCTCTTCTGAAGATGGAACACATGCAAGTTTTAGAAATCAAAGGGAATTGTAGCCAAGTAAGAAAAACTAGAACATATTTCCTAGTTGTAACCTAGCTTGGAATAATTTTGCCAGTTGTTAGGATAACACGAGTATAATGTTTTAATTTCGTTTGCGATTCCAGATAAGCGAGCAAGTTATGGAAAGAATGCGGAACAAGTTTGTGGTACGAATCGTACCGTACGATTGGAAAACTGATTTTCAATAACCTTCAGCTGTGAGTCGGAAGTGAAACGTTGAAAGTATATTATGTATTAATATGTATTACATGCTTACATAAGTTACTTCGTTTTTAGATGCTAGAATGTCATAAATATATAATATTTTTTCTAAATTTTGTAATTGCAGTTAGTAGAAATTGTTATAATCATGTGATTTGCATATTTTTCTCCAATGTAATTTGATATTACTTTCTTTGAATTGATTCGTGTGTGTATGTTGTACATTATTAGTGTATTAGACTTGTCGTGATGATAGTGATGAATGCTTTCCCTGTTGCCGAAAGCACATTATTATATGTTTATTTGAACGGTAGCTAAATGATTGAATGCTATTTTTAAAATAGTATTACATCTTGTTACATAATAGTCGGATTTGGTATGACATGCTTATTACTCATTCAAAATGTTAAAAGTTGTTTTATAACATTGTCTGAAATAAAAACATAATTGTTGTACAGTACGTGACAGAATAATTCCAAGTCTATTAAAATTATTGGAAATTGTATCGTTATGAGACTGTTATGCATTAGATATTAACTCTAGGTGACTCTCTAAAATAAGCCGTTTCGCATTATTAATGTAAAACCAGCCAATGATTAACCATAGAAGATAGAAATGCTCACTGCTGCATATAAACGGAGTTCAGGAATCAGGATTACTAGTTTTCAATCAATTTGATTTACTATAAACACAACTGTTTTGCCGCTGTGAACATGATGGATGACCTAAATTGATGACGGCATGATAAAGTTGTTGAATTCTACAAATAATGGTGTGACAATGAAGCAGTTGAAATTGAACACATATTTCAAGTAAAAATTCTCAAAAACAAATGATAACCCAAAGTCAAGTTTAATTTTTGACAAGTTTCAAGACCAGTGGGTACTAATGACGGGGTTCTCTTAAAGAATAGTGTTACTGAACGGTGTATCCAAGCTTCGAATAAGGGTTATAACGTGGAGATAATTCCAGGTTGTTTAGAGTGTAGGTTAAAAATTACGAACGTCCGACTGATTTCTTGAAAAAGATTTTTTAAAGAATCAAGTTAATACTCAAGCGGTGTAGCATAACTTTATGGTATTGGGTTTCAAATTACTTTTCAGTTAGTGGTATGCATATGAATCTTGATATATGGTATAGATGCTAAAAACTGATGCAAAATTTTAACTGAATCTTATTTTGCCAAAACAATCTTTGCTTATTGATTGTGCTTAAAGGTTTTAGTGAGTTATTATCGCGATAAAATGCAATAATATTGTTCTAATAATGTAAATTTGGAACTGAATTGTGCACGTAAATGCAAATAGGCAGGCTGCCAATGATGGCAATATATATATATTTGTAGTGATGGCAAAAATCGAAAATTAATCACGATTAATCGCGATTAAACCGATTTTTGTCTAAACGTTTTATCCAAAAATCGGATCGGAATCGCGATTAATCGCAATTTTCACAAACTGATCATTTTAAGTGCGTATGGTAAACCAAACATGAAGACATCATTACTATAAAGGTAAGGTACTTCATAACAAAGCAGATTTACAACAACATTTAGGTTTTTGGTGTGATTTTACCTTTACCATTTTTATTACTTGTAATTCCTCTTATTTCAATTTGTCAAGCTAAAAATAGATTTTGCTACATAAGTTCAGTGGTTGGCTAAAATCACGATTTTACCGATTAGCAAACGTTTTAAACACTAATCGGATCGGAATCGAAAATGTTTTGCAAAATTAACAAATCGAATCGGTTTTTCCGATCATCCAAACGTTTTGATGAAAAATCGGATCGAAAATCGTTTTGGAATCGTGATTAATCGTCTGCCTTCACTATATATTTGAGATATCGGGAAACACAGTCTTATGATGAATTGTTTTTTGGTCAGCCATGGGCTTAGTAGTTATTATCGGAGACTGATTTTGCAGACAGTTTCAGGTCTAATCAATTTTACAAGTGAAGTACCTCTTGTTGCTTAGCATCAAATTAGCATAATTGGATAAACTTATCTATGAGGAGGTATCGCCACACATTATTAAGTTTCAAATGTTTTAGAACAAACGATTTTAAAATAAACGAATTGATAAAACCAGGCAATAAGCTCATATACTTTATCATGGAATTTTTATAGGCTTGCTACGAAGTGATCAAAAGTATATAAACTGTTCTTAGTATTACATCCCGCACATAGCAACAAGCTACTAAAGTAATTTTGTTTGCTTTAGTTTTCCCCTTTGGCTGAGCGCATACCTAAATATTACATAGGCTAAAGCCAATATGTAAATTACTCAAATTATTTAATTATCACGTAACTCAGCTTGCTAAAAAGTGATCAAAAGTAAGTACTTAAATTATTCGTAGTTAGTGATATATCTTGTCTAGATAATCTAGCATACAGCAAGTGGAACCGATTGGCCAACGCTTAGATAACCACATTGACTAAACGCTAAGACCAATTGACTAAAAACTAGAGGGGATTACTTGATGATGCATAGATATATTTACATAATGTTTACGCATAATTTATGTAGTGTTCTTATGTATATTTTTTGGTAAGTTACTGATCATGGAGACTGAACTTTGTATAGTATTGTTTTATGAGTTTTATGGAGTCGCATGTTAGAAATTAGAAAAGATATAGGAGACGTTCAAGAGGAAGGGAATTGCCGCCGCTAATGCATTGCTTATGGGACGTTCAAACGATCCCATCTGCAAAGCACTCGTGGCGGGAATTCCCTTCCTAGTGTTGGATTTTATTAGGTTCTCTTTTGTTACAGAGTACTGCATGTCACAATTTCGTTTCCAAAACCAAAAGAAATGTTTGTTTTTTGTGAATAAAAAAATTCGTCCAAGAATCCAAGTTTTCTAATAATCAAAACAAAATAATTCCCTATCTAATTCAAATAAGTCAAAACACATCTTAAAACCTGTATCATAAAAATTTGCCAGGTTTAAAAAATGCATAATTATGCATTCATATTAAAATATATACCTATAAACCATACTACAAAGCAAGACATAATGCTATTTAGTATATAATTATTTTAAAGAGACGTTTAAGATAAGAAATCCAGTCAGTTTAGCTTAAAGTTCTTCAGTTTGAAACGAAGAAAGACATGAAACTCGAGATCAAGGGTAACATAATGGATGTCCGTCAAGTACTTGGGAGGTTTAAATTTACCATACTTTATGATTTCAGAACAGGCATTTTCTTAAAAAGCTCAAATTTACATATAGCTACAAAAGCACACTTGCATATAGCATATATACACTTGCAATAGAAGTTATATAAATTTAGTCAATCTGTACTATGCTTTTAGTCAATATTATTGCATGTTGAAAATTTTCAAAGTAAACACTGACCAATTTAAAGTTGGTCAATTTGGTTATTAGTCCATTTGACGACATACCAAGTATCCAAATTTGGCTTCAAAGAAGATTATGGTCTCCTGTGCCTAGTATTGCTATTAAATATCTTGGTTCCAATTCCTTCGATTTTAACTGCCCAAAAAATGCTTTCACCCCAGAATTGCAATCTTCTTTGATAAACTTTTCTAAGCAAGCATTCCAATCCTGCTCCATTTTGATATTCAACATGTCTGCCAATTGCTTCAAGTTCTGCTTGTTAACATTCTCCTCCTCTTCACTACACAGACAGACCATCATCCTTCCAAAAAACTTTTGCAGGTCCTCCACCATGTACTTGAAAGCTCCATAAATAAATTCCTCCAAAATTTCAGGCTCTTTCCAATTTCCAGGTAGCATCCCAGTGTATATGAAGCTTAAGAGGGCTTCAAATGCTGGACCAGAAATGTCGTCAATTTTGGCAACTCCTTTCTCTGCTTCAAACATGGGCGTTAGGAACATGGAACGAAAAACTGGACTACGAACTCCGAGAATAGCTCGATTTGTTAGAAACTTCTGACCATCTTTAGTAATTAATTCCACTCCCAATTTTTTACCACCATCAAAGCCATGTATGTACATGGTTTGAAAGTCTGCTTGAAATCTCTTGACGAACTTGTTTTCATAGAACCAAGTGAATAAAGAACCCATTAGAACATTTTTGGAGATATTTTGTGGGATTCTTTGCATGTTGCAAATGTAGCAATGGACATTTAAAGATAAACTTCCATCAGGATCCACAGGATGCTCAAGCAGTTCCGCATCGTTTGCAAACAGATCTAATATGGACAATTTGCCATCTTGATATGTATCTATACAAATAAAAAAAGTATTCCAAGTTGGTGATTATTAAATATCAGCTTTGTCAGCTTTATGTCCATTCGGGTTTCGTTATCATAATTTTTCTACCTGCTTTTACGCGTAATAATTTTCCGTTTTTTACTTTAATAAATATGACCGTTAGAAAGTGCGCATTCTCTGGAATGTCAAAAAGTAGCTCTACGTCTGGTCGAATAGCATAAAGCTTGCCAATTTTTTCCACATTTAGGAAACATATCCACTCTGAAGCAACTCCTACGCTGGAACCCATTTCAAAACCAAAATTTAATAGCTCCAGGGCTTGCTTATTGTTTCTCATTCTTCCAAAATCCGTTATTTTCCAGATGAAATCATGTTCCTGCCTAAACCACTATAATATACAGAGAAAAACCAAAGTACTAAAGTTTCAACGTTTAATTTTAAATTGAAAAAATAATAATACAAATTATACCTGTTTTGGAATCACTTTATTATAATATTCCATGTTTTAGTCGATTCTTGATTGCAACAGTTCTAAAGTTTTGACAGGTAAATTAATGCAACAAATGAAACTGTTTAAGTGATGTAGTATGCTTGTACCAGTTGAAAGTGTCAAACTTGAATAAGAATGTGATGCTTTGATCGTGTTTTTTAGAATTTAAAAGTATAAGGGACAAATAGTTTTATGAAGTAAGCCGTCCAAACAATCAAACATGTAAAAAAGGTTGAGATTTTTATGACAATAATAACCTTTTTCCAAGCGTGTTGTAAAAGTACCTAACACATAAAAGTACCTTATACTACCCAGTGATTTAAGTTGGTTTGGTGATGTACCAACTCTCTAAAATTACCATTATTATTCAAAAGCGAAAAAGCATTCATTAAGCTTTGTTTTTTGTTAATACCAAGCAGATTTATTAGTAGACAAACGAAGTTTGTATATACCTTTGTTTGCAAGTTGCAATTTGAATTGAAACTCTCTGCACTTTGTACAAACTGCAATTTATTCATTTTAGGCTCTCAAGAATGCGGGTGTTTGATGACTCCACGTCCTTAACATTTAGCTTGAGTTTAACCGTTAAAATAAACGAAACAGGACAAACTACAATCTACATTTAATAGCATTAGTTAACGACTCTCCGAACTAAAGCCTTCCCAGCTATGTAAATGTAATATATTTAAAACAGTATGATTTATTAGGTTCATATTCGAGCATAAAACAGGCAAGGTTAAAATGCAAACTGTTTAAACAACGCCTTTTGTTCAGCTGGGATAATAATATATAATCCTTTTTAGATCCAATATGTTCTGTGGCCATAATACCTTGTCAGTACCCAGTAAAATCAGTACCAAACATACTACTTGAGTCGGCATCAGTGGATTGCTACCTAACAAAAAATAGTATAAATTAGCATATAGATTTCCTATTACGCGTATGCACTTAGCCGTTCACTTTATTTTGCGTGCATAAATGATGCATACATGTGTGAAAGTAAGGAGTAATGTGTATAGTTTTTAGAGCCAGTCCATCGTTGCCAACTGGTAAGGTGTCGCTTTAGAATTAGAATTACCAAGAACCAACCCATTGCCTTTTTTGGCTGCGAACCCTTTCTTGGAAACATGAACCCGTAATCCAGCAATTGTAACTTGTAATTCTTTACAAATCTCTAACCTACGTGTTTACTAATTCCCTGATTCTCGAACCTTTCCGAATTTATCAGCTTAATGTGTAGTACGTGATTATTCAGAAAAGCTAAAGTACAGCATTTATTCAGGTTGCTAAGCCATTTACTTATTTTTTGTTTGCCAATGCACTATTGCTACTGCCAAAATTATCGATTCTGAACAAAACTAGATTTTATCCACAGTTTGGAAGTCATGGCTTGTCTTTATAAAGTGGCGGTTAGCAAAGTAAGTCATTATTCAAACAGACTGATTTTAAAATTGCAATCCCAACAGTAAAATACTTTGTATTTTCAAAATACTCATTTTGTACTATCGGCAATTTATACATTTAAGCCACTCAAGGAGGAACACCGTGTCAATTGGAAAATCACCAACTTTTCGGAAATTCGAGACTCAGAAGAAGCTCTGAAAGCAGAAACGTATAGTTTTGAAATGGGTTCTAGCATTAAACTTCCTAGCAAACTGCGATGCTACTTGACTTGCAATTTGGCAAACGGAAGAATATGGATTAACGCTACGTTTCATGTTGTATGCGCTAATCAGTTGCCTAGTACAATTAGCCAAAATGCCGTAGCACGCCCCGCGTCCCCCCACGTAACAACGTTGATTTACACGGTATTGCGTTTCAAATTTTAGTTTTGCGCGAATAATATTCATAATTTTGAAGAAGTACGCTCTGCGGGATATAGAGAAGAGTTTGGAGATTCTGGCAGTACCATGCTTTCCAATTTTAGTTTTGTGGAATGCTTGGCATGTTTCGTTTAAGCCCATGCGACATATTCTGCCATTTAAAAAGCATTTTATCGATTGACTTCATAAACGAGAACATGCCAGCTTATCCGTAGCAGATATTTCAACGATTGAACTTGAAATGGGTACAAAAAGGATCGGAGATTACGCGACAGCGCGTACTTTTTCATAAAAGTTTCAATTTTTTGAAAAAATAATTAATTTTCACCAATCGGTTAGGTCTAGTTGGACAGCCCGATTTTTTACGTGTAAATATTTTGGTTGCTAACGTGTGGGGATCACAAAATAAATTGTCGTTTGCGAGTTGTTCTATAATAAATGATCGGTATTTTAGGCTGAATTATAGAACCTTAATCCTAATGTCGCCTTGGATAAGACACCCAGTGGAAATGTTTCCAAACTATTTGCTACGCTGCAAGTTGAAGTCAATGAAGGATCCGTGTTTCGCAGCGACACAAGTAATTTGCTTATTATATCATTTAATTTAATATAATGTATCCTGGTAAAAGCTAATGTCCAAACTTTATTTAATTTTATATGTCAATATTTTAAAGGTTCAATGTCGAACATACTAATTGAACCCATGCGCTACAGTCCTTTTCTCCCTCTAGTGAAAGGGGATCCCAATTATATAAATTATGTTAACGAAGACGGATGCCTGTATTTGAGGTTTATTGTCAATTTATACAATTTTCAGTGTATTTCCACTCGTCCACAGGCAACGTTGTACACTTCACAGCTTGAATTTGAATTTAAGTCCCATGAAAAGTTGCAGCAAGATTTGAGTAACCTTTTAAAAAATCCGGATACGCATTCTCAGACTTTAAGAATGACCAAAGTTGTCTCAAGTGACAATAAGGAATTCTTTGTAAATCCCAGTATTTTGACAGTACGATGTCCAGGTTTATATTCAATGTTGGCAGAGGAGACAAGGTCCGTTTTAACATTTCCCGACATTTCTGGCCAACATTTGGAAGCACTATTTGGTTTTGTGCACACTGCCACGCTTCCAGTGGACTGGAAAGTATCTAATGAAACCACTGATGAGCTGTTACGTTGCCCAAAAATTTAAAGTGATGGATCTTGCGGACTTTCTGGACCAGACTAGAAAATTTTGTATTAAATGAACTTAAGAGGGAATTATCACAACATTTTCACATGATGAGTATTAACGTTTTCCACTGGTACCACACAAAACGTCAATTTAGTAATAATACAAGATGATCTTTCAGATTCTCAGTTTTACATTTTAGAAACCTACATTTTATTTTGAATAATTTTGGTTGTTACGTTGTAAAATTTCAGTATATTATGCGTTTTAGATTTATTGTATTACGCTTAGCAATTACAGTATTTAGGTCTTACAATTCTAATATTTACGATTTGCAATAGGTCTTTTGTTTTTAAAACTGATATAAAAATGTAATTAAGTAAAATGTATATTGCTGTGCTGAATACATTTAGAAACTTCATGCAAAATAAATTATAAAGCTTCCATATGTCTTCCGTACCGCTGTACTTCCATTGGCGCAAAACGCGTCAAGTGGGACAAGCAATTATGACTATGACCGAAAATTTTTTTCCGCATGGAATGAGTGTTTTTGCAGATAATTTGGTTAGCATATTGAAAATTCACTCCTGTGTTAATTTTTCGGAAAAAGGTTAATTAGGTAAGGGGGTGAAATTTCACCCCTTTGTTCGTTATTAAGGGGTGAAATTGCACCCCCTGGTACTAGATTGATTAAGAAAGCTTTCCTATTTAGTAGATTCAGTATCTTTGCTCCAACGCTTTCCTTAAAATTCATGAACTAAATAAAATATGTTTTGTGGAGGAATTTATTAGACAGCAATTTGTGTATACGTAATTATAATAGAGATATGAGCATGAATAAATTTTCTGTAAAAAGTTCAATAATGTATTTCTATAAAAACACAATGTATGCAAGAGGAAGAGTTGCGTTGTCAATAAACCTTACATAATTAATGCCTTGAAGATAACAATTCATATCTTGCACTATTATGAATGAATGGATGATTTGCCATGAAACCGAACCAAGTACAAAGATTGACAACTTGACAACCGACTGCATTTTAATAACATATTCGTAATTACACTTTGAATTAGAATCTCATTAAACCACATATAATATGTTTTAGCATAATGTAATCTGCATGATTATAATTTATAAACATTAAAATAGCACAGCTTGGAATAAACCTATAATTTGTGCTTTCGGCAACAGGGAAAGAGCATTTTTTTTCAAAATCTCCAACTTTTTTCCTCATACTCTCCAAAACATGCCAAACTTTCAGGATAGATAAAATGACAGGTTAAACTCGCAAATCTGAAGTACTACCTCGAGATGTTGTCATAATTCGAAAAAATCGCAAAAATACTGAAAAAAGTGAGTCGCCCCAGCAGAACATCTGTAACTTTTTTGTCTTACAACATAAATGTACCAAACTTGGCAGGCGTATACACTACTAAATAAGCTATTATGCCGCGGAGTATCAAGTTGCCCCGTTGGCAATAGAGAAAGTTACATAAGATTATTTGCAAAATTTTGATTTTTCATGTCAAAAAACTTAACCTACCAATCACTAAAAATAAGTATTTTCGGAAAATGAAAGAATGACTATAATACCACTAATATGGTGTAGTAACTGCCACAAGTCGCATGTAAAAATCTCAAACCACTGTGAAGAAATCCGGGGTTAAGTACAAAAAAACGTGAAATTTTCCTGCATAATTTTGGCAACTTTTTTTGAAAAGTGTTTGAAGTTTTGTTTTTTCAACCCAGGCTATAGAGCAGTTTGTGTTGTAATGTTATCTGAAAGATTTACTCGGTTCTGACCTTTGAGTCAAAAGTTATGACAATTCGAAATATCTCAAGTTGTGATCCTTGCCAATGCAACAAACAAATTTCAAATTGACATAACTTTTGACTCAAAGGTCAGAACCGAGTAAATCTTTCAGATAACATTACAACACAAACTGCTCTATAGCCTGGGTTGAAAAAACAAAACTTCAAACACTTTTCAAAAAAAGTTGCCAAAATTATGCAGGAAAATTTCACGTTTTTTTGTACTTAACCCCGGATTTCTTCACAGTGGTTTGAGATTTTTACATGCGACTTGTGGCAGTTACTACACCATATTAGTGGTATTATAGTCATTCTTTCATTTTCCGAAAATACTTATTTTTAGTGATTGGTAGGTTAAGTTTTTTGACATGAAAAATCAAAATTTTGCAAATAATCTTATGTAACTTTCTCTATTGCCAACGGGGCAACTTGATACTCCGCGGCATAATAGCTTATTTAGTAGTGTATACGCCTGCCAAGTTTGGTACATTTATGTTGTAAGACAAAAAAGTTACAGATGTTCTGCTGGGGCGACTCACTTTTTTCAGTATTTTTGCGATTTTTTCGAATTATGACAACATCTCGAGGTAGTACTTCAGATTTGCGAGTTTAACCTGTCATTTTATCTATCCTGAAAGTTTGGCATGTTTTGGAGAGTATGAGGAAAAAAGTTGGAGATTTTGAAAAAAATGCTGTAGCATTCCTTACTAACATCAAGACAAGTCTAATACACTATTTATGTACGCCATACGAAAATACGAATCAATTCATAGAAAGTAGTATAATATTACACTAAACAAGAGAGAAACTTGATGATAACTATATCTAAGTTTTTACTAACTAGGTACAACTATAAAATTCATAAAAAGATCTTAAATTTATAAAACCCTAACTTATGTAATCATGTAATACATACACTATCACCCTTTCACTTCCATTCCGACTCACAGCAACAGGTTATACTAACTCAATTTTCCAGTCGCACCACAAACTTCTTCCGCATTCTTTCCATAATTGGTTCGCTTATCTAGAATAGTAAAAGAAGTTAAAACAATATACTCATGGTTAACCTGACAATTGACAAAATTACTCCAAGCTAGCAAATATGTTCTAATTTTTCTTACTTGACTGCAATTCCCTTTGATTTCCAAAACTTTCAAGTGTTCCATTTTCAGAAGCGCAAAACGGCAACCAAAATCAGTTAGCAAGGGTTCTCTTCTCAACCAGCTGCTGCGTATCCGAAGCTTTTTCAAATCTTAAATAAAACAAATCCATTTTAAAAACCTTCCTCCTTTAAACATGACTACTTTCAAATTACAAATGAATTAGGCTTACTTTTCAGAAAATGCATAGGCTGCTTACACCTCTCCAATACATCCAATTGGTTGAAAGGTAAGCCCTTCAGAGTTTCCACTTCTTGTACCGACAATCCCGTCAAAATTGCATCCATATTATGCTCCAAGTCGTCCAAGTCACCAAACATAAGTTCCATTTCCTCCAATTGTGGCATGGCATACCCCACAATATTCAACAGATTGCGACTGACAACAAGATAAACACTGCGCAATTTTGGAAATTGCCTTGCTGCTTATAGAACTCTCTCAGGATACTGTGGCCAGTTACCAAATTCAAGAAACTCCAGGGTTTCCACGGGCTCAATATCGTCATTAAGAAAACTCTCCAATTGGTAATCAGCATTGTACCAAAAGGCTAACTTTTTCAACACAGGAAACATGTCCTTGTATGAAATTCGGGAAAACAAGATGGCGCACGGAACTTTTAACATTTTCAACTTCTCCATGCGAGGACAGTCCATTCCTAACTCGTTTTCAGAATAATCTTCATCATGTGCCATTAATTCTAGTTCTTCCAAGCAGCTACTCTGAGACTGAAGCAGTGCTTTTACGCTATCCGCAGTGAGGTCAGCGGCCAGGTCAAAAACCAAATGTAGGTACTTCAGCTGAAGCCCCATTTCACTTAATCTGACGAGATCCTTCCCTTTAAACCACCAGCATAAAGACAGTCGAGTAATTTTACGATAATTTGGGATCTCCAACAGTTCCAAAAAAACTGGTGTCTTCGGATCCCCATTTATGCCAATGTCTTTCAACTTTGAGGCCCGTTCCACCAATTGCAAAAGTGACTTCCAGCCGGATCCAGATGTTAAACCCCAGGTCGTTTCACGGGTGCTATAATGCAGCTTTAGCTTTCGGAGATTGGGAAACTCAAGACTTTGTCGTATATTGAGGAGGTCACAAATCTCGATCTGGGTGACAAATGGACTAATCACATTCAGCAAAGTGCCAAGTTCGCGCTGATTCTCTATGTACTGGGCTTGCACTTTAAACTTGGTCCAAGGAAACTGGAAACTAGTTCGGATCAATTGGACCAGCTTCGGAATGTCCTCGATTTCTACGGGAGGATCATCCCCAATGTATCCCAGATCTGGATCTGGAAACTTAATTACATAGTCCCTTTTCCGAATCGTTTGGTTACTCAAACGATTCCAGAAGCGGTTGACCAACCGACAGGTTTTCAAGTCCTCCAATGACAAGAAACTGAAGAGATGGTCCATAACCTACAAAAGAAATGCGAGTTCTGTACTGCATTTTCAAGATTCATCAGAATAATTTCACTCTTCAAATTGAAGAAAACTTACGTAATCATTAAGAATGCTGATATCAACATGATCAGCCTCACTTCCATTTGTCAGCACGGTCCCATCCAAAACTGGGGTCACTGTTGCCCCCTCAGACATCTTAACCGCGGCCCCTTGTTGTTGACAGGTGCCCACACTGTTGTCACCTTTAGAACTAGTACCACCGTCAATGGATGCCATCTTGCCAATAATTCTTGTCAAAGTATGTAGAAACAATCAAAAAGCAGTAAAATTAATAATTTTTCCGATCCAACTTCACTAACTGACCCACCAGCAAATCTAATTCCTAATTAATTTAAACCAAATTAACCTTGTTTAGCTCAACCTCAAGTCAACTTGTAACTGCCCACCGTAATTACTAATATTGCTTAACAATTCACTAGTCGCACGTCACACGAGTAACTGGTTAAAGTTAAAGTCAAATTGTTAAACGATTTGCTGAATGCGAAATGCAATTGGCAATTTGAAGATCTCAGCTGTGAACCCAACCAGAGCCGGACTGGTGTTGTTCCTCCAGCAGTCTTAAGCAGAGATAAACAGAGTTCCGGCACAAAGGTTTAACAAGCGGATGAATTTGTGCGAATTAAGGGATTGACTTGTTATATAGTGTAAATGGACGTTACTGTTGGCTTGAGGAGTATTCTGTAATTAGGTCTCACAGGAGTGTATTTCGCGCAAAACAAGACAAATTCTTTGGTACTGTGCTACGATTGGCTGCACAAATTCATCACTTTTGCTATACGGGTAATCGGGTGCAGCAGCATATCAACCCTACAGCACGCATTTATACATAAACATTTCTTCTACATAAAATGAATGCAAAACTAAACTTAAAACTGATTATTAAGTATCGCTCAGGTACTTGATAGTTTTCTATTCCGACCGTCCGTCCGGCTCTGGGTTTGTATGTAACTAGTCCTAAACCCGTTTTGCCATCAAAACAAAATACAATTTGATGGCATCTAGAGCTAAATACGTATATCAAAACTTTTAAACCATGTATGGAAACCATTTCCGATCACTCTAAAGAGGCATCCGCTAATTTAACTCGTTGAATTAGTTAAATAAGTTTTATTGAATTACCCAGGGTCAATCTCGGGTCCGTATTCCAGATTTTAACTAATACAAATTCAACCGGGGATCCTCTTTCATTAACCCACCCACTTTAAATTCAATAGTGGTTCTCTTTTCCTTCGGTGTCCTCTTTTTGAGAACCCAAGCAACTCAAAATTCTCTTTCTTTAAGAATGTAAACCTTCTCGGTTTACTCTCATCAATTTAAAAAGGGCTAAACATGGCTGGTTGGTTGGCCAGTCACTTTTCAATTATAAAAGTTTAGCCTTCATGGATAAAAGCGGTAACCTTCCTGGTTAACCGAAACTACTAAAACGATAGCCAAAAGGCTTCCCGGTTTGCTGATGGTTAAGCCCAACCAAATTCCCACCCAGTCAATTTACCATAAACCTTTATTTAAAAAACGGGAGAATAAATTATTTTTTATTCAAAGTAGACGGCCGCTTTGACTTTTTATCTAAAATGGACAGCAGTGTTGATTTTTTATAAAATTGACATCAGGAATTGACATTTAAAAAAATAATACTTGTTGTAAGTTGTAAAACTACGTCCAGCGAAAAATTATTGGCGACAATTTTAGCATGAATTCCCCACCCTTCAATTGGTCTGCATACCAAATTTGAGCTCAATCAGAGCAAAACTGTGAAAAACTAAGCCTGGGGGATAAGCCCTACCCCCTGGGGTAATTGGTTGATTTGGCTGAATTCCCCTGCCTTTAATTGGTCTACATACCAAATTTGAGCTCAATCAGAGCAAAACTGTGAAAAATTACCCCTGGGGGATAAGCCCTATCACCCAGGGGTAATTGGTTAATTTGGCTAAATTCCCCACTCTTTAATTAGTCTACATGCCAAGATTCAGCTTAATTCGACAAAAAATAGCATTACAATAGTGCAGTTGAGATAATTTGTTTTGTGTAAAAAAAACTTTGCCCCAGCCAGGAATCGATCCCGCGACCTTAGCACTACACTACCTCAGGCCCTAGGCTCATGCCACTGGGCCACGTCAGCATTGTTAGTGCAATGTTGCAAAATAGTAAGGGAAGTACTATACTAAAAAGAGAGAGCGTTTGTGAGAAGGAGCAGTCGGACAGACCCAGGCAGGCAGGCAGAGCGGTGCCTTCTGAAATGTATGAGTGATGATAATTGTATGTGCTCTGGGTTTGTTCAGTATTGATGTATGATATGTGCCGTAGGGTGACGATGGATCTGCCGTGATGCATGCCGTACGGTCTGGGGTAATATGCGAATGCAAAGAATTTGTCTTGTTTTGCGCGAAATACACTCCTGTGAGACCTAATTACAGAATACTCCTCAAGCCAACAGTAAGCATGGACTAATCCCAGCCATTGAGTTCCCGCGAACCTGTTTAGCGAATAATAGTCATGAAATATGATTATTTATTATTACCACGCATTAAATTTATTTGAATCTTTTGAGTTGTATTTATGAGCAGAGCAAACCTTCAAAAACATTCTAAGCGTTTGTTCGCTAAGGTAGGGTTCATCTGGAATGCATACTGAAGGCCGAAATGGGACTTAAATTCGTAAATCTGGTTATTTTGGATGCACAGTATACGGCAAACATTTGAAAGTTTAGATAATATCAAATGGATACCATAATAACTATAGAAGGGTTTTCAAGGTCACTTAAACAAATCATTTTTTGATGCATGCAAAAACTTGATGAACTAGACGTGAATGTTGATTGATGAAGAACTAACTATTTTACTAGATATTTATGCTTTTAAATTAGGTACACAAGGTAAATAATGTATTGTTAGAATGAGTGCGCTGGCGACTACTAAAATAGTTGTTATTTTGGTGGTCAATGTCGCCTTTATGTCTCTTATGATTTTTGGGCGTTATTCCCGGTGGACTTGGGAATTTAAGAGACATCAGGGGAATTGGTGTAGTTTGAGGGGTCTTGTTGGAGGTTCCCATCGATTTTAAATGGTTCCTATCTGATTCCAACCCGCACCTCGAAAGGCCGGCTTCGGAATCAGGTAGGGCCACTCTACATGCACTCTCCTCCCTTACTTCCAGTCTGCACCCGGTTGGGCCGACTTCGGAAGCACCGCCAAGGAGGGTGCTTTGATGGGTAGACCCTACAGGTAGACGCCCATGCCGTAACACGGACACCTCCTGCTCTACACCAACTCCAACACTGCTGACATTGGTGTTAATGTCAGCTGAAGGGCAAAGTCTATGCTGCACCGCACAAGTGCGTTTTTGGAAGTTGAACTGACAACATCTCCAGAAACGCTTATCCTGAAGAAGGTGACTTGCACCGAAACGTCGAGTTATTTTCTCACCATGCCCCCACCGAAGCCTATGGATGTAAAGCATAGGCACCAACATAAGAAGGGGAAGTCTATGGTGCAGCATAGACTTTGCCCTTCAGCTGACATTAACACCAATGCCAGCAGTGTTGGAGTTGGTGTAGAGCAGGAGGTGTCCGTGTTACGGCATGGGCGTCTACCTGTAGGGTCTACCCATCAAAGCACCCTCCTTGGCGGTGCTTCCGAAGTCGGCCCAACCGGGTGCAGACTGGAAGTAAGGGAGGAGAGTGCATGTAGAGTGGCCCTACCTGATTCCGAAGCCGGCCTTTCGAGGTGCGGGTTGGAATCAGATAGGAACCATTTTACATCGATGTGAACCTCCAACAAGACCCCTCAAACTACACCAATTCCCCTGATGTCTTTTAAATTCCCAAGTCTACCGGGAATAACGCCCAAAAATCATAAGAGACATAAAGGCGACATCGACCACCAAAATAACACTAAATAATGTATTGTGTTTGCTTGAATATGTTGTAAAATCTTGACACTTCAAAAGCTAAAATTAAAGCAAGGCAAAAATAGTGAATGCTGGCGATAAATTATCATATTGAGCTTTTTATTTAGATTTCTATAAACATTCTTTTATTTGTTGCTATTATATGGTTGTATTAGAGTTTTTACAAAATAGTTTGCAATTGCGTCTTCTGCGCAGAAAATCAAGTAATTAATCTTTCCCTTTAAAAGCATAGAAATGTTGTTATTCCAACAAGCGGGTTTGTTTATGCAAATAAGTCCAAAACGTAAACCGTGTATTGTAAGTAATACGCTTCAAGTATAAAAATTCCTTTTAAATAAATATCCATTGGCACATGATGCGGCGCAATGTACCCCTTAAACAGGTGTTGGCTTAGTTAATTTTAAAGCACGTTTCCAAGCAATAATCTTCTCAAATCTGAGAAGCCTTAAGTAAAACCCAGACTGTAGCCACCTATCATAGTATGTAGAAAACTGTCGAGCGTACAACCCCCAGAATCGCAGCGAATAGGGCTTCCACTTTCTTAAATCAGAAGTATCAAAAGTTTTGCACACGTATTTTTTCAAATATAAACGAAACTTGAGCTGGACACAACGAAGATTCTAGACCCTCACTAATGCGTTTACTCTCTGTTGAAAACTTTACAAACTCTTGTGGTTGATTGGAGAAATTTGTTGTGTCATGAAAGTGACCAAAATAGTTTGATAGTTTGACTCCAGAATATTTTGACGTACCTAACATTGCTGCAAACGCATTCAGAGGAACGTCCCCAACCAATGCTAACATTTTGTTTTGTTTTGGGCTTCTAAAAAGGGAGCGTGTAACCAGATTTTAAAACCTTTTGCACATAGCTCTGAAAATGTAGGGAATGGTAAAATTATCATGGCATCACTAGAGATATTGGCTGAATAGCTTAGGGAAAGTATTACTACAAAAACCATGTAGTATCCCGTTCTTTTTTCGGAGTTACCCAACTAGGAATGTCAAAAACATTCCAGCATACGTTTAAACCGTGACTGACATTTTGGTAAACTATACAATTTCCAATAACCAATAGAACCAAACACAACCAAAAACTCCGCTTAGCAGTATTGACTATGCTATAGTCTACAGTGGACAATTATTGCCAATGCATATAAGCGGTTATCACAAACGAGTGTTGCATAATGTAAGTAAAATGAAAAGTATTTGCAGCGATATCCAATGGAATAAACAAAATAGATTCTGTAACACGAATGTCTAAAAACCATGACACCCGTACGAGTTGATCTTCTTCTAAACTGGTTTTTGGAACAGTTAAGTTTAAATAATGGAGCTAATATAACCTGCTCCGGTGGCCAGCAAAAAGACATTGCATCAATGAATTTGTACCTATTTGCTGCAGTGTCCGATACCGATGGACAGCCTGCCAAATAATTCCAGTTTGTTCCTTTTGGTAATACAAGCTGGTTATTTCCATTATTATTAATCATATCAGAAAACGCCACTAATTTTGATAGATTAAAAATTGTTGCTTTTATAGGATAAAATTCCGTATTAGAACAAACGTAGCAAAACATAGCTATCTCAGTATTTCCAGAACTGTCAGAGGAAAAGTAAAAGAGTCTCGATACAAACTTTTCTTCAGTGTCTTGGTAGAGAAGTTCATTTTGAATTTGGGATATAATCGTATACTCTAATGATATTTGATTAACGTACAGAAACACGTTTGAGATTTCACTATTTCACAAACCAGATCGACTTATTCCCGTAATTAGTTCGTCTAAACTTTTTGTAAACAGAAGTACTACAATGCAGGAAAAACGATAGCGCATTAGGGAAAACCTGAAAAACTTCTGATTTAGTGATAACTGGTTTCCTGGATCTGATACTTCTAAACTTGAGAACGAGAGATCCAGTTGATCATTTTGATAAACAAGTAAGCTGATAGTTTCACTACGCTGATCGCTTGGTTTGCTTTTGTCATTGGCCGAAATATATTCATTCAATGAAGAATCATTAGTGGAATACACTATTTCAACAAAACAGTTGGTTGTAATCTCAAATGGTAACCAAAATGGAGAAATGGAGTAAGAAATGGAAACAGAAACTAAATAAGTTAGAACAAAAATATTATACAGCATAATAAGTTGCAAGTTGAAAATGTTTGGAAATTGGAAACTTACAGTTGAAATTATATCAGGCACAGTGTGCTGTGCTAAAGGCTATATGCGCATTACTATTACAATTTTTTTAGTATTTTAGCAGTTGTGTAAGTACTTGAAAATTTGCTTTTAGATAATTAAATTATTATGTTTAAACTCGCCAGATTAAACTTACACAAGCTTTTGTTCAATACATTTTTAAAACCTGGAGAAAAACATGTTTTTAAGTGTCCATCAGCCGAAAATTTTAATCCGTTCATTAGTTAAATTAAACGAATGTGGAACTTCTGTATTGTGGATGGAAGAACACACAATTGTGACGGTTTTGTAAATCGCAAAGAAATACTATGCGTTTGTTTGAACATGTACCTAGTTTAATTTACTACAATTGACACTTTGAAAGCAACAAAAATTATGCAAAACAACCTCATCAACAGAAACCGTGAATTAGTAAGATTTTTATACTAAGCAATTATCATGCACGTATATGCTTTAGTGCACTGTCAAAAAGTTTGTAATTTTTGCCGTTACTAGATAGAGTTGCATATTCGGACAAACGTAGCAATGAGCAGCTGCGACGAAGTTTCCCAAGTAATCAAATGAAAAGTAAAACAGTCTTGCTGCAAATCTTTCTTCAGTTACCTGGTACAGCAGCTCATTTACAACTTGGGATATCAAGGTATCCTCTAATGATATTTGCTTAACATAAAGAAATACATTTGAAATTTCACTATTTCCCAAACCCGCTTGACTTATTCCAGTTATCAGTTTATCCAAAGTTTCGTAAATAGCAGCACTACAATACAAGAGGAACGATGTCTCATTTGAGGAAATCTGAAATACTTGTTATTTAGAGATATTTACTTTTTCTCATTCGTGACTTCCAAGCTTGTAAAGGAAAGATCTATTTGTTGATTTTGATAAATTAGGAAACTTGTAGTTTCACTATATTGATTTGCCTTTTTCTTATTAATACGGACATCAATTGCAAAGAGATATTTGTGAAATGAAGAATCATTGGTGGAATACACTATTTCAACAAAACAGTCGCTGTTGGTATCAAATGGCAACAAAACTGAAACTGAAATGGCAGAGTGTGAAATCAAAATACAAACGAAAAGAATTTCAACAGCGTTATTTTCCAACGAATATTTTATACTGAGCATGTTGCATTGAAATATTAAATTTAGGCGTAGGAAATATAGTTAAAACAAAGTTTTTACTGTAATCAGCCAATATGCGCACCACTATTCCATCACAAAGACAGTTTGTTTTTACCAAAGTTAGTAGTTTTCCTAATACCTGAATGTTTTGGTTTGAAAATAATAAATTTGTGAATTATTTAGATGTGTTTTTCTAACTACCTAGACTACCTATTCGTGTAAATATTGCTTTTATGAAGAGCATTTGAAAAACCTAAGATACTTCGTAATACACGTACTTGCTCAAGCTAGGTTCATTGAGAAAGACGAGGCCACATATCGTTGTAATGTATCAGCTATTCTTACATTTTCAGCTACTCAGCTTCTTGTATTTGTTAGTCTTTGCTTCAGCAAAACAAATGTCTCTGGTTTAAATTAAACTGATTTAAAAATACAATCTACAAGCTTGTATAGTAAAAATCTGCATTCACCTTCATGCTTCTATTGTTAAAAAATATTGTAAAAGTTGCTGATGAATTTCAAAGAGTGAACTACAACAACAGTAAATAAGCAGTATATTATTTTTCACTGACAATGAGCTAGATTGTTAGACTGCAGGTTTACAATAAAGGTTTTAACAATATAGTTTGCGGTTGTGTCTTGTACGCGGAACATAAGGTAATTAACTTTATGCCTTAAATTTGTACAAATGTTGTTTAAAAGATTTGATTTGTTTATCCAGATAAAGCCAAAACATAAGCCGTGTACAATTAGTAATACCGCACCAAGTATGAAAATCCCTTTCATGTAAACGCCTGCAGCACTATCCAACGGCATCTGATGCGGCGCAATGTACCCTTTTACTGGTACTGGCTTGGACAATTGTAATGTACGTTTCCAAGCAATAATCCTTTCAAAACTGTGAAGCCTTAAATAGAAACCCGACTGCAGCCACCTATCATAGTATTTGGAAAACTGACGAGCATAAAGCCCCCAAAAACGGAGTGAGAGAGGCTTCCACTTTCGGAAATCCGACACATCGAAACCTTTACATATATATTTTTCAAATATAAATGACACTTTGGGTGGACACAGTGAAGAATGCGGGCCCGCACTAATGCGCTTGGTCTCTGCTGAAAACTTTACAAAATCGTGTGGCCGATTTGAAAAATTCACCTCGGGAAACTGACTAATGTAGTTTGCCACTTGAAGTCCAGAATATGTCCATGAACCTGATGTAGTAGCAACAGCATTTAAAGCTATATCACCAAGTACTGGTAAACTTGTATTTTGTTTTTTGCTTCTAAAAAAGTCCGTGTGTATCCACACCTTAAACCCTTTTTCACATAGCTGTGAAAATGTGGGAAAAGGTAAAAGGATCATTGCATCACTGGAAATATTGGCAGAGTAACTTAGTGAGAGGATCACAATCAAAAGCATATAATATCCTGTTCTCTTTTTTGGAGTTACACAGCTAGAAATCGAAAAAATGTTCCAACACGCATTTAAGCCTAAACCAATATTTTGGTAAACGACACAGTTTCCAATAACTAGAAAACCCAAACATAGCCAGAAACTCCACTTAGCAGTATTTATTATACTAAAGTCTACAGCAGACATGTCCTGCCATCGCACATATGCTGTTAGTAAATACGAGTCTTCCATAATGTAAGTAAAATGAAATTTGGTGACTGCAGTTGCTAGGGGAAGAAACAATTGAGATTCTGCAACACGGATGTCTAAAAACCATGAAGCTCGCGCTTGTTCCTCATCCGTAAATGGAGTATTTGGGACAGTTAAATTTAAAAATCGAAATACTGGTGTTAATATAACTTGTTCTGGTGGCCAACAATAAGTCATTACGTTGATAAATTGGTATCTATTTGCAGCAGTGTCAGATACCATTGGACAACCTGCTAAATAATTCCAGTTTGTTCCTACAACTAGAACATTTTGACCGTGTCCCTTAGCATTGATCACGTCTGAAAATGCAACCAATTTTGATAGTTTTGTGAATTTCGTATCTATAAGATTGACTTGATTTGGACACACGTAGCAATGAATAGCTCTCACAAAGTTTCCAGAATTGTCAAATGAAAAGTAAAATAATTTTGCTGTAAACATTTCTTCAGTTTCCTGGTACAGAAGTTCATTTAAAACTTGAGATATTAACGTGTTGTTCAATGATATGTGATCTACGTACAAAAACACATTTGAAATTTCACTATTTCCCAAACCCGATTGACTTATTCCAGTGATTAGTTCATTCAAGGTTTTTGTAAATAGCAGCACGACAATACAAGCAGATCGATAGCGCATTTGGGAAAATCTCAAATATTTGTGATTTAGAGATATTGGCTTTTTTTCATCTGTAACCTCCACGTTTGTAAAGGAAAGATCCAGTTGTTGATTTTGATAAATCAGGAAGCTTGTTTTTTCACTATGCTGATTCTCTGCTTCCTTTTTATTATCAATATGAACATCTTTGGTATAGATATATTGATGAAATGAAGAATCATTGGTAGAATACACTAATTCTACTAAACAGTCGCTGGTGGTTTCAAATGGCAACAAAATTGGTGAGAGGGAATACGAAGTTGAAGTACAAACAAGAAGAATTAAAACAATGTAATTTTCTAACAAAATTTGTAAAGTGAGCATAGTGTATTACGGAACTAAACATAGCCAGTAAAAATATAGCGAGCACAGTTTGCATTGTTGTCAGCCAATATCCTTACCAGAAAAACATTTTGTCATGGTAAAAGTATTTATTGTAGACTTTTTCTGTGTACGTCATGTTTTTGGCTTTTAGATAATTAATTTGTGAATTATTTAAATGTGTTTTTCTTTCTAGCATTACAAATTAGCCTACGCAAGTAGTATTCACATATGAGGATTTGAAAGACATAACGCTGCCAATTTTATTTGTTGATACACGTGCGTACTTAAACACGCTCATAGAGAAACACAAGGCGAGTAAGACGACATATCTTTGTAATGTATAGGATATTCAGAATCTCTACTTCAAGAAAATAGATTAATTTGAAAGATTCAATGTTAGAAAAACACATAAAGCATTTACAAATTACTTACTTTTAGGGCTTGAAGCTGTTGCTATAAAAATAATTCAAGTTTATTGAAAAATTGAAATTAGAAATTAAAGGTTGAGTAAATAATTTGTATTCAATATAAGTGTTAATATTATATTATTACCTTTCAGCAGGCTTGGGTAATCATCGCATTTTACTCAAGTGATTAGTGATTGGGATTAAATGAAGCCTCTTTTTCAAATGGTGATTAGTGATTGGTGATTAATACCATTCTTAATCACTGGTGATTAGGTGATTAAATTTAATCCCAATCACTAGTAATTAGGTGATTAAATGTTAAACGAAAATGCAAGTTGGATTAGGATTAGACATTGAGTATTTTAATAGAGTTTTTAAGTTGGCAAAGTCATGTAAGAACAAGCAAATACAATTTCTTAACAATATATCACAGCTAAATATTATGTTAACAGTATATCACAATTAATTAATATAAGAGTGTTCAGTATATCACAACTAATTATTTCAACAGTATATCACAAGCAAAAATTAAATATTATAATTAAATCTTAAGAAGGATAATTGCAAAAACATTTCGCCAGTAATCTTTTCTCGGTTGGGCCGCATTATCAATTTTCCTTGGCTGAATACTCGTTCGGCAGGTGCAGACGATGGCAGTCCGGTGTTATATTTGAAAAAGAGCTCCTGAATCCTGGGATAGACGGAAAGGCTGGAAGTGTCCGATCTTTGGTCCTGGAGGTACTTGATGCACTCCAGCTCAGCAGAGTCATAATGTATACTTTGTTGAACGGGTTCATCAAACAGGTCATGGTCGACTGGGTTGGTTTGGGACATGTTAGCCTCGCATTCTTCTTCCGTAAGTAAAGATTTGGCTTCTAGAATCAGCATCTTCTTGAGATCTTCCTTCTTCAGTGGATCAGTAACAAACCGCAACTTGACTCCTGGGATTAGCATCGCACTGAGAAGTTCGTCTTTGGCTTTCTTGAGGTCCAATTCCAAGATGTGCCCAAAGCGGTGCATGACGGATGATTTAAGAATGTTGCTCAGGAATGTTGCTGCTTTACTACCTCCGTTAGATACGTCGTCGAGCCTCCGCTTTACTCGAAGTACAATTGGCGCCAGGTACCCAAAAAACATCGATTTGTCCCCTTGCAGTTTGTCCAAGGCCCAGGCAACTGGTTCCGTAGCGGTCAAATGGTCCAGCAGAAAATTCTGTTCCGTGTCCTTGAGCTTCTCAACTCCTGCTGCCGCAAACGTTTGGCCCAAAAATTGAGTTTTGTTCATCAGTTGCTTTACAGAGTCGTATGTTGAGTTCCAACGGGTAGGTACAGGTGTAACGGTGCAGCTGTGTGTGATGTCTATGATGGCCTCAGACACCTGCGGGGATTTTGCGACCTTGTTCTAGTATGCAATGCATTTGGCGAAGGATCCCCGCATCAGTCGCTTGATGTGTCCTTATCTGTGTCCGCTTGTCTTCGGTTGGTGCTCGAAGTCCCCGTTCCAAATCGGTAGTGGCCACCAGATTCAGAGTGTGGGATGCACAACGGTATTGGGCCGGCAGACCATCGTCAAAGCAGTCAGATAAATCCTTTTCCTCAAGTTCGTCCTCAAGGTCATCCTTTGGATTTTCCATTTGATCAATTGTCCCGTATTCCCGAAAAGCTTTGGCAAAACTAACAGCGTTGTCTGTTACCACGTTGGTCACCTTCCCCCGGATTCCAAAAGTAATGAATAATTCCCCAAAAGATCGGCAATATTTTCGGCGGTGTGTCTTCCAGGGAACCGTCGTAATGCCAGGAGGGCTGATATGCGCAAGAAGGTGGTATCAATCCAGTGTACAGTAACCCCCATAAAGCTTCTTCTGTGGTTGCTCCATATGTCGGCAGTTGTACATATGTATTTGGCTTTCTGAAGTTCCATAGACAATCGGCCTTCGATTATAGCGTACTCATTGGTAATACTTTTGACTAATGTCTTTTTAGACGGGACTTCGGCATCCGGATTTAGACCTTTAACAAGGGCGATGAAGTCTCCGTTATCCACAGTGGAAATGGGTGACATTTTGCAAATAAGAGAAAAGAATGCTAAGAACTACTTGCTGGTTTAGGAAAAGTACCGTCTTCCGACCGGTTTCTTTTATTGGTTCTTTAAGGAAGACTAAATCACCAAATTTTTAAAAGTATTTAAATTCCATATTAATTAAAAATATAATCAATCATTAAACTTAAAAAGTTGTTATTTTGGTGGTCGATGTCGCCTTTATGTCTCTTATGATTTTTGGGCGTTATTCCCGGTGGACTTGGGAATTTAAGAGACATCAGGGGAATTGGTGTAGTTTGAGGGGTCTTGTTGGAGGTTCCCATCGATGTAAAATAGTTCCTATCTGATTCCAACCCGCACCTCGAAAGGCCGGCTTCGGAATCAGGTAGGGTCACTCTACATGCACTCTCCTCCCTTACTTCCAGTCTGCACCCGGGCCGACTTCGGAAGTACCGCCAAGGAGGGTGCTTTGATGGGTAGACCCTACAGGTAGACGCCCATGCCGTAACAGGGACACCTCCTGCTCTACACCAACTCCAACACTGCTGACATTGGTGTTAATGTCAGCTGAAGGGCAAAGTCTATGCTGCACCATAGACTTCCCCTTCTTATGTTGGTGCCTATGCTTTATATCCATAGGCTTCGGTGGGGGAATGGTGAGAAAATAACTCGACGTTTCGGTGCAAGTCACCTTCTTCAGGATAAGCGTTTCTGGAGATGTTGTTGGTTCAACTTCCAAAAACGCACTGAGGCAAAAGCTGGAGATGCAGGGGTATTTATAGGTTTTTGAACCCTGCTTATGCCTAATTATCATATGCCTAATTTGCATATCCAATAGATATGCAAATGAGGCCTATACTAGGGTTCACTTATATAAGTACCTCAAAAATTTTTTGTTCACCCCACATTCAGGGCTAAATATCTCGACAACCTGAGGTTTTCAGGGTCTGAGATTTTTTCTGGTATGGGTGGCAGAGGGGGTAGTAAAGTTTGGACGAGGAATTCGATGGTGATGAGATCTCGCCCAAATTCCCACCTCAGGTGGGAGCTACGCCTGATTTTTGAACTTTTGAGGATAGAATGGCCCCGTTTTCATTCTATATATAAGTGAACTCTGTATTAAGTTCCATAGATGCCAGAGTACCTAAACGATAAATAATTCGTGCTTCTTGCTCTCGCCGACTCATCTGGCTACAAGAAGCCAGTTGGGTAGCTGTCACACGCATATCATCTCGTGTATGTACTTTGGTGAAATGTTCACTCACTTCAGTGGGCTCTCCATTTGATAGGCTATAGAGATGCTCCCTGAAGCGGTCACGAAGCTTACGCTTCGTCTCCCCAATATATATTTTTGAACATTTCGTACATACGATGGCATATATCACGCATTCACTCTTACAGTGAAATTGTTCCCATACCTTAAGCCTTCCCTTTGGTCCCACGATCTCTTTTTGTAAGGTGGTGTGTTTACATGTTAAACACTTACCAACGTTGCATGGGATTGTACCCGGATTTGGGTGACATATTCTAGGTAGCACTGATGTTAGTCGTGCTCGGACTAGAATATCCCGAATGCTTTTCGGCTTGCGAAAGGCTGCAACATAAGGAGATGGAAAGATGTTGACCAACTCCGGTGTTTTTGAGATCGTTTCGCCAAAGAGGCTTTTTATAGCACTCATTGTTTGTTGGCCTGCCTTACTAAACGTGACGACGAATGGAAGGACTTCGCTATTTTTGGCCGAGGATTTAGTCAGGGCATCAACTCTAGAAACAGCTGACACCCTTGACAAGGCCTTCTGAATGATGTTTTCGGGGTAAAGTCTACCCCGGAAGAATGTTGCCATCTCCTGGCAACGTTTAGCGAAGTCGTTGTCATTTGAGCAAATCCTTCTCAATCGTAGAAATTGAGAATATGGAATTGCGTCATGTGTTGTTTGAGGGTGGAAGGAAGTGTAAGGCAGGTATGAGTGCGAGTCTGTCGGCTTATAGTATATTGTCGTATGGAGACATCCATTTGACGCTGATACTATTGTGTCCAAGTAAGGAAGTGAACAGTTTTAATCCGTTCCGACTATTTATATGCAATAAACTCGCCAAACATTTATTTGCGTCACCGATAAAAATTCAGTAAACACTTCACACAAATTGTAAAATTATCATGCACGATGCAGCGCGTAACAGTATAAATGAAGGACACTATCATCCAGCAAACCTATTGAGCGTACGAAGCTTTAATTCAATCCTTTTCTAGATTTACCTATAAGCATTTAAAATCCAGCCATGAAATTCGTGTTTTTCATAAGCGTGCTTTCAGCGTATCCCAAGCTAAACCAGGCAGATTTTGTGGATCCCGGATATGCCATTTCTGAATGGGAAGGATGGGGTACTCGAATAAGTTGGTGGAGCAATGTAGTAGGTGGATTTAGTGAAGAAGTTCAGAAAGAAGTTACAACTGCCCTATTTTCGGTAAGTTAACTTGATAAGTTTACAACGTTCTTTATACGCACCTTTCTATTTGAGGCAATAATCAATTTTTAGCCTGACAGACTTAATCTGAACATGGTAAGGTACACTATCGGAGCAACCACTCCAGGAGACCTTAGTTGTGGAGAGTTTGGAGCAGGAGCAGACGCCGAATCATTTCAAGATGGATTGGATTATCAATTTTTACCGGAAAGAGATGCTCGCTCTAGAAAAATTCTATTAGCTGCTAAAGCACTAGGTGTTGATGTATTTGAAGCATTTGCCTTCTCCCCTCCATCCTGGATGACCAGAAGTAACTGCTCAAAAGGAAATCCAGACGGAGCTCCGCTGCACGACAATTTCGATCCCAAATATGCAAACGCATTTGCAAATTACATGACTGAAGTTGTGCGGTATTACCACGAACAACACAATCTGTCATTTACCTATTTATGTCCTTTCTACGACCCATCATCAGGGTTGTGGGTTGGTGCAACAGAACTCAGAGAAGGGTGCAACTTCGAAAGAACTACCATGGCGGAAGTAATAAAAAGCACACACGCAGCTCTGGAAGCAAAGAATCTTTCATTTTGTGGATTAAGTGTAGCACACGAAGCTACTTACAACGATGAAATAACCACCCAAAACATGCTGGTTGAATTAGGAATTAATACCCTTTACAAACGAATAGGACTTGGCTGGAATGATAATGATGGTTTAGCCAAACGTGCAGAGTTATACACAATCGCTTCAAAGAGTGGAACCATGCTCGGTGTAAATAACTTGTAAGCCATAAATTGGATTCGTTTGGGTTGATAACCGACATTGATAAATTTGTTCATTTTGATCGACCAATTTGCGGTGGTTTTGCGGAATATATTATTTGTCAAGGGTTTGCTTTTGATGTTTCTTGATTTTTGGCAACTTGACGGGATTTGTCAAAAGTACAAAAGATTAATAGATCCAGGTATTTCAAAATTAAACTGGTAATGTATGTGGTACTTCCTAAGTAAAATAGTTTTACGAATGTCGATTATTGGTTAGATAGAAAAAGTTATCTTATTGAAAGGAATGTAGCAAAATTATTTATTGCATAGTCTCGTTACGAAGTAAAGTCTGAAAATATATGTAAGGAAAAGGCTTGCCAGAAATACGATTTAAATAGAATACTAAATATACCTTATTTACGCACATAGTGTTTAATGGTATCCGAGTGTCACATTTGTACTCTTTGCCACCAATCTTGTTTACTCTCGACCATAGACTTTAAACTTTATAATACGTACTACTCTTTACTTTAGTAGCTAAACGCGATTTCTACCGGTACCCTGACTCTCAAAAATTTGACCTCACGTAACCTTTTTTGTTAGAATAACGACATTATTGATTACGCATAACCTTTCCAATTACCTTGTGTATATTTTGAACATTTGAAAAAAGTTTGCAAAAATATTTTTTGTAGTGCGTTTTTTTAACTTGACTGAATTTTCATTTGTTTAAGTGTTCATGGATCTACCAGACTGCCAGATATGACACAAGGGCACGCTCTTGCTAAGCGTTTGATAAAGGATATTCGAGATACGGTTGTATCTACATGGTGTATGCCTAATCATCAAGTTTCAACTGTTTAAAACTAATTTTTATAACTACAAGTTAGTATCTTTTAGTGTCATCCGTCTTATTGTTATTTTGTTCTGCTAGCATTTTCCGAAGCCCTTCCCAGCGGTTTGTTAGTTTTACCGTTTGCTGAACCCAGTGTTGAAAATATCAAATACCCATCCGGTTACTATACTTTAATGCAGTTCAGCAAATACATTCGAAAAGGTTTAATAACTTAAATCATTAAGTTGATGACTAAACTATACAATTTGTGACAGTTTTGTTTATTGAATTATTGAATCGTTTGGGATACACCACTATTCAAATCAGTGATGAATCATCTATAGCTGCATATTCAAACTCTTCAAACATTTTGGTAAGCTTATGAACTAATGTAAAGGTTTTATATCTATTAAAACGTAAAAATATTTCAATATAGGTGATTGCGATGCACAACCCCGACACAACTGCAATCAATAAAACTATTGACCTTTCTGCATTTGCATCTCTTGGAAAAGTCGTTGCTTTCCGTACTTCTCCAAATGATCCGCATGTGCCAATATTTCCACCACTCATTCAAAATAACCAGTTGTCAATTGACCTTCCTCCATCATCAATTACTACACTACAGATTTTTAACGCTGTAGAATATCAACGTAGTAATTTAATTATAAACGGTGACTTTGAAGCAAGCAATGAAGGACAAAATGCCTGGTATCTTCTTTATGGGGAAAGACCTGACAATGGTATTAATGGTAAATACGTATTTCGTGGAAGCTATAGTGGCTTTATTGATAACACGGAATCTAAGCTCACCTTGACGCAAAACATCACTGTCCGAAGTTCAAGAATACATCACCTATCCGCAAGATGTGCCACAAATGGAACTGGCGTTGTGCTGGGAATACTGATAAATGGAAATCAAGCAGCAGAAACAGTTGTCACGTCAAATCTGGGTTATCAGTTGTATGGCCTTGCTGTAAATGCACAGGAGGGTGACGTGTTGAGTGTGTACCTACATTCAGAAATGGGGAATCACACAGCTCAAATTGACGATGTTGTGTTACATTAGCAAGAATATAACCTACATCTATATAAACCTGTAAGGTTAAGCTCTTGTGCAAAAAATGATTGCTCCATTGTATGCATTAACATGTCAAATAAATCAAGCTTATCGGTTCAAAAAAGTCTTAGCTATGTTGTTGTTGTGTGTAACGTACGATCTTAAATGATTATAATATACTACATCCCTACCCTATCATACATTTCCTTTTCAGATGCTGATATATTAGCAGTAAATTTGTAATGCAAAAATGTATATTTCATAATGGGTTTGGTATCACGCAAATTTGTTCGTTTGTTGTTTATAATTCAACAAATGACTTTACGTGGACAGTTAAACTTTGGGAAATTGCAGGAAACATATCTAATGTATGCTACACAAATAAACGAGGACATGCTCAATTACGTTGGATGACTTCAGTACACTTATGGAATGTTGTGGATATGAAATGCAGCAATTTCCTTTTCCTAGGAATTCTCTTTAAAAGACTTCCTAACCAATTTATTACACTCTTAGCTACTTCTACTGTAAGCCCGTATCATTCCAAAAACTATTTTCCAGCCGTTGAAACTAAAGTAGACGGACGGACATGCAGAGCAGACGGACACCCTTCTGATTAAACAGCTTAAACAGTGAGCAAACAAATAGCAGTGTAAACTAAAGAAGGTTATGTGCATGACCATAAAGCCCAAGGGTATGCAATGGTGCATGAGTTTTCATAAACATGCATTATATTCGAGTTTTACTGTTATGGGTAATGCCCACGGTTAAAAATATGTACGAGAGATTGAACTTTGTAGTCCATAACTTCGTGTTTATTCAAAGGCATTTTGAGACAAAATAAAGTTTTACACGCTATAGTTTAGTATGGAGTTCTATTCTGACTTAAATCGGAATGGTAACCAACGGGTTACTTAACTACTTTCTGAGCTAAAAAATAGGAAAAACAAAAATGTTTTTAAAACATGTCTATTGAAAAAACTTAACATGTTTATAATATTTAAGTAAAATGTTACTTTTAAGACGCAAATACTAAATTTTTTAGCATGGTACATTGGCTTCATGTAACTGCTTGTCCAACTTTATATTTCTAAAAATACATACTAAAATGCTTTTTACACAAGTACAATGTAACTATGTGAAAAGCAACTTACGCAAGACATTTTTTTTTCAAATTAAATTATATTCTAATTTACTCTACCAATTGGCATATATTACAAGTTTTAATTATTTTGTTGTCCTCGCCGCATCCAAAGTTGGCTCAGGTCTGTAGCAAATCAGTGCAAAATTTTACAAACCTTTTCATTATGTTCTACACTAATGCCGAATGATATTGTTAGAGTTGTAGTGTTTGTAACATTTAAAGTAGTGTATAACCTTTGTACGTTGTCCTATGTAGAACTTTGCAAATGCAAAAACGGCTATTTCCGAATTTAGGGTATACCTTATTTCTTCGTCATTATCATGTACATAAGCTGCTTGTATTGAGACATTTAGAGAATGCTTGCTCAAAAGTACTGCTGCATCGAGTTCCTTAAACTTGTCAGTAGACAAAAATGGCATGCAAAACAATAATTTTGAACCCCTTTGGTATCCAAAAGGCCCTAAAATTAATTAATATTATCTGAAGTAGCTGATTTTATTTCATTTCATAAGCATATATCGACAGATGTTTTTACGCAGTCATTTATCATCTCAAGCGTATTACATTGAATTTACCAGGTCAATCATCCCTTAAACTTCTTGAAGTATTATAAAAATGGCTTCGTGTTATCAAAAACAGCCACGTAGCGTAAGAATACTGTTTCCGGTGTAGCACATTACCGAATGAATATAATCGGTTCGCGTGGCTTTTGTAATCGTTCCCATGGATCCATACGTAAACGTTATATTCTTTACTGAATTTATAATTCTTCGTTCCAGTTTGCGTTTAAATTGCGAATTGCTTACATCTGACACAAATAACTTTTTCATCCATTTTCCTCTCAATTGCAGTCCAGCTTCACTAACTTTCACAAGAAGTTTAAAGTTGACTGCTAAAATTACTGTTATTACAATCGCAAACAATGGAGTCAATAGATAAATTTGCCAAGGTACGCGACCTATTAGTACCACAGCTCCAGTTGAAAATATAACCAGTAAATAAAACAAGCCTCCAAGCACAACCGCCAGAATAATTGAAACGTATTGGTCCGCAACGATAAGCACAATTTTCAAAGTTTTCCAAATTATGAACGTGTCTTCGCACAAAGGTAATTTTGTCAGGTTTTCAACGCAGGTGCAAAATCCACTAAACAATAAGGCACCTTCTAACGGTTTAGATCTAAACTGAATGCAACCTTCCACAACACAAAACACTGCTACAATTACCCTTAGTCCGTTCAATAGAAATTTTACTAATATAATGTTAAATTTGTTTGGAATTACAGTTCGAAAAAATAAGTAAGGAGCATCTATGTTTAAATAAATAGCAATCCACGGTCCGAACAGAGGAAATACTGTTAGTGTAATAACCAACCCTAGCATTGATATACCAATGATATCCAAGCCCCCATTTGGAATTCTCCACAAAGCAAATGAAAATTTCTGATTTTTGTAAAAAAATTGTGTTTGTCCTGCAAGTTTTTGTTCCAGTTGTAACATTGCATTACAACTAGCTATTATTTTGGACCAGTTGGTGATTGTAATTCTAAAGAATGTTAGAATAAACACGGCAAAAAAGAGTTGAACTGTGACAGCAAATAGTGACAATAGGTCGTAGACGGTTGGACAAAACAAAGCAGTTAGTAATACGTAGATACATGTAGGAACACCAACTCCAGCAACAAGAAAAATGTTTATAAATTTCCAGAATAAGGTTTTTCGAGGTGGCTGGGTTTTCGAAAATTTACCGTTTCTTTTGTCCCAAAATATTTGACTGTGATATTGGTAGATTTTATGAGTTAATTCTTGGTTAAGGTCTAAACAATAGCAAAGCAATGGGAAAGGCATTTTTAATAAAGTCTGGGCTTTGTAAATTTAAAATTGATAAAAAGCAACTGTTGGGCAAATTTGCTGTGGATAAAATAGTCTATTGTGTTTGTGTGTACACCACCAAGTTCTGACCTCAAACTAACTCGATAGATATGAACGTATGTTGAGCATTTATAATAACATATAAGCTAGCTTCAACAGAAACAAGTGCTTACATTGTTATTGCTAAAATTTTGAAAAATATTATTTATTTCAATGAATATTATTTATGGTGTGGTTGAAGAAAATATATTAAAGTAAGTCAATCGATGGATTGATTTTTGCTTGAAATAAAAGAAAGAAAGCCAGTTACTTCAATATGTATACACCAAATTTCAATTCGGTGAGTTCCTTTATTGTCAAATACTACTTCTTGATAATATATTAGCACTTATGTTCTTGGTGTACATTCATCACAAGTTAATACTTGCAATTACGGTTTCTTTCTGAACAAATTATTTTTAGTGGCAAGTAGTCTGATCCCTGATAAAAATGAGTCTAATTTGTGATTTACACCTCAGCAACCTAAGGAATTGATCGGTTCTGTTGGTAAGACAGGTTTAGTTTGAAATTTATATGCATACAAACATCACTTACCTTTAGCATTTTAACTATATTCCAAATCAAAATTATCTAAACGCTTTATTTCAGCTCTATGGAGGTATCCAATTTTAATTTATACAATATGTTAATTATAGTTTCTGCAATAAATATCACTAAGCTAATTAAGTTACCATGTATTAAAACATACCGTAATCCGACGAAATTCTGCCATCGTAACTTAATTCGCGAATCTACTTGTTTATAACTCTGCTCTATTTTCGAACCTTCTTTGAAAACTTGCAGTCTAGCGAAGTCGAGACTCATCTGTTTCTATATAAGAACTAATCCAGATGATGTAAAAGCACGCAATGTTTTATCAAACAAGGTGCAAAGCTTGGAACCTTTAGGAAATACAAAGGACTGTTCCATAAAGTAAATCATATCGGTACTTTTACAAATGTATTATGATGTAATGATGGTAATGATGTAAAATATATATTGTAACAAAGTAATGTCGGTGGTGTAATATGCAAAAATGTTGTTGCTATCCATTTGACAATAAACTGATTATTATTATTATTATTACAAATGGGGCCTTTTTATATTCTCTACGACTAAAATTTCTATAAATAAAGTAATCAGCGTCATGATTCCAGAATATACATACTTCTCGAGTTGTGTTTCATACCACCAACGTGATCAGGATCCATTTTTAACCATGTCACTATACTTTGAACCAAAACACCTTTGGAACTTTGAAGAATTGCAAAGGTATAATCCGTGCTTCCCATGTCAAATTATACTTTAAAGCCGATGATCTTCCTAAATCCCAGAAGGTTTTTGGTGGAAACTCTATCATTGGGTATCTTAGTTGGGTAACTAGTTTGGATCGGTACGATGTAGCAATTAACAAATTAAACAGCAACCAAGCGATAACTAATATTCGAGATTTAGGTTTAAAGCGCTGCTGCACAGCAAAATGTTGTTGCTCAAACAGCATGGTAATATAAAACTAAATACAATCGTATCCTTGAAAACTGCTTGTGAAATAGAAGGTTAACAAACAGCATGATACAACTTCGCATGATATCATGACCCAAACCTCTACTTGAAGAGGGCGATAAATGGATTTCCATGAGTATCGCGGACGCTCATGGCCTGTTGTGAATTTAATCCAAATATAAGTCAAGGGTGCTGCAAAATCTATCAAGAGTTCTCGTTCATGATTTCTTGCAATTGCTAAAACCATATCGGCTTATGGATAACATGGAATCTAAGCTCACCTTGACGCAAAACATAACTGTCCGAAGTTCAAGGTTACATCGCCTATCCACAAGATGTGCCTCAAATGGAACTGATGTTGTGCTGGGAGTATTAAATAATGGAAATCAAGCAACAGAAACAGTTATCACGTCAAATCTTGGTTATCAGTTGTATGGCCTTGCGGTAAATGCGCAGGAGGGCGATGTGTTAAGTGTGTATCTACATTCAGAAATTACTCACTGCTCAAATTGACGATGTTAGTGTTACATTAGCAAGTATATAACCTACATCTACATAAACATGTACGGTTCAGCCTTTGTGCTAATAGTTGTTGCAGTTTACGCATTTAAAAAGTCAAATAAATCAAATACCCCTGATGAGGATTCAAGATTGAATCGAAACGTTGGGTTGGATTTTAATAAATCGTATCTCTACACTCGTTGCAATTTCCTACATTTTATTTTACATATAAATAAATCAAATATATCGGCTGAGTCATTTTTGGCTATATGTTTGTTGTGTGTGATGATAATATGATGTTAGATGATTATGAAAAATTGCATACCTACCATACACTTTCTTTATAGATACTAAAGTTTTAACAGTTAAATTTGATCTGCAAACTTTATATATCATATAGGTTTTGCATGACGAAAGTTTGTTCGTTTATTGTTCATAATTCTACAAATTATGACAGCTGGTGGATACTTACAATTTAGGTGTGTGAAACCGCTAGAAGAGGAAATATATTCAATGTTTGCTAAGCAAATAAAAGACATGCTCAATTACGATATGCGACGTTAGTACACTTATGGAATGTATCGGTAAAATTCATGTTACGTTTTCTCTAATAGTTAAATAGTTTTTATTTTATAGCTTAGAAATTACTTATTTAAACAACTGTCGCCACCGCTGATAAGCCGCTTGTCCATTTTACCTTCCCAGGATGGATATCTGTTGGGATTGCAGCTGTAAAACCAAGGAAGTTTGACTAGCTGTTTAAACTCATTTTCAAATTCAGATTTGTATTCTTCAAGGGAAACTATTCTGTTTTGTAGGGCTTTGGGTTTGCGTTCTAAAAAGTTTCGAATATCAGTTAGTAATTCTACAACGCGTTGGTTGCGAAGTGTTGACAAAATACTTTCTTTTTCCATTCTGCTGGCAATATCTTTAAGAATCGGCAAAATGTAGTTGTCTCCCATTTGACCCATTCCTTCAATTTTAGTAACTTGCTTTGTTAGCAGGAAGGGAATGTAACCATAATCAGTCATGTGCATTCCTCCATACATGAAATCCTTTGTAAGGCCGCGTTTTCGAAATTTGATAAAGTTATCACGCTGTCCAGCCAATGAAACTGTTTTTAGACTCCAAAAAGTAGGAGCTGCAAACGTGTATTCTGATGTATTGGTCAAATGATAGTCTGTTTTAAAAGCTTGGTTAATTCTACCAAATGGAAACCATATGGCCATATCAATTGGATCAGATGACAGGTTGCAATGCTTTAAATAGTACACTGAGTTTCGGTTGGGAACTTCATCCAGGTCCCCGAAGCCGAGTAAATCGTCATCTCTAAAAAACTTGGTTGCTTGATTAAAAGCTGCAAACTTTTTCCATAAAATTTTCTCCTGAAAATCTTGAGCGTGGTAGATATTTTGCGAATCCGAGTTACTTACATTGTAGGATGGTGAAGAAACATCAAGTACAAAATGCACAATCTTTGGTACAAACTTTTTAAATCTGTCTTGAAGCTGAAGTGTTGGCCAAAGCAGTGGTTTGGGTACACCAAGAAAGTAGGTTGTTGTCGCCTCCAGTAGAAAAAACTTATCCACGACATCGTACAATTCGTTAAGATAAATTTCTAAAGTGTCTGCATCAAATGCAAAAGTTGTGAGCATTCCTACTTTCCTGGGTCCAGACTCAAGTCTTTCACAGGGTGGTATACCCTCTGGAAATGTAAGTTCAGGAGCTTGACAAGTAAGATTTATTTCAGCGGCTGGAGGTAATAAGAGATATTGCTGCAACATAAGGAACACGGATTCACCCATGTGTTGGAAATAGGTAGCGTTATTCTTTCTACTTGCATAACTTTCAACTAATTTGTTCCAAGGAAAATCTATCAAACTTTTGGCAAATGAATATGCATCTTCCTTTGTTATAACGTCTTTCACTTCACTTCTTTTAAATTGAGCTAGTAGTGCTTGTATTTCTTTGTAGTATGTAAAGTTATGGGTTTTTAGAATAACCAAAAAACATATTGCACATAATATACCTGTATATACCCACAATTGTTTACTTGGCTTCAAGATATAGCGTATAGCTTTTGATCGAACTGATACGCCTATCATTTTGTTCATTTTTTGAATGATTTACCAAATCACTTAAAGCAAAACTAGCCAAAGCGAATTTGCTAACTGCTTACGAGAACAATTGGCTGGCTCAATGGGAATAAGCAAAGTGACATAAACAAAGAGATTCGTAGATTTGTTGGACAAAATGTACCAACTGTTAATATTAGCGTACGAGACTTTTTGAAAGAGCACACAGTTTACCTAACATAATCAATTTTATAAGCTCGGCGTTCATTCAAACCAAGTTCTGTAAAGATAATATTTGCATTCAACAACAAATAGTACGTGCTATTCTTTGCATAAACATGGCAGGCTACCATTGGCAGCACACAAAAATATTTTATCATTTCTAGTTTAGTCAAATCATAACTTATAACTCATGAATAGCATACGATTTTGCTAAACTAGAATATTTCTAGTGAAATTGTTTATAAAATCATACAGCTGTTCACATAAGTTTTACAACAAGTTGATTGAACACGTATTTGAATGTTATATTGGATATTTAGTAACTGATGACAACTCCATCATGATGTTAGTCACCACCTATTAAAAACTTTTGCAGAGTGATTGTTTCGTGTGAACAGCGAATTCATTTCGTGCAAAATTATTCGTTTATAATTTACAATTAGTATTGTTAAGGAGTTTGTATTATGATTTTATTCTTTCAAAATCAATTCCATGCTTAAATGCATATATTAATCCTATAATTTAGAGTGCAACAAAACATAAAACAATTTCTATATAACCACTAGGGTAGCAAAGTCATACCTGTCTGCTCATACCTTCTTTACAAAAACTTATATAAAAATTGTGGGACAGAACTGTACACTTTATTGTCTTTAAAAATCAATAGCTTCTTAACTATAAATAAGTTTTGTTTGACAACAACTTCCATAAAATAATTAAAATGCTCTGCTTAACGTAAAAATATCAACATGCATGAAAACAATAATTTTTAATTGTAGAAATATTTGAATTTCATATGTGGTTTTATATGTTTTATAACCTTTCATTTTGGCAATTAATTTGTCAATTCGTTCAGTCTACCATTTGCACTGTATGCAAATCTGCGTCCATTCTCTTTCCGCAACTCTGTTATCAATTTGGATGGCTAAAATTAAAGTAAAATCATAATTTATGTGTCTAGTTTCGCAATTGATCGTAATAACGTTTAATAAATAAACAAGTACATCAGAAAAATATAATGAGTGTTATACTTACATAGAATCTTCCATATAAGTAGAGGTTCCTTAACTTTGGCATTTTTAGCAAAGCCAAAGTAAACGTCAAATCCGAAATAAGGGGTTGTGTAGCCTGAGCATCTACGCCTGCAGTAAATGCTTGCAACGACAAAGTCTGCAGCTCTAAATTGTTAAAATTTTTATAATTAACACACCCTCAGATATCAATGCATTTTTAAAACCATAGTCACATATAGTATTTTACCTGTCAGCATTTTAATAGAAGGTTCACTATCCTTGACTTCAAAGCGAGTCCAATACTCAGAATTTTTTCGTAAGCTTAATGCTCGTAAAGGTGCACCAGTAAGGACAGAGTCCCAGAAGTCAGATTTAATAATATTGGAGTCACTTCTGTGCACATCGATCCTCAAATACGTCAGTGTCCTCATTTGCATAAACACTTGTTTCAGTCCACACGCTTCCGTTTCGGGGGGACAGTTTTAGCGTTAGATTACAAACGTTAGGAAAGGTTAAGTGAACAGCCGTCATTATTTCCAGTTTTGGAGATAGTATAGAAGTGGAACAAAATCCTGATTGGTTTGCATCAATCAGGGACAAACGTAAAGCCTTTACTAACTTTAAAGGTTGTCCATCAGCCCACTTGCGCAACATTTCTGGCGTCTGATGAAATAAATCTAACGTGTCTAATTTAGGGAAACAGTGGAAACACTTATTAAGCATGGGATGATTATCTTCCAACTCAAAGCTTGGATCGTTGGTAGTCAAAGAAATCAAATTTTTCATCTCAGGAAATTTTACAAAGTTAGTAATCCGACGGGGACCCGTATAACCTAATCTTATAATTGTTAGGGTGCGCAAATGTTCAGAAAAGTTGGCAAAAATGTTTGATAGTAGTCCATTAGTATAGGAAACTGGCCCCAGGTTTAAGCCGAGGGTTAACAAATTTGGCAATTTGTTTCGTACAAGTACCTCAGGCTGTTTACTTGTCATTCGACATAATAGATTCAATTCGGTAAGTGAAACTGGTAAAGCAAGATTTTCAAAGGCGAGTGGCACTAGTGGCACCTGGATCATAGCATGATTTGGAACTATTCCTTTGTGAATCGGTGGAACCGTGAACGTCTTAAGAGATGGAGCCTTGTTTAAAAAGCTATTAACCAGAAGTAATACATCTGGTCAATACGCAGTAACCAACGCATTTTGGAAATTTGCACAAAACCGCACATTTAGTAATTGTAAATGCGGCAAATCCACCATGGGTAGATTGCCGAAAAAGTCCTTAGCATTGTCTGGTATAAAGACATTCAACTGTACAAGTCCCTCTGCACATTGGCCAAGAAATGCAACCAGTCTATCATAATTTCCAGGTTGAAAGAACTCACTCATGATCCACAAACTGAATGTTGGAAAAGGTTGCTTTACCACACGGTTTGCAATAGTTTTAGCAAATTCATCCAAAATATTTCCCTTGGCGTCAACAGTTTTCTTTCGTCAACTTTAGCTTAAACATTGGATCTTTTTTGAGCGCAACACCTGAGTAACGCTTCCAAACCAGCTTTTATTCACTAGACTATCCTCTTATTTATTTATTGCACATTCGCGACAGAATCCTTTAAATGAGTATAAAGGTAATTATTTCTGCCACTACATTTACATTAATATTACATTTAGTTATTATTTCGTCAAACAAATATTTAGAAATTAATGGATTCATGTTTCAATTGACCGTGTTATGGTGGTACATGGGAAAATAGTCCGTCTTGTAGGATATAAAAACCATGTACAGTTGTCAGACAAAGTTGACAACCCAATTCTGCACCATTTTTTAAATCATTTTTTGCATTGTATATATTATGTGTAGTAAACACCATTAGATTTAAAGTAAAAAATATACATAGAATAAGTCAGTCAAAATTTATCTACCTATTACAGAATCAAATATTACATTTAAGTCAATATCAGAATCTATTTCAATTCTTTCATAATTTTCAGTTTGGGTTTCCAACAAGTACTTATGCAAGGTTTTACTAAACAACTTTTTATTTTCAATGACGGTAATATATTCAGGGATTGATAACCACGATTGAAGCATGTTTTCTTTACATGATTTAGACGCATTGTTAAATATAGTATGGTTTGTTCTTCTAGTTGACCTAAAGTAAAACTGTACATCATCGAAGAAATTTTGAAAATATCTAGGTGCATATCGTCAGGGTCTTTCTCCGATATCGTAAATGCAAAAGTGGCCTGAACTAGGACCTCGTAAATGAAAATCTGGCCGGAATCAAAATATCGTACATGAAATTTTGGCCTGATCTAGGACCTCGTAAGTACGTTTTTTCTGGTTTCGAGTAATTTCCAAAAAACTAAATCAATCCATTTTTAGTGCTCCTCAGAATATTTACTTAATTAGTCACTAAAAATTATGCAAACTTGCAAACGTGCACTAATTTTAACAAATATTCGTTGTTCTACCCAAAAAATGACGGCTGGTGGACTATAATTGAAAAATACTGATGAAAATGCAGCTGTTTATCATAACATACATGTATTTTGTATGGTCACCATCTCATAGATACTTGCGCTTGTAAACAAAACAATTAGATGAACGACACATCAAAATGCGCAGAATAAAATGGGCAACAAGACGGTAGCCATATCTCATTTTACCCCAAAAATGCATGTACGAGGTCCTAGTTTAGGCCACTTTTGCATTTACGACATCCTTGAACAGGCCAAAATTTCATGTACGACATCCTAGAACAGGCCAGTTTTGCATTTACGATATCGGGGAAAGACCCTGACGATATCCATACATTATTTGATGAATAATTTTTACTATTTCGAAAAGGTGGAGACTACTTGCGTTTAGCCAGTTTAATTCAGTTGTTAATTCATACGATATTGAATCATACTTAGACTTATTTAAACAAAATTTAGCACAACGTTTGATACAAGTGTCAATTTTCTTAATATTTTTCTTTGAAGTGTTACCCCATAATGGTATCATATACTTAATCAATGATATGACTAATCCTTCACAAATAAGTTTCTTCTCTTTTTCACTTAAAATAAATTTTAAATAACGCATGTTGCTCAAAGAAATATTTACTGAGGATATTATATTTTTGATATGTTCACACCAAGAAAGGTTATCTCTTAAACTTTTGACTTTAGTTTGCACACTTCTGTCTTGAATTGCAAAATCCAATATAATTTCCAGGAGCTATGCAAATTCAGAATTAAAAGTTAATTAAATCCAATAGCAATTCATATATTTGTTCAACGAAATTAACTTACCTCTGGTTGACCCAACACGGTGTGAACTGGGGATCATCCCTGGATAGCGGATGTTTTGCTGGCGTCGAACAATTTGCTTCTTTGAGACAAACATTGCCTTGTTTTCTTTCCTCTACGTCCCATTTTTACCACTGACAGCACTTGTAACTTAGTAAAATTTTTAAAACTTAGATTAAACTATTTAAAAAAATATAATGCAAACAAGTTGTTGTTTGTTATAATGTCTCTCAATTTCCCTACCTAACAACAAAATTTAGTATACGATTATGTATACACGCTACCACTTTTCATCCATCTTCAGTCTTATCTATATTTTTTCTCTGGATTCCATTGTTCAGCTTCTTCTTGATTGACAGCACTAATTAGATCAAAGGAAAAGGCAAAAATGCGACAGTGCTGAGATACGGCAAAGGATCTCTGGGACCAACTGTATGATGCAGTTACCGAACTAGACTGACAACGGAAATAAAACACTTACCCTGATGTCAGTGTTTTAATTTTGTGGGCATATATATATATTTCTGTTGGATTTTTCATTGGTACTTTTACTATTTCTCAGGTACCCTGCACCTCAGTTTCTGAGGTTGATACAATAAGAAACTTTTGTGTTTTAAACCTTTGGCTATTGTTTAGTGAATAAGTTTTAAAACGCATGTATTATCTCTTTATGACAACAGGATTAGGCTGACCTAAAATGGTAGTGTTTTTCATAAGTTCAGTTTAGTACCTTTTTGTAGGAAGGTACCTAAACAGTGTAACTTGCACGGTAAATCCTGCCATTAAATGTTTTAATTTTTCCTTTTGTTAATTCTCTAACAATAGTGCTCAGTGATTTCTTTACTTGTTTAACTTTACAGAGAAAAGGTACCATACTATTTCTTAGAAATTAATTTGTCTAGCTACTACTACGCTACTACGTGACAGTCTGATGTTTAAGGAAAGGATTAAAAATTTTCTATAAATTAACCATATCTAAAAAGATTAGTTCACTGTATGGCCAATAAACGAATTGCGTTTGAATAAACCTAAAGCTGTTTATACTACCAGTCTAAATACAAAAATTTGTTGTGTTACTTTTAGAGAAGGAGTTTTGCAGTTTTTCACATTTTTTGAGCATTTCGTCAAAATTGGCACATGTGTACCCTGTGGAATTGTGAATTCAAAAATAGTATTGTTTTGGTTTCAGGGTGACGATGTCAGTAAAAAATTCATGACCAAATGTGACCATTTTCATGTATTCGAAGAATACTAGGATTTTCGTAGTTTTTTGAGGATAACTTTTGTATGCATCCAAATCTCGAAAATCGCCGGGATGCCCATCCTAGAATATTTATTGCTTGTTTAAACAAAACAAACCTCAAGACAAAATTCGGCTCCATGGTGGAGATTTTTGGGAAAATGTATGGGCATGTATACCAAACTTGACAGAATCCATCGTGCCAAAAGTGACAGAATGCTGTTTCAGTCTGCGTCATCCAAATTGTCTCATTAATATACCAAATTAAAGCCAATAAAAAACGACAGGATCGTGTTTTTCAGTTTTTTGAAATGCACACTTACAAGGAAGTTATGACCATATTAGTGAAACTTTCCATTTTGTCCAAAAATCCATCACTTTGTAAATATGGTCATAACTTTCTTGTTAGTGTGTATTTCAAAAAACTGAGAAACACGATCCTGTCGTTTTGTATTGGCTTTAATTTGGTATATTAATTGGAGAGTTTGGATGACGCAGACTGAAACTGCATTCTGTCACTTTTGGCACGATGGATTCTGTCAAGTTTGGTATACATGCCCATACATTTTCCCAAAAATCTCCACCATGGAGCCGAATTTTGTCTTGAGGTTTGTTTTGTTTAAACAAGCAATAAATATTCTAGGATGGGCATCCCGGCGATTTTCGAGATTTGGATGCATACAAAAGTTATCCTCAAAAAACTACGAAAATCCTAGTATTCTTCAAATACATGAAAATGGTCACATTTGGTCATCAATTTTTTACTGACATCGTCACCCTGAGACCAAAATATTACTATTTTTGAATCCACAAGACAAAAGTGTACATGTGTGCCAATTTTGACGAAAATCGGAGAAAGTGCCCAAAATTTGTGAAAATCACCAAAACTCCTTCTCTTAAAGCTCAATTTGGGTTCTATAAGCACGATTCTTTTGTCCATACTGTTGGTTTTCATTTGATATTGAATGCGTTTTGAGTTTTAAGCCTCATACTGTTATGAAAATATTTAGGCAACAATGCTAATTGAGAATGCGATTTCCAGTTTCCTGAGATATACAAATTTTCTTCAAACCAAGACTTTAAAAGATGGATTTAAGATTTCAAAACAACATTGCTCAAGGGTAGTGTTCACGTCACTTATTACCAAAACAAAATGTTGTAATTACCTTTTCAAATTGATACATGCAACAACATATAAAATAACTTTTTGAAGAAAAGCACGTATTAAAAAAAACTTCATGATTTTGTCGTGTTTACCGTCTGTATCTGTTTATCTGTCTCACTTTACTTCTTTTTAGTAGAAAATTGTAGTTGTAAGTATGAGGCCGAGCTTGGTATATCCTTTTACAATCTACTTGCATTATGGCTTTCTACGGTTCAACATACGCTACTTTTTCACGCTGTTATATCGGTGTATTTATTTTTAACATGTTCTGCAGTTATCATTCAGGTTTCTTTATGCTCGATGGAATTGTGTTATGTAAATATTATCAATATATTCGATGAGCGATTGCGTAGCTCACCAAAACTAAAACATACTTTTGGACATTTGCTCAAATTCGGGATGTTTTTATTACAGAAATCAAATCATCAAACACAAATAAATATTAGAAAGGCCAAACAACAAAATTTATAAATAGCTATAGCGAGCAATATTTTCTAAACTTAGAAATTTATCACCGCTTCTACAAAAGCAATGCTTTAATAGATTTCTACGTTAGTTACATCTTCTATGTCAAAGCAAAATGCTGTCCACTACAGTTCTTTCCTATTTTAAATTAATTATTACCACTGGTAGCTCGTGCTTTTCGCTCATTCCTATTTCAGTTTCAACTTTAAATAATGTCCCAATCCTTCAGGAAAAATACGAGAGGAAGCATAAATGGTACATTTTCTGGTCGCTATTCTTTTTAATTTCATCACTACATACAATATGCAAGCTGTACTACCACTTTAGTTCAGAACATACTCCAAACATAGTATATGTTATGTTTCACGGGTTTTTTCTGATGTTAAAAATTGGTGCAAACGTAGTTTGTGTACAACTAATGCATTTAAAATCACATGAACTTTGTCATTTTTTTTAACTGTCTGCTGTTACACCCTAATGGAATTGTCGAAACATCAGAAGAGCGTGAATTCTCCAAAAGCAACCTTTTCTTACCAATGTTGAAGTTTACATTTTTGTATACAAATGTTATGTTTTCAATTGTTGGACCACTTGTATTTGCTGTGATTCCATGGCTAGAAGACTTTCAAATATGTTGCAACATACAAACAAGGTGCTGCACGACAATTAGTTTTCAATACAGATTTTCTGTTGCCTTTTTGGAAGGAATGCAATTATTCCCTATTGGGCTTATAGGATCGTGCACAGTTGTTATTGCTGTGCTGGCATTATATTACGTCACTAGCAATACAAAATTGCTAAGGTAAGGACTTTAATGACATTTGATTTTCGCAAAGATAATAAATTGAGTTTTCTTTAAATTGTTTCAGAAAAACTATGAAACAACATAAGCACAACACAACTTTGGATTATCGCTTAACAACAGCTTTGTGCTATCAAAAATTACAAATTTTAGTAATTTTAAGCAATCTTTGCTTTCAATCTTTAATATGGCCTGCACTACCATTCTTTGGTGCAATACTATCAATATCAGTTTTATATCCCTTGCTTGCGTTTCATTAAGAGCTTCCAAAGCTTTTTCTGGTTGGACTTGTTGGTTTTGCATGGCTAGTGCTTTCTATCAGCTCTTTCTTAATGGATCTTGGAAGTCAGCCTTTTTTGCACTCAAAAAAGCTTTTAAATGATGTGAAAACATGGAGAGGTTGCAAATTGTCCCGGAGAGTTTTTACAAGTTGTCAACCAATTGCTTTGAAAATGGGAAAATTTCACAAAATGGAAAAGACCAGGGTAACAGCCTATATCAGATTTATTTTGCAGCGAACCGTGTTTATAGTTGTAAATTCGAATACTTACTTGTAAGTGCATGAATCCGATAAACTACTACTTCAGGAACATGTCTAGTATTCATGTATTACAAAAAGTTATTTTGAAATACGACTGTTATGCAAAACATTTATTTAATTACCTTCTAGAACTTTGTTGTCGATTTTTTATACATGCTACAATAGTTGTTGGAAAACTCATGAAGTTAGGCTGAAGTATAAGTCTTTAAAAATGTCTATAAGAAAATGATTAAACTGTTTTACTACTAATACAAAATAATAATAATATGATATAACAAAAACGAGAATGTTACTCTTTCATCAACTGAAACAACTGACGTGAAGAAGTTTAGTTTCACAAACTTGGAGCGTACCACCGTAGTCGTCCGAAATTAAATTATAATTTAAGAAAATTCCTCAAAAGTACAATTCAAAACTTTGACTGCCTTTAAATCTGAAGACGGCAGCATGCTTTTTCTAAAACACATGCTAATCACTTTTGCTGTTATCAATAAAATCAGACCATTCTCATGTCTACCGTACACAGTCTACGTACTTCAAGTGGAACTCATGCAGCATGTAACGTACTGCAATGCAAGAAAATTAAGTGTCATAATAAATGCACATAATCTGTAATCATAAAATGTAAAGATTACTGATTTTTTTAGAAATTAAGACTGACTGTATTTGCAAATATTTGGACCTTCAAGTGTAGTAAACATTTTGGCCAGTTTTGTGTACAGCATTCCGCTTCTTTACTATGCCAGATTGGATACTTTGTTAACATTATTATTTGTAGTAGAAAGATTAATACTCTTAGTAAATGGTATTAGTGCCCTCAACTTCTCCCTGAAAAATCCCAGAGGAATTATAAACTGCTTTGACAAAATCTATACGTCTATACAAAATCTGTAAGAATGTGGTTTGAAATTCCAAATGAAATGAAACAAATCATTGATAAGAAATGTTTTGCAAAAAAATTGTATTTACTTTTAATAGAATCTCAATTGAATGAAAACAGAAAAAATACATATGACGACGATATTGACTTAAGTATAATTTTTGACTCTGTATTGAACAAAACATAAATAACTTTAATATACAAAATAACTGTTTTTATTTGAACTTTGCAGTGGCAGAATTAATTGCCTTCAAATACTGAAGGGATCTGTCGCGAATTGGAGAAATAAACAAATAAATATACGTCTGCCAAATTACTTTGTATCATATTTGACGAGGTTGCAAATCTGTTTCTGACAAATCTAATTTGTTTTGGCATTTTCCTTGCATCATGCAATGGATTTGCAGCTTTAAGATTGTACCATTTTTTGCCAATACAAGTCTATCTAGCAATGCCACTTTGTACTCTGTGCTGCATGGGAGTGGCGTTGATTCATAATAGAATGGAGGGAACTTTGTATGACAGAGGGATCAACTATAGAAAATTTTGGAAGGGAAAGTTGACAAACATAAGGGCAAGGCAGTTATTAAGAGCAGCACGGGAAATTGAAAGCAGGTTAAGACTTTATGTACTGTCTACTTGTTTATTAGGCATATACCATTTGTCCAGAATGTTATTTCGGTGATGTTGGTGAATCAGATATAGTTTGAAATATACATACAATTTGTATGATACAACATATTATTAGCATTTCAATTTTATTATAAGTCCGAATTATTTAAGAGGTATAATCAAGCACAACAGAGGTTTTCAATTTTAATTCATGAAATAAGTTGAATCCTAAACAAATTATAGTTTCTGCAAGAAATATCACAAAACTAATTAAAGTACCAATCAATAAAATATACCATAGTCCCACAAAATTCTGCCATCGTAACTTAATTCGTGTATCTACCTGTTTATAAGTCTGCTCTATTTTCGAACCTTCTTTGAAAACGTGCTGTCTTACAAAGTCGTGACTCATTTGTTTCCACTTAAGTACCAATCCCGACGATCTAAAAACACGCAATGCTTTATCAAACACAGTTTGAAGCTTGGATCCTTTAGGAAACCCAAACGATTGTTCCGTAAAGTAAATCATATCGATACTTTTTACAAGTGGAGCCCGTTTATATACACTTCGACTAAAGTTTCTATGAATAAAGTAATCAGCGTCATAATTCCAAAGTATGCATACTTCTCGTGTTGTGTGTATTCCCCGTTTCATACACGCAACGTGATCAGAATCCATTTTTAATCGTGTTACTATACATTTAATCAAAACATTCGCGGATCTTTGAAGCGTTGCATAGGTAGAGCCCGTGCTACTCAGTGTCAAATTAGCTGAAGATTTTCCTACATCCCAGAACGTTTTCAACGGAGGTTCTATGATTGGATATCTCAGTTGGGTAACTAGTTTGGATCGGTACGATGTAGCAATTAACAAATTAAACAGCAACCAAGCTATAACTAATATTCGAGATTTATTTCCAAAGCGCTTATGCACAACGGAATGCTGTTGCTCAAACATCATGGTAATATAAAACCAAATAGAATCGTATCTTTGAAAACTGCCTGCTACGTATATGGTTAACAAACAGCATGATACAAATGCGCATAATATCATAATCCATACCTCTAGCTGCAGAGGTCGATAAATGGATTTCCATGAATAGCGCGGACGCTCATGTCCTGTTGTGAATGTAATCCACATGTAAGTCAAGGGTGCTGCAAAATCTACCACGAATTCTCGTTCATAATTTCTTGCAAGAGCTAAAGCCATATCTGCTCGACCTTCCAATATATCAGCAATAACTCCGGTCCATGCGCCAGTTGATGTGTTAATGTATCCAGCGGCAATGTGTGGTACTATTGTTACAGAGAAGTTAAATTTGTACATTAATGTTTGTGTTGCAAAGCTGAAAATTCCGTTTTCAAGGATCCATTTACCGGGCTGTGTTTCACGTATAAGTGAATTAATGGAATTCTTTTGGCAACCCACACGAAACACAATGCCATGAAAATCAATTTCTTTAAGACTTCGGTTGTTTTCTTGAAAATATTTACACTTTGTCATGTTAAAGATTCCAAAGAAAATCCAAACAAAGATATAAATCTTCCTATTCCAAAATACATGGTTCATGATGGTGGAAGGAACACAGCTAAGGTACTTGACATGAATTATTCATTATTCATGATGAATAAGCAAATAATATAAAAATACCACCCGCAATTAAACACGCAACTTACTCAATGCATCATTAAATCCTGTTTCTCACGCAGTATTTTTAAATTATTCGTAACAGCCTCGTCATTTAAGATAGATTGATATAAATCTACAAAAACCGCTTTTATTGTGTACATCCGATTATTGATTGGAATAAATATGAGGGTGTTTTAATATCATGGTTTGAACTAGAACTTTAATTATTAACATCCAATGTTGACAGCAATAATGATTTTCTTATTAGAGGACCATTTGAAATTAAATTTTGTACAAAGGATGCAATTAAGAAACATGATTATTTTTAACAATATTTTCTACCACGTGTATCGATGAGATAAGCACCATGAATTATCAAGTAAAGCTAAGACACCAAACAGCAAAAAATGTGCCAGGTTCTAACAAAAGCAGGTAGCTTAGCACAAACTGGCATGATATTAGGATTCAAACTTCTAGTCTTAGAGGTTAAACAGATTTCCATGCATTTAGCCAACGCGCATGTCCCGTTGTTAGTGATAGTTAGAATTATATTGTTCTTGCGTATAAATACTTCATGTGTAGCCGTCTTCTGCAGTTTGTTTTGCAGCTAATATTACCTGTTGTACAGGTTCATTACGTATATTATTACCCATTAAGACCAAGTGCTAAACACTTGCCTACAAAACACTCGACCACAAAAGTAGCTCCACAAAAACACCATAGAATCAATACTAACACAAAAATAACTAACAAGTGTTCAAACGTCATATAATCACCAACTGTTACAATTCTATCCTTAGCAAGTTTTTTACCCTGTAACTTATTTTCTAGTATTTCAGCAAATGACGCCCAATCATTCCATTTGCTATACATACCGCTTTCTAGGATTCGTGTGAAACTCTGCATTAGCCAGCGGCGATTAATTGTGTAAGCTATGAAGTACTGAAATCTCTCAGTCAGTTTTTCAGATAAACTGAAGCAGTTTACGCAAGTATCGTTTGTTTCTTTCCTTACCAATTCTTGAATATGCAAGAAGTAAGATTTGGGTGTAAGGCTAAAGTATAAATATGCATAGTTTTGGCTTAAGAAACCTGCGGTTACAGCACTTGTGTATGAAACACTTCTGTTGTAATACACACTTGTGTTAAAATTTTGTATTAAGCCTTGTTTTCCAAACTCGTTATGAGTAGACTCCCAATACCACCGATCATACTGAAGATAGTTTGGATACAACCAGTTATACCCCGCTTGAATAAGTTGTGTAAGGCTGCTGTATGGTTTATCATCTATTTGAACGCTAACATGACTTAAAATATTGTTTGAGTACAAAGGCCCTATAACCATTCCAAGCAGACTTACAAAGATCAACAATTTTGTACGCTTTGGGTAACTGAAGGCCGAACAACCTAAAAAGATTCCGATCATTTCCAAATAATTCAGTTTCCTCTGTGTAATGTATGTATCCAACCAAGCCACAACAACAGTGATAAGGATTGAAGCAACTATGCTGGGTAATGATATTACTTCAAGCCATGTGGTCATACTTGAAAAACGCTGATGTTCAATCAACATATCTGTGCAGTAAAACACGGTCTCACCAGATGTATATGCAAGAGTAAGGCCAGATCTAATGTGTGAAAACAAACCAGAGCTGTCAGTCAAATTTGCATAGTTAAAATCTGGCCTAAAATACTGGTCCTTTCCGGTTTTTGAAATGTTAGCTTTGTAAATTAGTGACAAGTTGTGAATTTGGGACATTATAACAGCTGACATGAAATCTGAGACACAGTTAGAATTAAATGTGTGAACAATTGTACATTTTATGTGTGTGGTTGTTATCTCCTCATCAATAAATATATCTAGTTGATTTCCACTTTTGTAAAAGAGTTTGTGTAGTGCCAGCGGTTGAAAAAGCATTTCAGGACAGAAACTTGTAGGTTTCCACAAAATGTCAACTCCGCAATATCCAAAACAAAAATACATTGCTGAGATTTGCTTTTTTGAAACAACTTTTACAAGTAATTTTATAGCTGGCAAACTAGAGTCATCATGATCAAACATGGGAACAGTTTCATAGTTTTTGAAGCAAGTTATATGCACAAACATGAAAACAGTAGAAGCTCGAAGAGATAATCGGTAAACGGTTTGAAATAAGTTGGAATAGCTTGTGTTGTCGACATTTACCGGAGTAACAATTAGAGAGTATGGTCGACTGTGTCTAAAAGCAAATGGTACTCCAATGTCAATACTGTATGTTCTATTAAAGTACATGTAGCGTAAATTACCAATTTCAAAATTACAATTGGAGGAAAATGAATGAAAAATTATTATGTGATTTTCCGTATGCAATGACAGGAAATTTAGCAACCACGTAGAATATGTGTAAAATTGTTTCTCCTCGCAGGAATCAACTTCAGTACTCTTTGTATGCTTAAAGGCATACCTAAGTTGAATCTTAATACTAAGGTACATACAGAAACAAACTAATTTTTCAAACTTCATTTTCGTATTGCAAATACACGAACAATAATTACAGTTTCGGCAGATACTTTTAAATTTTTACTTAATTTTATAGAATCTACGAAATGTGTACGCCAGTGGAATACTTCTAATAATATGCACTAAGTACAATGTAATGTTAAATATTCAAAACAGTTTGCGTTGTTTGTCACACAAGGGAAAATGCATAGAACGGATACGTTGCAATTTACAAATTGAATTACATAGTCAACAACTGTTCTTGTGTTTTTAAGTGAACTGCATTTAAAATATTGTAAAAGTAAATATTAATGCAAACCTATTTGGTGACCAAAAAAAGCATTTTAGGAGGCCTTGTACTTTATTATACGTAGAAATGAAATAGGAAAATTTTGTACTTTGTACTTGTACTTTGTTTTATAGCATTAAAGATAAAAGTTTGTATCCTCATACAAGGGCTTTTGAATTTTTAAACAGCACGTGTGTTTGACAAATTTAATAGTCACCAAATTACAGTATTGAACAAAATGTTAAATAGAGTTACACTGATGCTTCCGTATTTTGAATTATGAAAGTTTGAGTAAACATCCTTAAGACTTGTATTGAAGGTTATAAAGGATCGACTATGTTTCCGTTTTTATTTGACTTCAAACAACTTCAACTGATGTTTGCATAGTTGTTATGAATATTTAATGTGTTTCTATTGATCTGGATGTCAAAATACAAAAACACATATTTATAATAAAAAAGTTGGGTTTTTAAAAACTTAGATAGTATAAAACCTGTAGCTGTTCGTATAAATAAGTTTGCTATTGTTCCTAATAATTGCTTTAAAACATAAGTCTGTTGTTCTTGTGTGTACTTGTGTACTTTCAAGTGTTTATGTGGTTTGCACTATGGACTATAAATGGTTTTTTGTTCCTGCTTTGGCTTCATCCACAAATGACGTCACTTAAAAATCGCCATTTTTCAGACCACTGACTGACCCTTGTCATTATGCTGTCACTTTTTAAATTTACCACTGACCCACCATGTCATGTCACCTAAGCTATCCATATAAGAAAATCCGAATTTAGTATGACATTTAATTTGGTTTTCAGAATTTGGAGAAATCTCGTAGCAACTATATTAATCTTTACTGCACTAAATCTCTGTGTTATTAAAAATCAGTGTTATTTTTGGAAAGCCGAGTGTACATTTTGAAGATTTACTAGAGAATCTCATCAAACATAAAAATCAATTTGACCAAGATCTTGATTATTTATATGGTGGTACTTAAAACTAAGACTACTTACGTTTTAATTCTAAAATTAGAAAACTGCTAGGGTGCAAAAACTGCTAAAAGTCAAATCGACTTGCTCTTTAGTATCTGACGTCGCTACTTAAAGACACCGAAATTGACGGTTGCAAAAAGATTGTTCTAGGAACAATGTACTGAGGTATAAAATTAACTACAAAAAGCAAAAGACATCAATAAATTTTTTTTGAATAATGTGCTATTTTTAGAGAAATTTAATAGCAGATGTTTTAATTTTTTGTGGTACAGAAGTGACGTCATTTTTGCCTCTTACCACCCACCCACCCTGTCACTACTCGTCACTATCACTGGCAGACCACCGGCTGACCCTGAAAAGTGACGTCATTAGTGGATGATCCCTTTTCATGTATAATGCAATTGGTTGCGCTAAAACGTGGTAAACATCCATAGCAAATCCATAAAATTGTGTGCAACCTGCTATGATAAAAGTTTCAAGTTTTTACTCCAAATAAATAAACTATTGGCCAATGGAGTAATTAGGAATCGACGGCGACTTCGGGGGACCCAAACAAATTCGGATTTTAACAAATGGACATCAAAATTGTAATTCTGGTAAAACCAGAATTCTCTAATCCTTCTGATTACCTAGACGTGTTTGATAAGCTGCATGTTAACGCCTTCTATTAATAGAAAAAAGCTAACTAATACTTCAAAATTTAAGAGCGCTGTTACGGGTTTCATAAGACCCGTTATTGCAATTTAGTTGGTAGTTAGCATAGCAGCTGACACAAGCTATATTTTTGATTTTCATTTGTTCAGGACTTACTGCATTATCGTCGTAAGATTTTTTATGAAGCATTTTTAGATATTGCCAACTGGTTAGATGGGTTAAAAGGAAATACATCATGCTGTAAGCCTGAATATAGACGTCTCCTATAACTATGCCTAACTATTCAGTAAGTTTGTCAGGACATTCAAAAAGAAAACGCACAACTTCCGATAATATAGATGCTTGGGAAGACTCCTGAAATAATGAAAATGTGTCACTACTACCAAAAGAGGTTTGTTCGTTTAAATTTATATAAATTATAATATTATCGCTGCAGTACTTTATGCCAAACTAACTACAAAAACTATTTTTTTCTGAATTTGGAACAATACTGAGTTAATCGGTAATCCTAACAAATATGTTGATGGCTTTTGCAGGTTTTGGATATAATCCTTTTAAACTTCTTCAAAAACCACCCCGGGGATTTCCAGAGCATAAACGGAGTTTTAAGTTCTCTGCAAGTATGAAATTACTCGTTTTACTCCATCAGTAGCAATGTAACTGTCTGGTCAATCACAAAGCTCTGCATATTCAGGGGCGTTAGCGGTTCAACAAAGTTAGTGTCCCCAAAGTATATTCTCAATATGGGACAGCTTTTAAGCCAACGTTTATATCCCTTATTCTTCTGCAAGCCAGTGTTTGCCTTGAGATCTGTGAGCACTTGCGTAGAACCCCCATAAACCTTGGAAAGTATTCCAAAGAAATAAAAGGTGTTGAAGCCTAAAACTACTACACTCCAAGCGTACAAAAAATTGAGCCCAGCTGACATAAAAGTCCCGTTTTTTATTGCACTGATGCTATTATACAAGCACAGGACCTCTAAAACCATTAGCGACACACTGCAAATAGCAAGCAAAAATCCAGAAAACAACCATCGATATTTCACCAGTAGGAGTTGAAGCTTTTGTTAGTACAAAGCCTTTTTAGTCAGGGCAGCATAAGTGCACTCTTGGTTCATTAACCTGCAAAATATATAATTGATAAATGTTTCCGCTAAAAATAAATTTAAAGTCCAATACATATTATACTTACTCGCCAAATTTGAGAATGTTTGTCTCAAACCAGAATCCAACCAGCATCAAATTTACGACTAGCTGGCAACAGCCTTCACAAAATAGCATGCCCCAATTAACATACGACATGGCTATTATTACCAACTCTGTTCCAGTTTCAGCCAAGTCCCATTTTGCCGGATGAGCCTTGCCCAGCTCAATATTTGCACACCTTTCACTTATCCAATATCCAAAGTGATTTGGATAGCAAGGACATCTCAACATATTCAGGTGAATCAAAATCGGCATGGTTACTCCAGCAGAACCCTGAAAACGCATAACCCATTTTACCAAGGTTTCACGCTTGCGCAAAACCTTGTTTTCCTTGACTTGCTTAATACTTTTATCAACAGCAAGTTCTTTTTCGTAGTCCAGTAAATTGTTGTACAAGCCAACAATTTCTTTTCTGTACCGTAAATTTACAATTTTAGTGGATAAGTTGAATAAGTACGAAATGTAGAATAGAGATGTGTAAATTGCTGCTTGAAACGACAGCTGAGAAAATGATGCAAATATCTGGAAAGATGTTAGGATTGCGTATAACAAAGCAAAAGCGACTCGCATTTGTATCAATTTGATACGTTTTGAAGTCTTAACTTGAAATACTTTTAAATCTGGGTGCCATTTATATGGAAACCAAGCCAGTTTATCGAACCAATTATAATATTAAATCCAATGCTTGAGAAGACCGTCTGGTTCTGAGAACGTCATTTTGAATATTGAGTATTCAGTTAAACTTTTTTTCAAAAACTTTCCAGGAAAACATGTACTTGTAACCTGGTGAGGTTGAATTTCAGCACAAAATGAATCAAGTTATCGTATTTGGATCAGCTTCAACTAAAACTAGTTGGGCCAGTTTGAAAAAATATTGTCTTCGTAAAGCGAAAAACTAAAAATGAGCACCTAATTTATTAAACTCGTTCGCTTATACGTTGCAATATAAGAAAAGTACTAAACATCGGCCCATAATGGAAGCTTAAGTCTATATTAAAATTGCAAATCTCTAAAAAACGCATTACTTAAGTTGAATAAACTGCGGAATGAATTATTCAGACAGCGTTCAGAAATACAAAATATTTTCGACAGTGCGCATTGGATTTACTCTACATTGGGTTGACGCGTTGATGTTCTTATAAAATTATTGCTCAAAACAAATAAAGTATGCAATGATATTTACTGGATTACGTGTTTGTTTTTACGCTTGCCCTACGTTGTTACGTAAACAACTATCATGCCTTTCTAAACTCTGATCACTTAGTGCCTTTAAATAAATTACTTTCATGGTATGATAAATTGCTATATTGTTAGAACAATCTGGAATCTTACGAAAGCATTTAAGTGTAAAAATAATGAGTTACGTAGGCTCAAAAAACAACATACATAAGAGAATCGGATTACCCAGGATGCTAAGAGTTTAAAAATTACATAAGTCTAAATGAACAAATGAATTCAGTTTTGATGAAAAAAGAATAACTGAAGTTGAATAATAAATGAGCTTACCTTCTTCGTAAACAAACAGGCTTGCCAGGAGAAGAAGAAAACAAAAATAGATTTACTTCCAGTGCACACTTAGTTTTTAATCCAATATCAGTACAGAATTGACTGTGCGCTATTACAATTGCAATTTTAAAAGATAACATGACCGCCAATAGTGGGAGTTTCCAATATGCTCACAAAAACGTAAGTATGAATTAAATCCAATTCATTATTTCCATGGTAAAACTTTTTCAAATATCCTGTGTCTCTATTACAGATAAATATATCAAGCATTAGATCTTAGACAAAGAATAATTACGTTTATGTTTTGTTATTGGTTTTGAGTTCCTTGGTTCACATTAATGTAATAAAATTTTCAGTAAAAAGTATCAAAGTAGTGCCTAATTCATTTGAATTTTACTGTTGCTTTGAAAAGTCTCTCACCCAGCCGTCGTTGATTTTCTACATGATGCCTAGTGATAATTTTTTCGCCAATAAGTAATTGAAACTACTGGAAATTGATATTAATGAAGGCTTTAGATTTTCTGGCTTAAATCTACAGCAATCATTTCCAAGAATAAAACATTTAAAAATGCGGGGTGTTGACGCAAGTGTTTTTTTGAGGTTTGCAGCCTGTATTAACATAAGACGAATTTGACTTAAGGCGTTCATATGCAAGTCGAAACAGAATTTTGCAAATATGTCGAACCCTTCCAAATATGAAATAATTGACAATTCCTTGTAAAAAATGGACAATGTCAGCACACTCTGCTACAATGAATCATCTGGATGAACTTACGCTTTGGGCGAAATCATTTTAAATCACTTTATCTGGTCAGTAGTAACTAACGCAAAATATAATTCATTTCCGCATAAAAGTCTTCGTAAATTCACAAAAGCTGGCTGCTGGTTTTTTTCGTTCTTATGTGGGTGGCTAGCCTACGATGTGTGCCGTAATGCAAAGCACTATTCAATTACTATATTTATTGCTCACGTCGTGGTTTCTGTGGCATCAGGAATATACTTATTAGTATGTATATCAATATTCAATCTTGTATTTGCATATTCTGAAGACCTAAAATATGGGCTTACACAAATGTTCTTGCTGTTTCCAACAGCAGACCGTCAACGTTCGTCAAAGGTGTGTAATCACGTTCTAGGATTATTTTCATCTTTCTTTGTTGGTTTTCCTGGAATTGCCCTTTTATCCCCTTATTACGTTAGTTGGGATCCTATTCAAGAATTGGCAAAACGTTGCGCGCAAATGGAAAATTCTATTTTTGTTAAATTGTATGCTGGTTTTATATACGGTATTGTAGTGGGACATTCAACTCTACAATTTTTTTATGGACTTTACATATAGTCTCGGATAGAAATACTGAGACGTTCCGGATCAATATATGTCATATTACTGTTTGAAGCTTGCAACAGAAGATATCAAATTATCAGGATGTTCCTTCAGATTGCAAATTATGTTTCGTCTGATTACTTGGCTATTTTATTGTTTCTAGGAATTGGAATAGCAAGTTGTATGGGATATGGTGTGGTCCAAATTCATGGTGAAATACACATTGCGTTTCGTTTAAGTGTGTTTTTGATAGCTCTGGCTATGGCAATATTTTTCCCTTGGCTGGCAAACGCGCCAAATAAACACGGAAATAAGTTTAAACAAACTTGGAAATACTACTTAGGACAGCAAAAGGTTATAAAAAGAATTTTGAAAGCTTGTCCGGAAATCGGGTACAGAATTGGTTTTATTAGAAATGTTAAGGCCCAGCTGGGAATTGAAATTGTTGATAATGTGTTTGCTTGTACGGTTAATCTAGTACTAGTTGACATGACTTAGAAGAGTTAAATTGTAATTACTTTATCTTAACTTGCAAACTGGAATTTCTGTTTAAAACCGGAAGAAATAAAACAAGAAGCTGGAAAACGCACGTTGGGACAAAAGGAAAGATAGAACGATTACGCAAAAAGTTGTTCAGCCATGTAAATCTACTATAATATCTTATGGAAATCAGCATGTTGTTGGCAGTTGGTAGAACATGTGGCACGAATTTTCAAAAGAGTGTTCATAGACGTACCTTTAGATGGTTGCTAGCTTTAAAATAAACTTAAGATAGTTTATGCTGGTAATAAGTCTTAAGTAATTTATTTCGTAACAAAGTAAATAACGCAAAGCATTATCGTATACATGAGAATAAAATTTTAGACCATTAAAAGTGTGAATTTATGGAGCAGCATTTTAAAATTTATTCGGGTTATACAAACAATCTTACTAACTAAAAACCGAAACTAATCATAATCACGCAATACAAGCTACAATCAAGCTTCAATCATGTTGAGTTTAAATTGTTTTAGTACGTTGTAAACTAACTTAAATATAATTTCACCTATAAACATAGTGAAACTGCTTAAATTACCAACAACCAAAATATACCATAGACCCACAAAATTTGCCCATCGAAGCTTAATTCGTACGGTCTCCTGTCTTGCTTGTTTTCCGAATTTTACATTTTCATTGTACACTTGCCACCGTACAAAATCGTGACTCATTTGTTTCCATTTTAAAACTAAACCCATTGATCTAGCACTACGCAACGTTTTCTCAAACAATGCTTGAAGTTTAGAACCTTTAGGAAACACAAAGGATTGTTCCATAAAGTAAATTATATCTGTGCTTTTTACAATTGGAGTCCGTGTGTACATTCTTCGATTACTAAAATTTCTATGAATAAAGTAATCTGCGTCATGATTCCAAATTATGCAAATTTCGTGCGTTGTTCGAATTCCACGTTTCATGCAAGCAGCATAGTCCTGTTCCAGTTTTATTCTTGTAACCATTGTTTGAAACAAAGGACTAGGAGAATTCCGAAGCATTTCGTAGGTTGATCCTGCATTGCCCATGGTCAAATTATATTTTGAGGCAGGCGAGTTGTCTACATCCCTAAATGTTTTAAGAGAACGTTCTACCATGGGGTATCTCAATTGAAGAATTAGTTTGGATCTATATGATGTAGCAATTATTAAATTGAATAGTAGCCAGGATATAACTAAAATTCGAAATTTGAATTTGAAACGCTGATGCACAGCGTAATGTTGTTGTTCAAATTGTGTGGCAGTGTAAAACAAAATAGAATTAAATCCTTGAAATTTGTTAGTTAAATGAGAGGTGATTAGATAACAAAACAAAAAAGCGCAGACGACCATAGTCCATACCTCCAACTGCAGAGGACGATAAATGGATTTCCATGAATAGTGCGGACGTGAACGACCCGTTGTAAAAGTAATCCAGATGTAGGCTAATGGCGCTGAAAAATCTATTACAAGGTTTCTATCATAGTATCGTGCAATTGCCAGCGCCATATCTGCTCGATCTTCTAGAATATCTGCAATAACTCCGGTCCACAATCCAGTGGAAGTGTTAACGTATCCAGTGGTAGCTCTTGGTGTTATGGCTATCGAGAAGTTAATTTTGGACATTAAAGTCTGTGTTGCAAAACTGAAAATTCCTGTTTGAAGTTTCCACGTTCCAGATTTGGTTTGATGCAAAAGAGAATTTGGAGAAAACTGCAGACAACTGACACGAATTATTTTTCCTTGAAAGTCGACTGTATTTGTTGCCTTATTAAGGCTATGAGATTCTAGTAAAGTATCGTCAGGAAAACTATTTGATGCAGAAATTTTATCGCTCCCAGTAAAATGCTTACAATAAACGTGGTTATTCGGCTTTAGGAGAATACCCACAGCAATCCAAAATTTTATGTTTGAAGGATTCATGATGAAGGAGCGAAGGTTACGCTTAACTAAATCTCTTGTCATGAATTCACTATTAAATGTAGTAGTTTTTTAACTTTATAACTTCAAGCTCGTTCTAAATAATTAGAACTGAACAAAATACTTGTGTAGTTATTGTATTTTAAAACATATTGATGCTGACAATGACGTTGAATAAACTAATGGAGTGATGTATCCTGGAATTTGTTCATCAATTACTAACAATATAATGACTGATTGTTTGGATAACGGCCCTCTACGCAGTAGGTTTAAGGATATCAAAATGTGCCCATTATTTACTGAAGGCATTCAGAAACGTCTATAGCAATACCCAAGTCTTCAAATAGTAATTGAAAAGGAACACGATGTTAAATCTTATTCACAATTCCAATTTAAGATAAATCATTATTCATTTAAGTTGGGTTGCAAATTACTGAGAATTAGTATTTTGAGTGTAGCGATCAATGCTGCTGATGAGAAAAATTAGATATGATTACCAAAGAGATTAAGGTAATTGAATACACAAGCAAAATACGAAATGCAAAACTTCAAATACGTGTTTTTGTTTTTCTTTGACACGACTTTATTCGTAATGACGTGTAAGGTTGACACATGACTTATATTTTGATTTCTAAATTGTTAATATATCATAATCTCTCATAAAATGATCTTGTCTTATGTTTGTCGTCTTACGTTAAACCTTCTGTAAGATAAACTCTCCAATAGAAATACGCAAATTGTGCATATATTACCAACCAAAAGAACGTACCAGACTCCAACAAAATTTCTCCAACGAAGCTTAATTTGTTCATCTTGTAACTTTTCCATCGGTATATTTTTCGGAGCGGCTTTGTTAACACTCCGACTTGCAAACTGGTGACTCAGTTGTATCCACTTTTTTGTTAATCCTGTTGATGTAACTGTATACAGCATACGGTCGAACAAAGTATGAAGCTCCGAGCCTTTGGGAAATGCAAATGTGTGCTCCATGAAAAATAGTATATCAGAGCTTTTCACAAATGGGTTACGACCGTACACTTTTCTGCTACTAAATAGTGTATTAATCAAATACTCCGCGTCGTGATTCCATAAAATGCAAAGTTCCCGCGTTGCTCCTATTCCACGTTTCATGCAATCAACGTCGTCGATTACTACGTTCAGTCGCGTAGTTATAGCTTGAAGTAATGGGCTACGTGAACTTTTAAACATTGCGTACTTGGAACCACCGGAACTACTTAAAGTCAAATTGTATCTCAAAGCGGAAGATTTTCCCAGTTCCCAGAAGTTTTTCAAATGAGCTTCGAGCTTTGGATACCTTAGCTCAGTAACTAATTTTGATTTATACGACGTAGATATTAACAAGCTGTAAAGCAGCCAAGACACAAACAATATTCGAATCTGGGACATAGAATTTCGCTGTAAAGCATTGTGCTGTTGTTCAAGTACCGTTGCAAGGTAAAACAAAATGTATTCAAATCTTCTGAATGATTTTGTAAAACCGGCTGTAACCAAGTAGCAGGTAATAAAACCACAGAAAATCATTACCCAAACTTCAAACTCAAGTGGCCGGTAAACTGATTTCCATGAATAATAAGGATGTGCATGTCCCGTTGTAAATGTTATCCACACATATGTTACCGGTGCTGAAAATTCTACAACCAAGTTTCTTTCATAGTTTCTGGCAATCACTAATGCAATATCAGCTTGACCTGCTATTAAACTAGATACTGCTCCAGTCCAGGTGTTTGTTGAAGTGTTTAGAAATCCAGCACTCTCTGCAGGGATAACTGACACAGAAAAGTTGAATTTACTCATAAGGGCTTTAACCGCAAAACTAAATATTCCATTTTGTAATTGCCATGTTCCAGATTTTGTCTGTTGTAGTACAGCGTTGCTTGAGATTTTTTGACAAGTTAGTCGAAAAAGTTTACCTTGGAAATCAGGATATTTCTGCTGAATAGACAAGGAAGATTCTTGTACATTATAATTAACAACATTTTTGGGCTTGATAAAATGATTGGTTATGTAAATTTTGGAATCTTTTGAGGCTTTGCAAATTTCTAAGAAAACTATGAGAAGTTCTACTACCAAATTCACAATGTGCATGACTGATGACTGGATTGTGCTCTTAGTAAATGAAAACAGAAAATTTGTTTAAGGGTCACAGGGTACATTTTAAAAGCTAATGTTGCGTATGTAAACACTTTACAAATGATCGTTAGCGCTAATAAATTATTCTGTTTTAGCAATCAATTATTTTCATTTTTTACATAGCAGGCATGCTGTTGGCCTTGAATGGCATAATAATTGTTACTAAAGAAAACTAATGATGTTTTTATATATTTTGGTTTGATCAAAAACCTTAATTTTGATATTACGTCATTAGGTTTATTATAATAGCTAACAATGGATTTCTTGCATGTATGTGATAAAAAATTATTAAAGCAGTCCTCATTTGCTTGTGAATTATTAGGCAGTTTAAAGTTCTGTAGGTGTTGGGTTAGACCCACACACACACTTCAAAATTGAAAATGCATAAATTTCACATGTCAGTTTACCAAAATTTATAAACTTGTGTCTAATATTTTTTATTTTGATTTGAAATCAGATATACCAAATAATGAGAGCAAATATCTTTAAGATTCCTTTAAACTATAAATGTATTTCAAAGACATCCGTAGTGCGATCGTTTATGTTGATTTGCTTATGCTATTACAAATACACTACAATCTTGTAAAGGTCTTCTCAAATTCAAACTATGCAAACTCCTTTAGCAATTTAATCAATATTATCAATGTTATTTCTATACTTGGATTTTGGTGGACGGTGTTTGACAATGATTTTGTAGATTTCATTATAGATGTACCTATGTTGCAATGGTCAGTAGTACAAATACATTCTGTTGAATTAATAGTTTTCCCAAATGTGTCCTCCAATTCTCCCCTACTCGGATACAGAATGGAATTCATTGAAGTGCAACCATCAAGTTTTAAATGCTTTCCATTACTACACTGCCTGCCGTGAAATACAGCGCCTGAATCAAAATAGGCCGTAAATGAAACGCAAAACGTCCTGTTGGTTTCTGCAAGAAAGGAAAAAATGTATTTATACAAATCCATTGCATCGTTCTTAAATTATGCTTTTGTACCGTTTGGATATTTTGGCAGACAATCAACAACAAGGAAAGCATCCATTGGGTCGTTAGGTGCATTTCCGGGTTTGCATGCAGCTTTCACTGTAACCCTTCCTCCACTGTTGTATTGCTTCAGCTTCTCAAGAACTTCAGGATCATCCGCATGATTATACAAGCATGTATAGCATTTGAGTCCTACATTTTAAATTGGCGTTATTATAATTATAAAGTTAGATGTAAAACACGTCTAAATGATTTACGGTACTCACCTGCGGACATTTGAAGAACCAAATAGACTACAAAAACGAATGACAAGTATTTATTCATTTTCTATATAAACAACCCAAAACCGATGTAAAGCTTAAACATTCAAATTTTGAAACAAATATATCTCTTTGTATAAAAAGACACGAAATTATTTATTTAGAAAACGACATTCGGAAGTATTTTAAATTTTTTAAATATGAACAGTATACGGCAAAAAAATTAGGGACTTCCATCTAAATAATAAATCCAATAAATCATAACATGACTTATGACATAACATGATAAGAAATCTTTGCTAAACTAAACTATTTTTAAACAGAATTGTGGACTATTTTGCTGTCAGTTTTCATGACATCAACTTGGCAATGAAGCATGACTAAGGAGCATTTTAAGGATGCATGGTTTACATTTTAAAAGAATTTCCTTGCATACTTTTTTCGTTCCATGTAAACCACATGATATTTATTATCTGCTTATGTTTTGAGCACTAGAATTCATTCAGTTATTAGAATAGTATTTTTGTTTATAAATAGTTAGATAACGGAAGTCTATGGTTTTGGAATTGCTGGCTAAAAGTTCTTAACCTTAAATGTCATGGATATAAAAACTTCGTCCTTGAATATTAGGAAGTTGGTGAACCCAATGCGCCTATGTTCTTCGCCGCAATTTACATGCAGAGTTTATTTATAGCAACAGGAAAGTCCATAGAAAATGATAAAAGGAAATCTTTTAAAAATAAGTAACTTATCGCAAAATTTTCTTTTAAAACTCTTGTGCACATACCGTAGTAAAAATAATGTACTAATTATTTGTTAAGTAGAAATTTTAAATAAAGCTGACTACATACCAGTTAATATTTTCAGAAGTACTTCCAGATTGACAATGAAGGTGCTAACACGTACTGTTCTTCTTGTTTTGATGCTGCAATTGTCAAATGGTAAGTGACCTTGAATCTCTTCGAAAATATTATCCTTCAAGTCTTTAAAGTGGTATGAGAAAAATTAACTACACTGTGTAGGTCTGCAATGCTATCAATGCTGGTATGCCAGTGGAACAAATGCAGACCTGTTTCGAGTTGAAGCCGAAATCGAAGGTATCAAAGTTTCCAATACTTGTGGTGCTGGGGAAACTCCCGACTCGTCGTTGATTGGAAACTGTCCTTCAGCAAATGATGGTAAAACATGGTTACCTCTTAAAATTTTTGAAGACACAGATGAATGTTGAAAGCGTTTATTTGTTGGAAGGGCTCACAATGGCTTGTATAAAGGTGGAAGGGTCATACTCTTCAGGCACTCAAGTTGCAATCAGACGATGTGAAGCTGTGCCTGAAAATAAAGATTTTTGCGAGGAAGAGGAAAATCCAAGTATTCCCTACATGGACAATAGTTTGGTAGAAGATTCACTTGGTAAAGCTAATCACTTGAAAGGGTGTTCTTGCACCTCAAATCTGTGCAATGAATCAACGCATTTAGTTGCAAGCATGTTCCTGATAATTGCTGTAGTGATAAGTTGTATCCTACAGAAGCTTAGATTTTAATGTAAAAATGCATTACTCTGCAATCAATGCAAACTTGTCTACAATGTTGAATTTTTGATTGTGTACGTAAATGAGCTTTAGTTTATAATACGAAAACTAATTGAATAATATTTGATAAAGCATATGTTACACATAAAACGTTGAATCCTAGAAAGAATACTCAAAAAAGTGGATTTTTGCTCGGCTTAACTAAAGTGCTTGTAAAATGTAAAAATCATTTGTGTGTCGTCGACGAGTTTCGTCAAGGCTGCTACTAACGATAAGTAGAGCATTTGTAGCAATTACTGGGGTTATTTTAGTGGGATATCAAATATTGAATGTTGAAGATTCGGTCATATATTTTATCGTGCATGACCCATAAAGTAGGCATGTAAAAGCCTGAAACCATTTAGGCAGTCTATATTGTAGATAAATATTGCTTGTGAGCAGAACATGAATTGATGCATATTTGGACAACTTAAAGAACTTAATGGGCAACACACCATTTTATGAAAGCATATCAAAGCATGAATCCTGCGGTCGGGATAGAATTCGAGCAATATATTTTAGCACAATGTGACCAACCAAATGAGGAAACCACAAGGACAAGAGGTTGGGATTAAAACTCAGCGGTACATGTTAGAAACAGAATTATATCCAATTTGCCAATGCCTTGATCATTCCATTCAAACTTCGTGTCATTTTGCTCTTTCCATTTTCAAAGGCATACAAGACCCACTTCTAGGGGGCTAAGCCATACAACATTTGAAATTCATCAGGTCTTAAATCATTTAACACTCTGTCTAAAACTCATCCGTCATGCTCGCCAAATTTACTAGTGTAAATGCAACACATTTTATAGGGTAAATACGCAGGAGGTTTTACTTTATTTTTGCGCTCATTGGAGCTGTTATCAACTCATTGGATTTACTTTTCGCCAATTGTTGTCCCAAATTATAACTTATTTTCTGATTTGTTACAAAATATCCCAGGTAATGCTTCATCCTATGTTAAATTCGGTATTACCTAAAACTATAAACATAGATACAAATATAAATACCAATTTGACTGATCCATTAAATTATAACAAATGGTATAAAGATTTTAAAAACCCTGCTTGTCAGAACTGCATTTTTTATTAGACTTGTGGTCTAATTTGCTGCTAGTTTACATGACATCTACTTGGCAATGAAGCATATCTGCATGACTAAGAAGTTAAGGAGCATTGAGCATTCCAAGGATGCATGGTTTTACATTGAAAAACCAATAATTTTTCTACACGCATTTCTCGTGCCATGCTAACCACATGACATTTTTCAATCAGGTTTAGATACTACTTCCATAGTGTGATAAGGGAAACCAATGGGTTGGGTGTAGCTTGCTAAATTCAAGTGATTTGTTAGAAGTCAACATGAAAAAGTCTTGATTTTAGTGTAGTTGGTAAACCCACTAAACCTACATTCTTCACCACATTTTACACGTAGATTTCATTTGTGGCAACAGGAAAATCCATAAAAAGTGATAACAGGAAGCTTACTTTAAATAAGTTATTTTCCTCCAAATTATGTGGATTTCTTTTACAACTCCTGTGTATATATTGTAGTAGCAAATTAATCCAACAAACACTTATCAACTAGCTGTTTAAATAAAAGTTGTTAAATATTTTCAGGACTGGTTTGCAATGAAAGTGTTAACGCTTTCTGTTTTACACACTTTAGTACTGCAGCTGTCAAACGGTAGGTAACTTTAAACCTCTTTGAAAACCATAACCTCCAATTCTTAACTAAACTTTGCACTTTGTAGGTCTGCAATGCTATCAGTGTTGGTATGCCAGTGGAACAAATGCAGACCAGTTTCGAATCGACGCCAAATTTCAAGGTGTAAAAGTTTCCAGTACTTGTGGTGTCGGAGAAAGTCCCGACTCGTCATTGATTGAAAATTGTCCTTCAATCCAAGGTAAAAAGCATTACCCATTTAAACTTTTGATTACAACAATGATTTCTTAAAAGTATTTATTTGATGAAAGGGGCCAAAATGGCTTGCATGACATTCGAAGAGTCTTACTCTTCAGGTACTAAAGTTGTAGTTCGAAGATGCCTCCCACTGCCTGAAAGTAAAAATGTTTGCAAGGAAGAAGAAAATCCAGGTATCAGCCATAGGGACATCGGTTTAGTAGATGTAAATGATTCACTTGGTAAGGTAAATCGCTTAAAAGGGTGTTCTTGCACTTCAAATTTGTGCAATGAATCAAAGCATTTGGTTGCAAGTATGTCCTTGGTAATTGCTGTTGTGATGAGTTGTGTCCTACAGGAGTTTGGAGGTTAATGTATAAATGAATTACTCTGCAATCTGTACGAACCTCTATACAATGTTTTTAACTTTTGATTCCTAATACAAAATTTAATTAAATAATATTTGATAAAGCACACATTATTTTAAAACACGTTGAATTTTAAAATAAATAGTTTTGCTTCCAAAAAAGTGGACGTTTGAACGGCTTAATTACATGGACTGTAAAGCAAAAAGTAATATTTTTGTGTTGTTAGTAAGTTTAGTCAGGATTTGGAGTATTGGTAATTATTGAAAAATTTTTGATAATGTTGATGATTCCAATTTGTTGAATTCAAAATACAATCACATATTACGCGAAATAGTGCATGACCTAAAAGCTTAAAGCCATGTAGGCAGTCCGTATGGTTTTTACGTCAATTTGCAGCCAATCATTTTACTAAAGCGTAAATCAGAGCATGGTTCGTTCGGTCGTGATAGAAGTTAAACTATATCTTCTAGCGCATCCGTGAACAACCAACTGAGAAAACCACAAGGACAAGTGGTTTGTGGGTAAACATCAGCTCTAAAAATACGTCATGTTAGAGACAGAATTATATCCAATGCCAGTGATATGATCATCCTCTTCTTAAATCATGTCATTTTGCTCTTTCCATTTTTAAAGGGATTCACACACTTTTTGGGTGCCAAGCCATGCAGCATTTGAAGTTCGTCATTCATTTATTTATCATCATTTAGCACTCTGCCCAAAAACTCTTGGTCATGCTCGCCCAGTCTAGTGTAAACTGTTGTAAATACAACACATTTTACCAGGAAATTTTATGATTTTCATACACGCTTTCGTTTTGCATTAAAGTTCATTTTCTGATTTGCCAAAAAATCTTATAGAAATGCCAATGCTATGTTAAACTGGGTTTTAAAGAACACCTAGGTGTAATGAAATAGCAAGAAATATAGACTTACCTTAACCTTTCACCCGGAAGATAAACCTGATATTGACAATGAAATTATGTTTGTTCAAAACGTACACGTGCAATTATTACTATGCCAGACTAAATGAAGTAGAGTAAATAGGAAAAATTAAAATAATTTTGATGTAAAATGTTTTAATAAAATATCAAATAGCTTTAATTTAAGTAATTTTGTTTAGTTTGATACTTTTTGTTTACATGTGCAACAGTTTAAACAATTTATTTTTTATAGTAAGATTTCTAAAGCTCCTAAGTGTGTTGTATAAAGTTACTAACACCTATAATTTACAAATTTAGCTTTAACAAAATAAAGAATGACAAGACACCGGAAATGAATGAATAGAGGGTGTCTATTTACTTGGTACAAAAAATATGTAGGTGTATGGGTACAATGACGTTCTCTATGACCATTGTTTACGACAGTCAGAATATCTGGATTCAATGAAACGTGTCTTAGTACCAATAGTCACTTGTTATCAAAACTAAAATGCAACACCAGCTCAGTAAAAACTATATTATAAAATACTAGATTCGGAATTCCACGCAGCAGTGCTTGGTTGTAAAAAGGTCTCAGTGGTTGAAACGCATAGACTGTATTCCAAAGTCATGGCACAGAACATTTTATTTTTTATTATGCCAATACTAGGCCAATTAAAGTGGCAGTCTTGAACAGAAAATTTTAAGAAATACTTCTCTAGACCAGGAAATTTCGGAGTTTAAGATATAAAGACTTTGACCTCTAGAATTTGTATGAATTGTACTTAACCCGCTTGATTCCACCTTCAAGAGTTTACAAATTATATTTTGATGTATTGCAATATATGTTGCACTTAAATGTATACAATCACACATCGAGTGCAGCAAAGAATATGGAAACCTGTTTCATGGAAGTATTAATTTTAACAGCGTTCAGTTGTATCAGTTCTACGCTACGCACTACTACAAATGTTCAAACTATGTTGAGTATTAACCCAAAACAATCAATGTTTTATTCGCATTCCATAAGTTTAATTAACACAAATCAGATTTTGAGTCAATTTCAAACTAGACATACTCTTACTGTTCTTGAAAATTATGCACGTTCTGATTTTACTAAAATGCGTTTTCCCGTAATTATACGAGAGCCGCGGCTGGTTTCAGTGGATTGTTCTACAAGTTTTCACTTATTTAAAATATGGGTTGCCAGCAATGTGGTCACATGCAACAAAACTTGTTGTTTCAAAACAAGAAATTGCAGCTTGCCTAATTACATGAGCCAGAATACAAGAACTTTAAATGACTGTCTTCAGCTAAACTTGACTACTTTTTCTAGTGCTACAAAACCGTGGACTCAAGTGCTTAAAGTAGACTTAAACTATCCAAGCCATTGGAGGATTGTTGTCCCTCCTATGTTATTCAACTTGACGCTAGATGCACCAAACGTTAAGCATTCAACCAATTTTGTGTCCACTGTACCCTTGGTCAACTTTCTTGTGCAAACTGGTCCACGGAAATTAAACCTTGAGCAAATTAATGACTGGTTTACACTAACAACAGTTAACAGTCTTGCAGGAAACAATTGTGTGATTGGTGGGTGCTACGGCTTTGTGCATGATATTGGTATTTACGTAACATGGTCTGCAAAATTGGGAAACTTGTCAATTTATGTTATCCGACACAAACTCTTTCCTGACAATTTTATTACATTCTTTCCATTGTCCATTAGTAAATTATCAGAAGACAACGCCATTTTTAAGCAAATAACAAATATTGGGTTTCCATTAGAACATCAGATCTCCCGTTGGGGAACAACGCAAGAGCACTATGAGGATGATAACAAGTTGGAAAGTGTTTCTGAACAACTACTGAAATGCAACTTACGTCATTCGTCAACACGACGCAGTGATGCAGTGTTTCAGTTAAGTGACAAAAAGGTTCAAATATCACTTGCCGTTGCAATAATGTTGCAAGATTTTATGAAAAATTATACCTATGAGTTTAGTACGCACTTGCTGGATACATCTATCTGTACAAATGGTAAAGTAGGTAAAAGCTTTGATACCCTTACTGAGGCTTTTCCCAGAATGTTTTGGAAAATAGAAGATGTAGTAAGTGATGAGGCTTTTGTATCTCAGTTTATGACCATACAAAATCCAGTTAAAGATTTACGCTTTGTTACATGTGGGACCAGGGGACAGGAACCGTTTCCATTTATGGAGCTGGTTAATATTTACGATAAATATGTGTGGCTTTGTTGTGTTGCAAATGCAATAGCTATACTGACAGTTCTTGTACAAATTCAACTTTATTCATGTTTCGTCAGATATTCAGTGCTAAACGTCATAGGTAACACTGCAGTGATTCTACTCAAATTATTTTTGGAACAAGGTAGTCCGTTTGACGGTCATGTTTTAAAGATGTCATCAGTCAAAAGAATTTGCGTTTTTCTACTTCTACCAGTGCTTGTTTTGAACAACGCGTACAAAAACGAAAATGTTTACAATATGATAACTCCAAGACAATCACTGTTGTACGAAACTTTTGACCACTTGATAGAAAATGGCTTTACAGTATACACGCGTATAGCAAAAGCACAAATTTCATTTGAAGATTTTGAATCTATAGATAAGTTAGTTGATCTTGTACTGAAAAATCATACCGTAAGTAACCAGCATTTTGAGGCAATGTCAGAGATTAAGGTTGTAATTTCAAAACACGCTGCCAGTAATGAAACTTCTAAGTTGCGTAGAATATTAAACTATTCCCAAATTTACCCAAAAACCATTACCAGTTTGAAAAATGTGCTAGCTAAAATGCCAACCTGGTTTAGTACAGATATATTTGATTGGCAGTTGACAGCCCTCTTTGAAGACCCCGTCGATAATAAATTTAATACAGAAGTTTTGAAACAGTTTCGCAAAAACGAGACGAATATCTTAATTGAAAGCTTGGTATCATGTAACAAAATTGCAGTGTTGTTACCTCAGTACATGTGTCATACGTACAAGCAAAGACTTCGATCTTTGAAATTGTCGCATGTTTCCATTAGCAAGGAAACCTATTCAAGAAACTATTTTAGCATCTCAGTTGTAGGACATGGACCTCCCTATATTTATAAAAGGTTAAAACAATACGTTGCCTCAGGAATACCTGAATGGTGGTCGGATCTAATTAGCAATGCAAATGGTTTTACTGGCAAACCTGACACTTATAATAGAAAAGTAGATATTAATGGAAACATTGCTGTAATTTTTATCTTGTGGGCAGTTGGTATATGCATTGCAATGTTAGCTTATATGTTGGAAACTATGTCCAAGTTTGTTGTTCTTACAAAAGGAGTAATAGAAATGTTTTGTACTTGTACAAAGCCATGTCAACATAAAGGAAAGTCTCTCTTAACTTTGAAACACATTTGAACTGTGCATTGTTGCCACAGTAAATTGTATAATGTTCTAGTGTCTTTACTCGTAGATTTTAACAGCAAATTAAGCCATATCGATCATGCAACAAATACGAAATAAATTAAACTTTTTTTTACATTGTAGCTATTTACTAGGGAAATTTATCATTGTATACATGTGACTTAGGCTGTAATAAACTCAGCCATCAGCCTTTATAAAAGCGTGGGTTGGATTATCCAACTTGGATATAATATCTTTACTTGCACATGCCATTATTGTAGAAGGTAACAAATTAGTTTGACCTAAAATCTAACGCGTTACATCACCATTGCCATCTTTATGTATTCATACAACATGGTAAAGTTCAATCAAGCGTATATGTCTATTTTGACATACAAGTCCTTTAAATATTTATCAATTATGTTAGAGCATTGCAAAAGAGGCTAATACTTAGTATTTAGACTAATTGTTGTATTTCATTCTAAGCAAGGTCTAACCAGTGGAATATAGTTGTACTGTATGAATGTATCGCACGTTGCAAATTTGTAGAAATATTGAAGCATAGCTAATTGCACGATAGGCTATCGTCGATAGCTATTAGAAATCAATGAATAAGGTGGCGTTAGTCAAGTAAAACTCATTCTATATTCTACTGTTACCACGTTTTGCACTGTTAGCATGCTTGTTAAGCCTGGCAGGCAGCGCTCGTGCTAGTAATTAGGAGTAATTAATCAAAACGTGATATGTTCCATTATCGTAACGCATAAAGTACTACCATTCAACCATTGTAATTATGTGCAAAAACATGGCACGTTTTCCAATGAAGCAATTCTTTGAAAACGTTTTTCTATTTTGAGCCTAAAAGCATTTCCATTTCAGTACTGATCCTGATGTTTGTAGCGTTATTGTAATGTTCAAAATATTCATGTATATTATGGTTAGGGCCTTTCAGTAGTCTTTGTTGTAACCAATCGTTGTTTTATGCAATGCTGCGATCTGGTATTTAACTAAAGTACTAGCCAAAACCTACGTTTAAATACGGTGCCAACGATTATCATGTGCTCATCATAATCACCATGCCGAGCCTGTGAGACAAGGCCACGTCGATTGCCACGTCGTCTTCAGTTCGGAGAGATGATCACTTTCGTCTATTCATGGGTTTTACTACTTTTGTATACCCAGTCTCTAGCCACCAGCGGTGCAATGCAGAAGTCCCATCTGCAAGCAAGCAATTCGGTCTGTAGTCTACTCAAGTAAAAGGGAATATTTCAGAGACTCAAATTGGCAATAAAACGGGGAATTTTCAGTAACTATTTTAATGTGACTAATTCGAAAACTGTACAAATAAATCATACGTTTGACTTTCTTTTATCCCCAAATATCCGACCACAAGTTGTTCCAACAATCGCAGTTATTACATCGCACCACCATCATATATTAATGCACAATTAATTACCCCATGTTACCATCATTACATTTCGCACTACCAGTTAATTCGGACTACTGTTAATCAGTAATTTCTATGGTCCTTCGAACCGGATTAAGGGACGCTTGACGGACAGTTACCAAGCAAAAGTGTGAAAGTTAATTGTGTCATTAACCAGTGAAATCAGAATTTTAATTGGTTGACAGCTGTGCAAGTTAGCAAACTGTTCCTGTGTGGTGCTGAACTACAAGTAGGTACAAAAGGAAAGAGTTGTGTTAAGTGTGCGAGAAACTGATTAAATTGACACTGATTAACTAATTTTGCGATTGTGTGACTTTGGGGCAAATCTGTGGTGCGGATAAAAATTGAACACTTTACTAACTTATTGGCATTTTTCTTGTGTGAATTTGCAATCTGTGACCAGTTTTGTTGTATTGGGAGCTGTGTGAATCATTATCATCATGGGTGACGAAACTAGGCGAAAGGTGCTTCACAACAAGTTGAAGCAGTACCTGTCCGAGGTGATGGCACATAGTACAACGCCATTAGATGTCCATACTGCTAAGGTTATTTCAGAGCAAGCAGAAATCATATGGAACAAGTTGGAAAAGATTCAGGAGTCACTGGAGGCAACAGCAGTTGATCAAGCAGCACTTGACATTCAGTTCGAGGCTGGGATGAAGTGTGATAAAATCTACAGAGAATTGATTTCTAAACTGCGAAACTTAATTGACACCATGACCCCAACTGCATCAACCTCCGCAGCAGCAGCAGCCAAGCCTGCCATAGCAGCAGTAAAGTTACCTGTCATGTCATTGCCTGAAATCAATGGCAGTTACACTGAATGGACCTCTTTTAAGGACCTGTTCACCGCAGCCGTAGCCAACAACAAGGAATTGACCGGGGCACAGAAACTGCAATATTTGAAGTCTTCGCTCCGAGGGGAGCCATCAAATCTAATAAAGTACTTGAGCACTACAGATACCAACTATTCAGAGGCGTGGCGTATTCTGAACGAGCGCTACGATAACACCAGAGAAATAGTAAATTCTTTAATCGAGAAATTACTAGACTTGAGACCAGTAAAAACTGAGAATGGACGAGAGCTGCAGGTGCTTGTGGACCAAAGTAACGAGTATCTACATTCACTGCAGGTGCTTGGGTGTCCTACAGACAAGTGGGACAACATGTTAACAGTGATCATAGGAAGGAAATTGGACTCGGCAACCAGACGTGAATGGGCAAAGCAGTTCAAAGGAAACAATCTTCCTACCTATTCGGAATTAATTAAATTTCTCGAGGGTCATATTCGGGGACTTAATGCAGCGGGAGCCAGCAGTTCACATTCATCGGATCGACGGGGGGAGAAGCAGATTCGGGTTAATCACGCCAGTACGGACGGTGTACAATGCCCAGTTTGTAAGAGCTCTCACTTCATACATGAATGCAAAGAATTCTTGGGGAAGAGCCCGACTGAGAGGAGTGCCATGGCAAAAAAGGAGAAATTGTGTTTTAATTGCCTAAGAAGTGACCACATGATCAGAAACTGTGGGTCAAACAGAAAATGCAAAAAGTGTGGTAGCAAGCACCATACACTGTTGCACGAGGATAAAAGTTCAACTCCACCACAACAAGCAGGCTCTGTGGTGAAGGAGAAAACAATCCAGGGTAATCTCGTATCAGCTGACGATGGGGGATTATTGATGACAGCAATAGTTCACATCAACGATAAACACGGAGTACCAGTACCAGTCAGGGTGCTAATTGACGGAGGAAGTGAAGGTGAATTAATTTCAGAACCTTGTCGCCGCAAGTTGGGCTGCAAACGGATGTCCACTAGAGTTAAGGTCAAAGGGTTAGCTGAAATAGATGTGGGGAGCAGCCGTGGGAAAGTAAAAGCCGTGTTACGCAGCAGATTCAGTGAGAACCAGTTAGACGTGGAGTTTCTCTGTATGGCCAAGGTGTCAGGGAAGCTGCCAAAGTACCGGCGCAAGAATGATTACACTCACTTTGGAGGAATCAACCTTGCCGACCCCGAGTGGTATGAGCCCGCTGATATAGACATGATCGTGGGGATAAAGTACATGCACAAGGTCATCTTAAACGGAAGAGTCTTGGGGACTGATGATGAGCCTGTTGCATATGAGACTATATTTGGGTGGGGAATAGCCGGTGTGTGTCCACTGGAGGAGCCAACTATTTCCACGTTTCATGTGACAATGGACACTGTTCGAGATCAGCTCAAGCTGTTTTGGGAAGTGGAGGAGCCGCCAAAGAAAAGGATCCTGACAAGCGAAGAAAAGTTTTGTGAGGAACACTTCAAACAAACGTACAAGCGTGATTCCAATGGTCGGTTTGTGGTTGGTGTGCCCTTTGATGATGAGAAGAAGAAAACACTGGGCAAATCAAAGGAAATCGCCCTTAGACGTCTACAGCAAGTCGAAAGGAGGCTCCAGAAGAAGCCTGAGTTGGCTGCCCAGTATGTCCAGTTCATGAAAGAGTATGCTGATCTGGGGCATATGAAGCAGATCAGCGGGAGGGAGTGCCTGGAGGTGGTGGGGGAAACCAACTACTTGTGCCATCATTTTGTTCAAAATGAAAGTAGCACCACCACAAAGTTGAGAGTGGTCTTTGATGGGTCAGCTGCCACAACGACAGGAGTTTCTTTGAACGAAACAATGTACGTAGGTGCCACTTTGCAAGACGACATTTATGATCTTCTTATTCGATTTCGAATTCACGCTGTGGTGATAAAGGCGGACATCGTCAAGATGTTCCGAGGGTTCGGGCTTAGAGAGAAAGATGCAAAAATGCACCGGATTTTGTGGAGAGAGAGACCGCAAGACCCAGTCAAGGAGTACCAACTTACAACGGTCACATACGGCACGGCATATGCACCAAATGTGGCAACCCGTTGTATCCAGCAAATTGGAACCGACACAGCCTCGGAGTTTCCTGCAGCATCATCAGCGTTACTAAATGACACGTTCGTTGATGACGTTTTGACCGGCGATGAGACGCCAGAAGCAGCGATTGAGCTATTTAGGCAGCTCAGAGCAGCAGTAGGAAGTGCAGGGCTGGACCTAAGAAAATGGTGTAGCAACAACAGCGCAGTGATGAAGGAGATTCCAGAGGAGCTCAGAGAGACTAGCCAACTAGTCTTTGATGAGGGTGAACTTGTCAAGGCTCTTGGTGTTCAGTGGCATCCAGTTACAGATACGTTCAAGTTTAAGCCACTGCAAATTTCAAAGAAAGAGAGGTTGACCAAACGGGAGTTGTTGTCAGAACTGGCTAAGCTGTTTGACCCTTTGGGGTTGATTGGCTGTGTGACCGTGAGGGGAAAGTTACTGCTACAAGAAATCTGGAAGGGGCTCACAGCCTGGGATGACGTCGTGCCTCCGCACATTGCTGAGCGTTGGGATGAATACAAAGACGACTTGCAGTACCTAGACCAGCTCAGCATTCCAAGAAGAATTACCGCAACAGGCGCTTCAAAGTTGGAAATTTGCGGTTTTGCTGACAGCAGTGAAAAGGCGCTCGGGGCGATCGTTTACCTTCGTAGTACGTTTCCAGACGGGTCCGTGGAAGTTAAATTCATCACCAGTAAAACCCGGGTAGCGCCAATCCGACAAGTTACGCTACCCCGACTGGAATTGTGCGCGGCTGTTCTTTTAGCTGAGCTAGTAGTTCACGTCAAAGAGACACTGAGACTGGAAGCGGAAGTGTTTTGTTGGAGTGACTCTACAATCACTCTAACGTGGATTAAGGCGTCACCACGAAGGTGGAAAACGTTTGTAGCCAACCGTGTGTCTACTATTCAAGAGTTGACATTAGTAGACAGTTGGAGACACGTAGCTGGTACGGAAAACCCAGCCGATTTAGCATCCCGGGGATGCAGTGTAAGAGAGCTTTGTTCCTCGGAATGGTGGTGGAGGGGACCGTCGTGGTTATCAGAACCAGTACTACCACAGTTTCCCCAGAAGGATGTGAAAGAACAGGACTTGGAGGAAAGGACGCTAGTAGTAAATGTAGCGGAGTTGGTGGAGTATGAGCATCCCATTTTGTGTCGCTACTCTATACTGAAACGTTTGAAGAGAGTAACTGGGTGGTACTTTCGTCTTTTGCAAGCCAGATACCACAAGCGTTGTTATCATAAAGAAAAGAAGTTGGAGGTGAGCCTACCGTTGGGACCATTAACAACAATGGAACTAAGCACAGCCTTTAATTTTTGGATCAGGAAAACTCAACAACAGTTTTTTAAGGATGAGTATGAGCGATTAGTGCAAAAGAAGGAAATCAGCAGAAGAAGTAAATTAAAGCGACTATGCCCATTCATGGATAATAGTGGTATTTTGAGAGTCTCTGGAAGATTACGAAACGCATCTGTTCCGGAGAATGCAAAGTATCAGGTGATCATTCCGGGTGAAAGTCATTTGGCTCAGCTGATAGCAGATCATCATCATGATGAAAATCTTCACGGAGGATTTACTGTTACATGGGCATCAATAATGCAGGAATTCTGGATTGTGGCAGGACGAAATCGAGTTCGTCACCGTGTACGAAGCTGTGTAAAGTGCAGAAGATTTAGGGCGAGAAATGCGGAGCAGCTGATGGGGGCCCTTCCAGCTCCTAGAGTTACACCATCACGGCCGTTTTGTCATACTGGAGTGGACTATGCAGGTCCTTTTAACCTGAAAAATCCAGTGGGAAGGGTACCTAAAACCTACAAGGGGTATTTGTGTTTGTTTGTCTGCTTAGCGACAAAGGCTGTTTACTTGGAAGCAGTCTCATCACTTTCCACAGACGCATTTATTGCTTCGTTGCGCAGATTTGTGTCCAGAAGAGGGTTTCCAAGCCACATGTATTCGGACTGTGGCACTAATTTCGTCGGAGCAGACAATGAACTAAAAACATTCATCAACAGTGCGAATACAACGGAAGCAGTATCAAACGAGTTAACAGCCCGAGGTGTCCAGTGGCACTTCAATCCACCTGGAGCACCCCACATGGGAGGACTTTGGGAGTCGGCAGTTAAGTCAACAAAGCATCACCTCAAGAGAGTGACAGGAAGTGGACCGCTCACATATGAGCAATTTGCAACATTGCTCGCCCAGATTGAGGCAGTGCTCAATTCAAGGCCTCTATCCGCAATGTCTACCGAGCCTGGGGATCTACAACCTCTTACGCCTGGCCATTTTCTTGTGGGAGGACCTATGACGTCTGTGCCTGACCAACACTTGGAAGGGATTCCGAAGAATAGGTTGAGCCAGTTTCAACGAATCCAACAGCAGTTCCAGAACTTTTGGCAGCGCTGGAGTGGGGAGTACTTACACACCCTACAGCAGAGAAATAAGTGGATGTGGGACAAGGAGAACGTCCAAGTTGGTGATCTCGTGTTGTTGGTGGAGGAATCAGCACCTGCCACTTGGAAGATGGGGAGGGTGCTTCAAGTCCATCCAGGAGATGATGGGAAAGTCAGAAAGGTGTCAGTGAAGACGGCTAGTGGGGATTTAATCAGACCAGTGGCTAAGTTGATACCATTAATAAATCAAGAAAATAATGATTATAATGACGAGCAAAGTAATGTGGGCACGGTTTAATGACACTATGTCTATTTTTTCTTTTTATAGTTTTTTCAGAACTACAGCTACACTAGGTAGGGTCTACGTTCTGAAAATGCTCCCTAGGGATAATACCTTGTCGGTGAGCGTGTCATGGAACGTTTTGTCCTGAATTTGCTCTTGGGAACTAATATTTCTAAATGAGCGTGCCAGAGGACATTTAGAAACTGTAGTATTTTGTATTTTTATTTTGGTTTAAATGATTTTTTTTGTCTTGTGACCATTATCTCAATTGACTGAGTTACGTAACTTGTATGAATTGCTCTTCGTGCAATCGGGGGGAGTGTTTGTAGCGTTATTGTAATGTTCAAAATATTCATGTATATTATGGTTAGGGCCTTTCAGTAGTCTTTGTTGTAACCAATCGTCGTTTTATGTAATGCTGCGATCTGGTATTTAACTGATGAACTAGCCAAAACCTACGTTTAAATACGGTGCCAACGATTATCATGTGCTCATCATAATCACCATGCCGAGCCTGTGAGACAAGGCCACGTCGATAGCCACGTCGTCTTCAGTTCGGAGAGATGATCACTTTCGTCTATTCATGGGTTTTACTATACTTTTGTATACCCAGTCTCTAGCCACCAGCGGTGCAATGCAGAAGTCCCATCTGCAAGCAAGCAATTCGGTCTGTACTCAACTCAAGTAAAAAGGGAATATTTCAGAGACTCAAATTGGCAATAAAACGGGGAATTTTCAGTAACTATTTTAATGTGACTAATTCGAAAACTGTACAAATAAATCATACGTTTGACTTTCTTTTATCCCCAAATATCCGACCACAAGTTGTTCCAACAATCGCAGTTATTACATCGCACCACCATCATATATTAATGCACAATTAATTACCCCATGTTACCATCATTTCATTTCGCACTACCAGTTAATTCGGACTACTGTTAATCAGTAATTTCTAGTAATTATGTGCAAAAACATGGCACGTTTTCCAATGAAGCAATTCTTTGAAAACGTTTTTCTATTTTGAGCCTAAAAGCATTTCCATTTCAGTACTGATCAGTGCACGTTATCGTCAATATCAAAGCCCTTTAGCTATAAAAAGGCAAACATCATGACTCCGAAAAGTTTTGAAATTGAAATAGGTTCTTGTGTAACTTTACTGTACAAGGTGTACCGCTTTTTCCCAACTGGTATACTAGAATGGGATCCAGTTGAAGAGCTTTATCATTCTCAATTTCGATTTAGTTTTTATTTAGGCTGGTTCTGTAGCGTGTTCTTTATAATGGGTTTTGTTGGCATAGGATCTCTTGCGTTTACAGTATCTCATTATGCTTTGTTTGATATAAAAAATGTTGTGCTATCTGCGGTGTTCTTTCCTCTTGGAATATACATGCTCTTGACAACCATTATTCATGTGACACATCTTGAAGACATTATTGCAGGATTTCGGGCATTGAAACATACGTACACTCAACTAGGTACGTAAAACAATACAAAAAACACAAGAATTTAGTAATTTGTTTTTAATAAACTTTTCGTTTATAGCTTTGCATGTTTCCGAGGAAAAGATGGGTGCTCAAAATCAAGTCTGGAAACAAATTGGCGTTTTTATCAAAGCAACATTGAAAGTTCTTCGACTAATAGCTGTGCTTACTTCACCTTTTGCAGTACTACACAATATTGACCCATGGTATAATATGTACACATACTTTGTACATCCATATTCATGTGCAGTGGAGTCCTCAGATATATGTCACAGAGTGCAATTATTTTTTACAATAATTCGTCACATTTTAGGAATGTGGTCCATGATTGAAGCCACTCGGGTTTATGCAACGTGTGTAACTTTAGTATTCTATTGGCTAGAGTTGCTTACGAAATGTATTGACCTTCTCCAACATCTCAGCGTTGACATGTTTTTACGTTGGTATACACGTGTAAGGTTGTCTGTTGCTGTAATGGATACAGTAGTGTCGAAAATGTTACAAATATTTCTGGGCACGTTTTTCTTTATAATTGCGGTATGTATTATAAGCAGCATCAAACACTTTTCCAGAATACCGTTAATTGTGTATTGGGTAATACCAACTTGTGGAACAATGGATATACTGGTAGTGTACTTGGTATTTCCGTTTTTAACCGAGTGCAAAGACAATACTGAAAAGTTATTGGAACAAAATTATTCAAAGAATGCTAATGGGTGGTACTCGATGTACAAACGAAAGTACAATAGCAAACGTTTGAAAGCCATGAGGTCTATCTCACTTAGATGTGGGGAAAGTTTTGTTCTTAAGAAACATAGCAAGTGTACGTTTTATGAAGGTTTAATTGCTAGAACTGTGGATGGAATTCTTTTGTAGGTATTTTGTACTACAAAATTTGTTGATTAACTCTGAGTGGTAACGAAAGGTTTTTGCACTTTGCACCTAAATAAGTTGACTTTGTTTATAGCTAAGTTACATAATAATATAGCTAATATGATATTAAGTAGATACGTACTAATGCTGATTTGTATAAAATGGAATGGTTTTGTTGTAATCTTTGTTCGCTTTTTGTAGAAATATGTGTATCAAAACTTCTAAGCTTTATTGTATTAAACTAAAAGTTTTTATTCCAACCTACATGTCCTCGTAAACTGCTTTAGATACAAACAGAAAACCAATATATTGTAACAGTATTCACGAATGCGCTTGCCTCCATGTAACATTTTTTAAGTTGTGGTACATTTTAAGATGGTACTGTATCTCAACGGTTATCAATTTTATTTTGGCAAAGGCTACTATTTATATTTCTTAAACAATTTATATATGAATAACTGTACTATCCAAATTTATTTACAATGATTCAAATTTTCAAGTTGTGGTAGGAAACAATAAAGCAAGCTGATTTATTCTACGCTAACCACCATGTTAACACAATGAACTGTACAAAAAAACTTCTATTAAAAGCGCACATCCGCTGCATATGTTGCCTATTGAGTAACTATTTGCGGATGTTGACACCAAAAAATGAACTTTCTTGAATTTCAAAACTTTTACCACACTATGATAGCAGGACTGCAGAAAATAGCCCGTGCAAAGTTTCAGCCGTCCAAAGTAGCTGTGGCGTCGGTGGTGACGAAAAACCGTTTTCGTCGATGTCCACGGAATAAAATTCAAATTTCTCAAAACAGGATAGATAAAGGATTGTGATTTTTTTAGTGGAGCTTAAGGGGTAAATGGGCAATTAAATGACGTACAGACATCACATTATTGTTCATACACATTTTAGCAAAATAATATTTTTCGGAAATTTTCAATCTTTTTCTCCCCTTTTTGAGGGTTTTAGCCGCGACCATTTTTCAAAACCATCCATAAATATTTAAATTTATATTGTCTGTCTAGAGTACGGTATTGCTGAGCTACTGCAGCAAATTTCGTGCAAAAATTCTATTTGGTTGAGAAAACGTGGCCAGAAGTTTAAACCGGAAGTGACTCAAAAAGTTGATCAGCGTAGAAAATTGGCAATATCTTTTTTTCTTTACGACATTTTAAAAATCTGAGAATATACACTCGAGCTAAGTGCATTAGGATTCATTTGACACCATAACTGCCAATATCTGACCACTGGCCACTGTGGTCACCTAGGCTACTTTTGTCCCTCAGTTCATTCAATAAACTGTTCTGTTTAAGCAAGCAGAATCAGTCGTTTTAAGTAAATCTTCAAGTTTGTGTAGAAACTATACTTTCAAAGCAGCTTATTGTTTTAAAAATCATTCACTTTGGTATCTACAGTCCATGAAACTTAAGAATTGCATACAACGACTGATTGTGCTTGCTTAAACAGGACATTTTATTGAATGAACTGAGGGACAAAAGTAGCCTAGGCGACCACAGTGGTCAGTGGTCAGATATTGACAGTTATGGTGTCAAATGAATCCTAATGCACTTAGCTCGAGTGTATATTCTCAGATTTTTAAAATGTCGTAAAGAAAAAAAGATATTGCCAATTTTCTACGCTGATCAACTTTTTGAGTCACTTCCGGTTTAAACTTCTGGCCACGTTTTCTCAACCAAATAGAATTTTTGCACGAAATTTGCTGCAGTAGCTCAGCAATACCGTACTCTAGACAGACAATATAAATTTAAATATTTATGGATGGTTTTGAAAAATGGTCGCGGCTAAAACCCTCAAAAAGGGGAGAAAAAGATTGAAAATTTCCGAAAAATATTATTTTGCTAAAATGTGTATGAACAATAATGTGATGTCTGTACGTCATTTAATTGCCCATTTACCCCTTAAGCTCCACTAAAAAAATCACAATCCTTTATCTATCCTGTTTTGAGAAATTTGAATTTTATTCCGTGGACATCGACGAAAACGGTTTTTCGTCACCACCGACGCCACAGCTACTTTGGACGGCTGAAACTTTGCACGGGCTATTTTCTGCAGTCTTGCTATCATAATGTGGTAAAAGTTTTGAAATTCAAGAAAGTTGATTTTTTGGTGTCAACATCCGCAAATAGTTACTCATTACCAAAATATACCAAAGTCCCACAAATTGTTCCCATACCGAAGTGTAATGCGTACATCGTTTGGTTGCTGGTTTGGAAAATGTTTCACTCCTTCATTTGTCTGTTGCTCCCTTGCAGACTGTAAACTCATTTCTATCCATTTTTTAGCCAATCCAGTAGATGTAACAGTGTACAGCAAATGATCAAACAACGTATGCAAATCGGAACCTTTTTGAAACGAAAAATCATGTTCCATGAAGTAAAGCAAATCCGTACTTTTTACAAATGGCATGTGCTGGTATACGTTCCGGTTACTAAACAACTTATGTGTCAAATACTCCTCGTTGTGGTTCCATAGTATACATACATCTCGCGTTGTTCCTAGTCCACGTTTCATACAAACTGCATCGTCTGGTTCCACTTTAAGGCGAGCGGTAATGGTTTTAAGCAATGGACTAGAAGAACTTTTAAACAATGCGATGTTTGAGCCACCTGAACTACTTAAGGTTAAGTTATACTTTGAAGCAGGTGCTCTCCCAATGTCCCAGAAAGTGTTTGGAGGAGTGTCTAACATTGGAAACCTTAGTTCGGTAATTAGTTTAGATCTGTATGACGTAATTATTAACAAATTAAATAACAACCAGTAGAAAACCAATACGCGAAACTGAGATCCATAGTTGCGTCGCAAGAAACAATGTTGTTGCTCAAGTAAGGTTGCAATGTAAAAGAAAACGGCGTCTGATTTTCTAAACTTTCTTTAAAAGCATATGTCGCCAAGTAGCTGACTATAATTGCGCAGATAACCATGCACCAAACTTTCAGTTGAAGAGGGCCGTAAACCGATCTCCATGAATACCGTGTACGCGCATGTCCGGTTGTAAAAGTTATCCACACATAAGTCACGGGTGCAGAAAAGTCGACCATTAGATTTCTTTCATAGTTTCTATCAACGGTCAGTGCAATGTCGGCTCGACCATCAATAATACCTGCTGTAGCTCCAGTCCAGATTCCTGTTGAGGTATTAAGATGTCCAGCGCTCTCTGCGGCAAGAATGGATACGGAGAAGTTGAATTTTTTCATTAGAGTTTGTATGACATAAGATTCCGTTTTGAAGGTGCCATGTTCCTGACTTTGTTTGGTATAGCACAGCATTGCTGGAGAGCTTTTGGGAAGTTACTCGGAAAACTTTTCCCTGAAAGTCAAGATTTTTTGAAACAGTTTCAACAGTTTGTGCCATTTGTACTTCATTCTTTCTATGGTAACCTATACTAACATCAAAACAAGAAACGGCAGTACAAAATACAAAGTAGACAAAACAAAATATTATTGTACACGTAAAAATATACATGATTCAGACAAACAGTAAAAATATGTCGTAACAGCAATGAGACCATTTAATATAAGAATTTTGTGTGGTTCGTTCTACATAATATTTATTTTTCACTTATGTCCTATCTACGATCATTAAGTTTACAGGGTACTTTTTAAAAAAGTTTTTGTTCCTTAAAAATAATTTGTTTCTTGATAAAAAGCTTTATCAATTTAGAGCGTTTATTAACGAACACTAACGAGGTGTTTTTAGAATTTTGGTTGTTTGTATGACCTAGACCTGGATTTTAGATGGAGTAAAAACATTTTACTCGTAATGGGCTGATTGATAATGCGTATTGGTACAAGTTTATGTAGTATTGTTGTAACCAATTCAAGTACGAACAGTAGAAAACACCATTTAAAATATAAAAAACCATTGTGCGTTGCGTAGGTTAGACATTTTGTCAAGAACACGGCGGCCTTTGTGAAGAACACAATGAGAAAAATTGGGATTTTGTTAAAGCTGGTTTTTCTTTAGAAAACTTTGGTGTTTTTTTAATTAGTTTACCTTGTTTAGTTTGCTCTTTCCATCTTACCTTTCAGCAAAGTTGGTTACTAAGTTTCTATAATTAATTTCCTGCTCCAAACAATCAAAATGCTTTTACATTTTGTACGGCAGTTTCTTGGTATGTTCCTATACTAGCTAAGAGAAAAATTTGATTTGTGGAAAGTGGAAAAATGCAATCAACCTATAGCCTATTAGCACGTTACATAAACAGTTTAGCATTGTATCAAACTACAGTAACTCTTTATTGTTCACAATACTTAATCATATGCTCAAACAACATACAATCACTCTTTCAAAGTCTATAAGGAAATTATATTATTTTTATAAGATGAAAGCGTTTCCAGCATCAAACAATTTTCCAGTGCTTTACGAAAGCATGTGGCGTATTTCTTAACACATGCTACATTGTAATTCACTCATATGTGAAAAGTTTTTATGGTTTTTGTAGCTTTTATCCAAATTATGATTGTTCTAAGCTACATTGAATTCCAATCCAATCCAATTTTTGGTTCATTACCAATGTACTTCAAATACATCCAGATATATTCTTTTCGTTACAATTGGAAACAGAAGTATTGCACCTCATTGAAACATTTATAATCTATTTACAAAAACTATTAATATTAATTGCAATGAGAATTCTGATGAAAAGGGCAACCTTGAGTTTACAGATAGAATACACTGAATACACACAAACTTTTTTTCTACCTTATGAAACTTATTCTGTCGTAACAAACCAGCCCAAGTAGTTCTAGCATTTTGCAGTGCACGTACGATTTTCTTTCCATAAGTCTTGGTTAGGTATATAGCTACGCTGATGGTAAACCACTTTCCAAGCTTGCTTGCCTTTCTCATTTGTTTTGCTATCTAAGCACTATTGGTAAACAAAGTATGAACGCCGGTCGGCAGCGTGTTTTTTGTGAGTTTTCATGACATGTAGTAAGCATCTACATGAACCTGAATATTATTTATTTTCATACTTGATTTTGTTTTGTTTATTTCAGAGTTAATTAAAGCACACTGACCATATCTACATTCCACAAATATAATGGTATGCAATTTTACTTGCGTTATTTGTGCATATGACTTTTATTTTTATCAAACAAGTAAATAAAAATGCAAATTAGATTGATTTTCATTTTATTGGAAAAAGATTATAAGTATGTAGATGCAAAATTGTAAATTGTAAATACTGCCTTCTTGAAGTTTTTAGTTCTAATCCTGACACACTTATAAAAAATGTATACAGAGATTAAAACTGTAAGCGCGAGTACAAAAATAGCTGAACGTTTTCCAAAAATTCTTAAAAGTTAATTTACAAATATCATGCATAACAGAGTGACTGCTATAAATTTCATAAAGTTACTAATTAATATTAGAAATAAACTATCACAAATTTCAATGAAATTATAGTATAAGACGTTAGAAAGAAAGGAATGTTCAAAAAGTGTATAATCGTTATAAAAGAAAATTGCTTCCTATTGTGATCACATCAGCAAACAAATTTCTAAGTGATTAATTAGTATCAGAACCATAAAATCTTACTAAAACAAGAGCCAGTTACATTTATATCTTAGTTCAATTATTGTGTAATATTATTGGCTAAACTGATGATCTCGTGTCTCAAGTTTTGAAATTCAAAAGCAATGTAAAATGTAGTCATGTCTAGTCGATGCTAAAAATCGTCCAGTTATCCATATTCCTGTCTACATGTCAGTATTTTTCCACTTAGACGTATTAATCCACTTCATTTTTATCCATGTCGTAAACAATTCCCTATTGTCAACTGAATAATACAATGATGATCTGATGCAAACTTTATTTATTATGATCGAATATTTATAGTTTACCAGACAATTGGAAAATGTATTGATACAAGCCCTAATAAAACTTAACGATAGAATAGTTATTGCTTCAAGTTTTTCATTTATTGACGTTTTGGATTCAATTGGTACTCAACTTGCTTACGGTATCGTCCTTATGATTTGCAGACTTCATATATTGTAGAAAATAATTTCAGGGAAGCTTTACTTGTGACATAGCTAGCAAACCATCGTGACAAAATTTCACCAAATTCCGCTTTGCTCAACCATGAAGACTTTTTCAGCACATATGATGTACGTGCTCCTTCTCGTAGTTTTGCTAGGACTTGCTAAGGTAATCTTTGTAAACAACTAATAGTTGAATAATTAAAACAGTATGAAGTATGTTTTTTAAAATTTATGTTACTAGACAACAACATCCGCTAAAGAACCAGAAAAGAAGCCAAAGATTAACATGAAACAAAGAGGTGCATAGCTTACAGAAGGAGCCAACATGCTGTAAAATGACATGGACTAATAAAAGTCTTTGAAGAATAGCAATCCTAGAACTTAAACATGAAATTATTTGGGAGAAGCATTTTAGGAGCATAACAAATCATTAGCGTTACTTAAAATAGTAATTTCAGTACCAGCTGTATGCAACGTATTTTACATCAAACTGTTTCTATGGACCTTTTAGAAATTGAAATTTCAGGGAATGCTTGATTTGGCGCATGCAATTTACATAAATTTTGTCGAAATTCATTGTTATTAATTTTTGAGATACATCTTCATATCAAAAACTATAGGACCATTGGTTTCACCTGTTCTCTTTTCTCTTCTCTTTGGTCATTTAAATTCACACGTCACGTCCACAGAAAAATGCCCAAAAACAGAAAGAAACTTAAAACTGACATAAAAAACAACTACCTTATGGTAGTTGTCGGTGCACATATTCTAATAATTCCATTATCCATATTGTGCATTAAGTATACTTGGATATAAAACGAAATGGCAAAATATGACTAGTGATAACAAAAGATAAATGACATCAAAGCAAAGTTGTTATAATACTGACCATTGAGCAAAACGGTGGGAAAACAAAACTGATTTCAATAAAACTTAATACAGGCGGGCAGAGTTTGACAGATGTTCTGAAAAAATTGTCATCGACTTTGAAGACTTTAACGCTGATGGCCCGCCGCAAATGATGCAAAAGTTAGTGCACGTGCAGTCTGTGGAGTTAATTGCTTCCCCAAATGGTTCATTCCTGCCTTTCCCGAACGAGAGCAAACTTTCTCAAAATGCAGTGTTCATATGTTTTATAGATTTCGTGGGTAGTTCATTGTGGGTAGCGTATGTAGGAGTAAGTACGTAAGCCGTAAGTTTCCCCAAAAAATACTTACAAACTATTGTGCAATTAATTTGTAATATTTCTGAAAAACCACGTAAATGTTATGAACTCCAAAAACCTGCTAGTTTTGTTAAGACCTAATCATCATAAATTAAAATGAAACTACAATACATGACATTATGCGATTACAGTTTACATAGATGTAGTGACAAAAGTGATAAATCTTGACATTCAGAATCAAATTAAAATGTAATTATGTCGTCTAGTCGATGTATATATCTACGTATTCATCTAGATTCATATTATTTACATGCGAAAATTTTTCCACTTACATATGCGGTAGTTTATTATATTTTTATTGCTGCCATTAACAGCTACCTATTGTCAACTGTATGTTTCAATATTGATGCATTGCAGGCTCTATGTATTGTGAATACATAAAACATTATGTTTTGCCAGACAGTTGGAGCATTTATTGATACAAATACTAATAAAAACAAGCGTAGCATAGTTGTTGCTTAAAGCAACTTGCTTCATGTTTTTGTCATTTATTTACGTTTTGGATTCAATCGGTACTCCACTTGCTCAAGGTGAGACCACGTCTTTAGGATTTACAGACTGCACATTTTATAGACAATAATCTCCTAAAAGCTTTTTGTGACATTGCCAGCAATCCAAGCTGCCAATATTTCTCCGGCGTTTATTCTTCGAATTCAGTTTTCTCAACCATGAAGACGTTTCCAACAAATCTAATGCTTCTGTTTCTTCTTATAGTTTTACTGGGACTTGCCAAGGTATACTTTTTCAACAGCAATAACCAATAATTAAAATAATATAAAGTATTTTTAAAAATTCTTTTACTAGACTACAACATCCGCCAAAGAGCCAACAAAAAAGCCAAAGCTGGACGTCAAATCAAGAGGTGCTGTTTAAACAGCATAACTTAAATTATTGTGAATTACAATTTCCATGTATTTTCTATGTAATCTTTACAAAAACGACAATAGTAAGTAGCGTTGTAATGATCGAAATCACAAGATGTTGAGTAACATGTTTAAATAAAAATCTTTGACAAACTACGCCAACCCAAAAAACCTGAACATGAAGTTATTTCAAGTATTTTAACGAACATTTATGAATATTTTATTTCAAAGCATAAGTAAAATCAGTACCAACTGCAAATTAAGTGTTTCGATGAATCTTTAGAAATTTTAGTTTCATGGAATATTTGTTTGTCGCATGTAACTAACTCAAACTATGTCGAATTTGAATCATTTTAAAATATGCCTCCATAACAACAATTCATAGACAGGGAGGCATCTGACGTGTTTTCGGAACATTTCCCGATTTCCCGGAGGATCAACAGAATCTGACTAAAACCAAGACCAGTGTTATCTCAACTACAATTTTATAGTTGTTTAACTATGAGTGGTTTAGTAATGATATCACTTTAACGCAATACGCCATTTTTTCAATCTATAAATGTTTAAAATATGACATTACACCTTATATAGATATGGTTAAAAAGTGATAAATCTTGTAACTCAAATGAAATTAAAATGTAATCAATGCTACTCAATTCTGTTTTGGTTGATGCCATGAGTTTCTACCTATTGTGAAGTGAATCATGATGCGGTGTAAACTCAATAAATTGTGAATACATAAAACATTTATGTTTTGCCACACAATTGGAGGATTTATCGTTACCAATGCTAATAAAAATTAGTCGTAGCAGAGCTGTTGCTTCATGTTTTTTCCATTTATTTACGTTCTTGATTCAATCCGTACTCAACTTGTTTAAGGTTAGACGACGTCTTTAGCGTGTACAGACTGCATATTTTATAGATAATAATTTCAAACACTCCTTTTTGTGACATGTATTCCAGCAAACTTGATAGTATTTCTCCGAAATTCGATTTCATCAAATTGTACCTTTCTCAACCATGAAAGCTTTTTCAACAAATATGATGATTCTGTTCCTTCTCGTAGTTTTGCTGGGATTTGCTAAGGTATACAATTTAACAACTACTAACCAACAAATAAAATATTCAAAAAATAAATTTTAAAACATCATCATCTTACTAGACAACATCCGCTAAAGGGTCAACTAAGAAGCCAAAGATTGACATGAAATCAAAAGGTGCTGTTTAGACCGCATAACGTTCATTATTGTAAATTAAAATATCTTTCTAGAAATAACATAAAGCTGACGAATAATATAATATTATAAACGTACTTGTTGTTCAACTCTCTCTATTATTTAACTAAATTATTGGCCTAATATGTTATCCGAAATCGAAAAAATCCTCATGTTGGGTACCCAAACTGTTTTCTGGCAATAAAGTATTACTCGGACTTATCAAGTCAATTTACTCAATGCAACCTACGAAAAAAAATTTGACTCCCAATGTTTTTGAATTTTCTGATAGAGCTTCATAAGCTCCACAGTTTTTCCTTTTAAGGAATACGCATATCTGCCAACATTTCCGAGATATGGAGGAATTTACAATTTTTGCTCCCATAAGGCTGATTAGTAAACACACTTTTTAAAATTGGGACCATTTTGGTCCTGTGTTAATGGTCTTATGTAAACTTAATTTATTGTGATCAATAAAACATTTATATTTTGTAAGACAATGGGATAATTTATTGACACAAATCGTAATAAAAATCAACTATGGTATAGTCGCTGCTTCTAGTCTTGTTTATTTGTTGAAGCTGACGTTAGGACTTGCTTATGGTGAGACATCTTTATTAAGATTTACAGACTTCACATTTTATAGCAAACTATTTCAGAAAAGCCTTACTTGTTGCATTGCTAGCAGACCATCTTGACAATATTTCACGGAAGTTTAATATCATTAATTTCCATTTTTCTCAACCATGAAGATTTATTCAGCAAATATGTTACTCCTGTCCTTTTTTATAATGTTGCTGGGACTTGCTAAGGTATACTTTCTCAAAAGCTATTAATTTTAAAATTAAAACAGTATGAGATTTGTTTTTTTTAAATTATGTTACTAGACAACAACATCCGCTAAAGAGCCACAAAAGAAGCCCAAGCTTGACGTGAAACAAAGAGGTGCATAGCTTACACGAGGAGGAGCTGACATGGTGTGTAATGACATTGTCTAATAAAAGTCTTTGAAGATTATCAACCTTAAAAACATAAATACCTATGAAATTATTTTGAAAAAATAAAACATTTAGCAGCATAACAAATCATTAGAGTTACTTAAGGTAGTAAGTGCCGTACCAGTTGCAAAGTATTTTGAAGGAAACTGTTTAGATGAACCTTTTAGAGATTAGTTGTCAGAAAATGCTTGGTTTTTAGAAGACAACTAAAACAAATTTTGTCGAGTTTCTACCTCAATTATTAGCTCGCTGTGTCTGCAGAAGAGCTATTTCAGATGTCGTGTCCGTGTGTCCACTTTACTTATAGTAAACCAGGGTAAATATGCAAAAACCAGACTAAATGGGCTCTGAGCCTAGCTAAATTGGTTCCTGTTTTGTAATCTTAGTTGTGTTGTAGACACGTTTAACATGTATGTTCAAATTGGTATTAGCAGCGAGCATCTTTCATAGATGTGTTATTTCACAGCGCTGGCAAATATTTTTTTCTTATTAAAAAATACTATACACACTTGAAAGAAAAAAATAGAGTATCCGTTTACAGTAATAATTAGTGAAATATTTTTTATTGAATAATTGTCACTGAACGGTGTGTTTAATGGTTTTAGTAGGAGTGCACCTTTTTGCTCGCGTTTTGCAAATCAAATGCCAACAGAAACGTTTTTCATGGAGCTTTTTCGGGTTGTATAACGTATAATATACTACTTCTGCAATGAAAAGTGCACCACTTAACCCCCAAAGTAAAACTAACAATATATAGATTATCAGCAAGTGTTCAAGTTTTACATAATCTCCAGCAGTGACAATTTTATCCGAATTTAAGCCTCTTTCATGTAGGTTTATTTCACTAACAAGGAACCGTCCCGGTGGGTACATCCAGAATTATGTGAAATCTAGAATTTTCGATAGATTTCGACGCGTAGAAAACAAATATAATCGTTTCCGGTGTGAATAGGCCTTTACTGAAAATTTCATAATGACAGAGTGTTTTATAAAACCTGCTTGGAAGCTTAATTACCATGGTATAAGTTTCACTGAACCGTACTCTATTATTCAATTTGTCTCTAAACTCTTGCTAAGAACATGCGAGTTTTGAGCGTGTAAAATGCTGCTGCAATTATTAAAGGTCACTATAGAACGTGGCCACCAACATGACAATGTATATTTCCTTTTAAGTGTGGATTGGAAACATGGGTCCAGCTTATTAGGTTTTGCTTCAATCTATTTCAAACGGTGTATGTAGTATTTACTTCAAAAACAAAGCTAGAAAACACATCCTTACGTTTTTTAAAATTGTCACCTTAACACGCGTAATACGAATATTAAAGTTTATAAAGCTACCAGTTGGTACTTTCACGCAATTTATATTGACACGGAGTGTGACTTGTAGCTCAATGTATTACTTTTACAATACACAGAGAATTAGATTTTTGACATGTGTACTTCGAATATTAGACATATTTTGCTGACAGTAATCCGCCGAATACCCATTTAATGTAAAGCCAAATGCCCTCTTCTTCTACAAATATCCTTCTATTCTGTCTTTGTTATGCGATTTTCGTCAAATGCAAAAATGCGATTGTTCCCTTAAATATGTCGTGGAAACTACATTAATTGATACTACAAAAGGTTTTCAACTAGAGATATGACTTCGTTTTAAAAGCTCAGAAGTTTTCTTCTGGAAGCATTGACGGTCAACCCTCAAGTGCCATAACCTTTTATAAAATTGTCACTACAGCATGAACTTGTATCCAATTTAAGTGGACATGTGTTCGGTCCATTCTTCCAAAACTAGTTCACTCAACTTTTAAAAACAGTTCAATATAATCAGACCTGCTCTCCTTTGTGTAAATAGGATTTTATGCATGGGATTTTGGTAGGCGGCCGCGTGCCCTCAGCCGAAATGTTTATAGCCCCATGCCCCATAGCCCCCTGCCCTTAGCTCAGCCCCCTGCCCCTAGCCGCAGAATTCATAGCTCCCGAGCTGGGGGCTAGGGGCAGGGGGCTATGAATTAGTCGGCTGGGGGACGCGGCCGCCTACCAAAATCCCATGTATAAAATTGCATTTAACCACAAAGGAGAGCAGCCCTGAATATAATGCACTTTACAGCAAAAATTATACCATGGTAAGTAAGCTTCAAAGCAGGGTTAAAAAACACTATCATTATGAAATTTTCAGTAAACGCCTATTCACACCGGAAATGATTATATTCGTTTTCTACGCATCGAAATCTATCGAAAATGCTAGATTTCACATATTTCTGGATGTACCCACTGGGACGGTTCCCTTGTAAGTCTGCGAGCAAACAATGCCCAATCATTCCATTTGTTTAGAACTCCACTTTCCTTAATAAAAAGGTAAGTTCTCATTATCCAATAACGATTAATCGAATACGTAACAAAGTATTGAAGCCTTGGAGTTAACTTCTCAGTCAAGGTAAAACAGTACGTATCGCTATTACCTACATTTTGTCTGACCATATTTTCAGTTTTTAGCAAATGTATTACCAAGTCTACTCTTGCTAAAACATAGACAAAGTTTTGAGTAAGTAACTTTGCAACCAACTCTTGATCACTGGACACACTTTTATTATAATAAATGCTGCTATTAAAGTACTTCAGCAAACCTCGGCTCTTAAACTCTCCAAAATCTGTTTCCCACTGCCAAGGAGTACTTAGTATATGCTCGGGGTACAAAAGCTTGTAGTCAGCAAGTACAAGATCCTTCATTGTTTTGTAAGGTTTTTCGTCAATTCTAAACGTAACTCGACCAGTTACAATATTTGAGTAAAGAGGGCTAATAACCACGCCAAGCATGCTTACAAAAAATATTAGTTTTGATCGATGTTTACTTATAGAAACAGAAAAACATACAAGTAATCCTACCAGGTCAGTTACATTTGGTAAACAAAGCCCATGGTTTTCTAAATATGGTAGAAAAAACAATACAGCAACAACAGTTGCAACTGAAACAGTTATACATTTCCATGACAATACTCCTGACCAGGAGTATAGACCAGCAGAAAGCCAGTGGTTGCTTTTAAGGCTAGCTGTGCAATAAAACAAAGAATCGCTTGTAGTTTTTTCAAATATTAAGCCTGTTTTAAAGTGCGAAGAATGTCCAACGTTTCTTTCAAAACCTCCTTTACAACAAAATGCAGCACTTGGTAATAAAAACTGAATGCTCCTGTCAGGGTTGGCCGCTCTTCTCAACAGGAGAGTAAAGTTATGAATTTCCGATATTACTAGCGCAACCATGTGGTTTGCATAACAACTTCTTGAAACTTTTAAATGTTTGCATATCCGTTTTATATTAGAAGGAACGTTTTTCATTATTATGATGTGACGATTGTGTCCATTCACAAACAGATTTTTGTGTAATTTTAGTGGTTGTAAAATACCTAAACCTAAGTTATTCAAAACGTTGTAAAGTAAATTGTCACCACAGTAGTCATAGCAAAGATATCGTGCTACAATTCTTTCACAAGCAATGGCTTGAATTAACAATTTAGTAGCAGGCACACCTGCGTCTTTGTCATCAAATAAGTTATTGTCTTTGCTTAACGGGAACAAGTGAATAAAAATGTAAATGGTTGATGCGCGAAGTGATAACTGCTGAAAAGTATCAAAGATGTAGCCGCTTGTTATTGCTGCTTGTCTTACTGTTAACGGCGCAATAACAATAGAATATGGGTGGGTGTGTTTGAATGGAAACTCTATTCCTGTATCATTTTTGAATAATGGTTTAAAGTACATGTATTGAATGTTCGCAATTTTGAAGTGCAGGGAGTCGGGAAAGAATGGAAATAAATTACGTGATTTTCCATATGCGCTCTGATTAGTTTTAAAAATGTGTTGGTGAAGGACTTCAAAATCTTGTTGCCACAAAGTGGGTGAGTCTCAACTATCTGAGAACTTATATTTTGAGACATTGTACTAAAGCAAATAAAACCTAGTACTATACAAATTTTCATTTTGAAATATATCTGGATTACACCTCTTATTTTTTTTCGAAATTTTTGATTTTTCTAATCGCTATTATATTCTCAAATGTGTTGCAGGATTTAATGTTCACACGAAATATATCAAAAATTGTATTTTTCAAATTATGTAATTAATATACTTGTACAAATATTCGTTATGCATGTATTTTAAGACCCATAATATAATGTGAAAGTTCAAAAGCCACAATCCTACGTCTGCCACTTGCTATGGCATGCTAAAAACCTTTTGTATACTTTCATAACGCCTCGATCTTTACACGTGTATGTATAGTTAGCAGTAAAAGCCCACAAATTCGTTCAAATCGAAGTTTCTAATTTAGAGTTTAATTAGTTTGCCGTTTTGACCAATGCTGTTGTTGAACGAAAAACAGTGCGTATTAATAGTGCCAACCAGCGAATATTCTGCCACAGTAGCGGAAATAAATCCTTATGACTATCCACGTGGAGTTTAATAAACTCAACTGAGAAAATTTGTAACATCAATGTAATGAGCTTTTTAATTAATACTTGAAATTTTAGACAGCAATTTAAATTTTGTACTTATTTCAATTTTATTTCTATTACTGGTCAACTGTGGAAACTATAAAGTTTAAATTGCACTGGCATTACATATAAGGAAAGTATTTGTTTATTAAATCAAATTTTAAAGCGATAACACTCGCAATGTTTTTCGCATGTAGTGCAGTTAATGTATTGTATTGTATATTTTATTCAAGTGTTATCCGTATTCAATCTTTTTAGAATGATTTAAATTGTTATAACACCAATGTCATACCATAATACATAACGCGTCATTTAACATTCAACGTCATTTCCACAATGTTTAAGTCTAACTATATTTGGGAATTTGCCTTTCAAATGTTAACATTTCGTTCAAAAACGCTGTGGTTTGGTAACGTGTTGACAATGTACACGGAATAATTTAAAGGCAGGCTATGTCGTCCAAAACTAAATCTGGATGGGCATTTTAAAGGTTTGAACAATTATTATGTTTTGTTGGGTTCAAAATCAAACTTTGTCCTACAAGTTTAGAAAAGTCTATGTTTTGAGACAATTAAGAATTACAACAAAACATTTGAGTGAAGAATAGGAGATGTTAGGCTTGCGAAAGGATATTTCGCACTCCCCTTATTAGCCTGGGCCATATCGTTTTATTGCTTAATCTGATAGTGTTTGTAAAGGTGGATCAATAGCAAAAAAACACTAAAATCGGCCAACGGGGGCCGATTTTATGGCGTTTTCAACAAATTCTGTAACACGGGAGTGAATGGGGTGTAGTATCTAATTCAAACCCATTTTTGCCCCGACGTCCACTGTTCCAAGGACAAACAACATATGCATTGTAAACTAGAGCCTTTGAATTTTTTTTAAAAACCTTAATCTGGATGGTGTTTTTTAGTATTTTCGAAAACTTTCGTTTCAAAAGTGCCCAGAAAAGAGGTTTTTTAGGAAATGTACATATATGACGTCATCCACAATGAAATTCTACTCCACCACCTGATACTTTTAAACGACTTTTTCATGCATTATGCGCTATTGTCTGCTGTAAGTGGCAAATTATTCATGGGATACGTACATTGCTACAAGAACGCAAGCAAGTTATTATATCTTTTTTGTCTGTAGCATTTTATGACGTTAACGCTGAACTCCCTTAACGTTTTCATGCTATATAATTCAATTAATTCGAAAGAAAATAAAACTGATTCATATAACTACAATTTTTATTAAAATACATGATCATCACAACATCATAAAACAGGTCTGATTACAGGAAACGACAAACGTTGGTAAAGGATGTTTTATGATATTCTCCATTGAGCTAGTTGTAAGGCAAGCCAGACAGATTTTAATAAAACTGTATCACGGCAAGCAGAGTCTAGCAAAGGGGTAATCTTTGGCGGAGACTCTAAAGCCTTTAACGGGGATGGGCCAATGTTACAAAAGTCAGTTGTGCACGTGCAGTCTGTGGAGTTGATTGTTTCGCCAAACGCTTCATCCAACTCTTGTCTATACGGAACGAGAACAAACTTCCTCGAAACGCAAGGTTTACTTGTTTTATAAATTTTGTTTGTCGTACATTGCCGGCTGTGAATTACGGCACCTGAGTTGAAGTAGGTGGTCGACGAAACGCATAAAGTTCTGTTATGATCTATAAAATTAAAGCAAACTATTATTTCGTTACGCAAAATGAGGCACTTAAGCCATAACGTTTTTACCATGTGGGTACTTTGACAAGCAATCCATAGACAATGAGGCATCTGATATGTTTTCCGGAGCATTTCCCGGTTTGCAAGCTGCGTTTGTTAAGAATCCTCTTTCCGTATAGTAACGTTGAATTTTCTCACGAACTGTTACATCTTCTGCATGGGCGTACAAGCATCTATAACATTGTAGTCCTAATATAAGAAAGAATTCGCTTAATTTTAAGGTTATCTTTTAAATAAAGCAAACGATATATATGCATATACTTAATCATGCATCCTACCTGAAGATTTCAGTGGAAAATAAAGAGTTAACAAAACTAACGATATGTATCTGTTCACTGTAGACATAGCGGCAAATCAAAACCACCTACACTAAGAACTATGTTATTGTCGTAACAAACTGCTACTGTTCCGAATATCACATAATAATTTTGATGTTTTGTAAATGTCTAAACGCACCCGTCAGGTTGTGTTATGTCATTTTCAGTAATAGGCTAGACCACAGACCAAAGACTTAAATTAAAATTATTCATTACTGCATCCGAGCACAAATGGTTACTTTAATGTTTCAACAGGCCCAAAAAGGTTGTGTACAAACCATAGCAAGCAATGTTCTTGCGGTTTTACTTACAGAAAATGTAATTCAACCAGAATATTGCTAAGCTAACTTAAAATTTGTTACTAAATTGAAACTGTTGTAGAACCATTGGGCTAGCAACAATGTAATATGCTTGCAGATGTTTTAAGAAGTTTAGTACTGTTGAAAAATGAAATGCTTGCGGACGACAATCTAAAAACCACATGCACATGTTGCTAAAATGTTAAGTTTGGTTTGGACATTGCGGTTGTCCAATTAGCAACGTTCTGTCTTTTACAATCTTTTTTCAAGCGTAGCGGTGGGATACATTTATAAAAATAATTCAGTATAACTTTCTTGATTATCCTGGTTTACTTAGAAACTATAAAACCGCACACAAGCTGAATTATTCGTACTAACGACAATTTATAACTTTTCAGGCGTAATTCTGCATATAGTTGCTGTTAGAAATGCGTACATGTTTGATAATAGTATTCCATTGTTAGTCCCAAACTACACAAAATCTAAAATTCTTTACATACGCTAATCACTATTTAGCTCCATTTAACCCCTATTTTCTCCTCGTATTTTTTATATCTTCAATAAAACAACAATGAGCAAGTTTATTGTTGCCATACTTATGGTATTCATGATTAAGGTTGTGGCAGGTAAGTTTCGGTTTATACTTAATAAAGTTGTTCTGTTTTTCCTGCATGTTACGCATTATGAAACATGTTTCAGGATTACGATGTTACGGCTGTATTCATGTAGTTGGAAGTAGTCTTGAACCTGTTCGTGTTCAAGAATTTGCTAAAATAGTTGGGGTAAATGCATCCAGTACCTGCATTCCAGGATACACGCCAGCTTCCTACTTGCAACAAGATTGCCCTGATTCATACTCAGGTAATTAAGGAAACTAATTGATACTTCCATCATAATGTTTCATCTGTGTCTTAACTGCTTGTTTGATGTGCGTCAAGGCAACGACATAACAACTTGCAGTTCAAATATCATAACGTTTGGTTCAGGAGTAAAAGTTTATTCGAGGGGATGTGGCAGTACAGTAGCTGACAAGATTAACTCCTGCGAAACTGGTTTACCAGAAGGCGGAAATCCTGAAGTGGAACAATATTTTGGTAAGGCCACTGGTTTCACGGTTTGTAACTGCAACTCAAACCTGTGTACACCAATTACCGATCCGCAAGAAAGTTCAGGTCATGAACAACAGCACACTCATTTTGAAAAAAATGGAGTGAAAATTGGGAAGTTTACATTAACGAACCTAATGTTTGGTCTGTTTATATTAAAATGCTTTGGTATACAAATAATGCATTCCTTGAATTAATTTTAACAAGTTCGTACCAAACTTGATGAGCCCTAGTACTTGTGTTAAAATTATTTGCAATGTTGCTTCTTTAAAATAACAAAAAACCTTAATTTTATCGTAGATATCCTATTGAATAATAGAAAAGAATACGTTGACGGTTGACAATTTCCTGTTTGGTTTGTTGGTAGTAATCTTTAATCTCCATAATAATAGCGACTGGGTGTATGAACAAATAAAATAAAATACTAGCTTTTAATACCAGAAGACTTGAAATATTTTTTTTAATTTTTCATTACAATTTTATGCATGTTTGATTCCTGTGACGTTTCAGTAATGTCACAGCATTTTTGGTCCGGGTATTGTACATACTAAAAAAGAAAGTTATGTTTACACGTGACAATTACCAAAATTATGATTTGAAAAGAAAGCGTATATTACTGCTTGGATTACAACCTTGATAACGTTTCACACGTACGCCGCAATAAGGAACACTTGTCATCATTGCTGTCTTCCGTTGCACTAAAAAAATATAAACCCATGTAACATGTTTGTCATTCTACGATAATCCATTTCAAAAGATGTCATACTACATTTTTATTTCGTCCGGCTTACGAAGGTGCGACAAGATTTTGAGAAAGTTAGATTTGAAATAATTAAAATAACTTTTTGAGAATATAAAAAGTTTTTTTAATTCTAAGAAGAATAAGTGTTAGCAAAATTGAGATTTCAAGCAACTAATTATACTAAAAGTTTTACACTACTTTTAACTGGCGCATATGTAGAGTTTTAGAAAAGTTCCTGGTCAGGTGCATGATTATACCTATTTCAAAATCCATTAAATATTTAAACATAAAAACGTTATCGCGCACGTGTCCTCACTTATATCAGCTTTACAAATATGTAAGTTGAAACCTAATACCAAGTATAAAATACTTCACCAACACTTAGGAAAACCACACGCAAAATTACATAAGAATATTCTAAGCATTTGTGTCCATTTTTGGTCAATTATGGGTATTTATACTTTTATTTGTATCCTATATTTTTTTGCTACAACTGTATCAGGTTTATGAGTGTTGATGTAAATTGTTGATAGAAATATTAGGTTGCCTTGTAAAATATAGCTGTAATGCAGGCTTGTCAAATCACCCCATTTATGTCAGGTAATTAGTGATTGGGAATAAATGAAAACTATTTTTAAAAGAGTGATTGCTGATTAGTGATTAAAATCAATCCCAATCACTGGTGATTAGGTGATTAAATGCTAAGCAAAAATGCAGGCTGGATTAGGATTAGTGATTAAGTTTTTTATAGATTATTTTCTTTAGCAATGTAGGAACGAAGAAACACAATTTAATAACAACATAATAATGCTAACTCTTTTATATTATTTATCATATGAAAAATAATATCAGGAATGTTCACTGCTACATAGCCGTGCGTTAAATTAAACAAAAACGAAAGACAATAGAAAGCATCTGCATGAACGTGAATAAGTTGTGATTAAGTAGTGATTAAATTTTGCTGATTCGGGATTAGTGATTGTGATTAAATTGAAAAAATCTGAGGTGGGATTGCTGATTCTAATCCGTGATTAGACAAGCCTGCTGTAATGTTTGCAGATAGTATCACATGGAAAGAAGTTCAAATTGGTTCTGAAATAATAGTTTCTTTCTGAGTTTTTATGTAACATTATACAAACGGATGATAAAAAACGTTTAAAATGTAATTATATTGCTTGTTTGACATGTCGCCAAAAAATTTAAAGTTTTATTTTAGCTTTACTTTGTATGTGATTACAGTAATCTAACTCATAACAGCTGAGATAATGAAAGGCAAGGGTATCTCTTTTTGCTGGCATATTAAGTTATGTTACAAACGTTCCAGGGCATGACCTATAGAACACCTATCACCGTACGTGTTTTATTTCTCTTGTACAAATTTCTTACAATGTCCTTAAAATTTTCTATTCAAGTGTGTATCTCACTACTTTTACTAAAACAAACGCTTTGCTATCAGTGTTCCATGCATTCAGTTACAGATTCTACTGGAGAACGAGCTGATAAACTAAGAAGCCATTTGAAATATCCTCTAGATAGGACAAATCCTTGGAGCGTGTTTAAAATTCAATATTTTTACTACAGCGTAGGCTTGGAAGATTTTGAAGATATTTATTTAGAAGATATTGTAAGTCAAAAAGACGGATACTTGAAATTTACCCTTCGTTACAGTTGCTCACCCTGTGTTTTGTTTATCATGGACACACATAATGAAAGTTCAACAATGGAAGCTGTGCAAAAGTCTGGTTATCTGTTTTCACAAAAGGCAATATTTTTAAAAATTGCAGAAGATACTTTTGAACTAGAAGCGTACCAGCAGTCCAGTCAGTATTTGTCACTTACTGTTTACTTTCAAAGTAGCAAATCATTTGGAATATTATGCAAGGGTAAAATCCTGCATTCAGCGGGTTTATCTAGTAAATTTTTGTCACAGCGTCAAGGTTGTTACCAGGCGCAGCATTTATCCGCGCTTTGGTATGCTGGGTCAATGGATAACAAGCAAATCAAAAATTCTCTCAAACGTGACGCGTGTACAAATTCCGATAGACGAGTTCTTTATAAGCATTTGAGTCAATGTCACAGTGGATATTTTACAACATTACGTATGGCAGCAAAATCATTAAATATGACATTCTCAAAAAAGTCTTCTGCTTTGAATCAGGAATACGACAGAGCACTTATGGTATACTGGTTACCGTTTATTAAATCTCAATTTCCCAATCGGCAACTATTCTACCGCTCAAAGCTAAGGCTACTTGTGGAATCCAAAGTAGTAATTATGTACTGTATTACCATGCAAGAGGCAGTAAGGCGACAATGGGACAAATTTTCTTCCAGTTTTGATAACAGCATCTGGATAGCTTTAGGAATAAGTTACTTATTGGTTGCTTTTCTTTATAAAAATGTATTTCAAGCCATTGACTTATTTTGGCTGTTTGTTGGAAAACCACTAAGGCATCCACATCTACGTGTACTAATGTTTTTCTATATGGCGCCTATTTTGTTTCTATCTGCTCATTATGCCGCAGTGTTTTCTACGGAACATTTATCCGTTACCGCCCCACAAACGCTGAAGGAGCTTTACCAGCAAAATTTTAGGTTTCATGTAAGAGGTTTAGTATTCGCAAGTTTGACTTCAGTATTACCTTTAGATTTGCAGAATGCAACTGCAAAAGTATTTGGTGCAAAGTCATTTGCAGATATGTTTACACTTCATAAGAATTCTCTTCGACTGGAGCAAAACCTGGATAAAGTTACATCACTACGTGCAATGGGAATTGGAAACAGTGGAAAGCCTATTTTTAGTTCGAGCATATTTTTAAACAAAATTCTTGCAAATGCGGATAAGGTTGTTGTGGAAAAGAAATATTTGTGCGGTTCTATTCGTGTACCTGAAAATACGTTTTCAAATGTTAGGTTTGGCTACTTGACGTGGGGAAGGTTGTCAACACAGCTAAATGACATATTTCAAAAGCTGGATGAAGCAGGTGTGGTGGGAAGATTGCATTACTTTATTACTCAAAAAATACATAAAGCCGACAACACAAATTATATTCCGCTAAAGGTTACTCTGCGGATTCCAGCACCAATGGATATGAACTCGCCAATTATTTCAGTAGGCATTATGCACTGTTGTGTTTGTGTTGCAGTTTTACTAATGTTTCTTTTATGTAAACTATATTCTACAGAAAATGTTTTCCAAATTATCAAAGTAATCTTTTCAAAGATAATTTATAGTAAAAGATGTAAAGTTATGACAACACAAGTTTATAACTTTAACGAGCACTTTACGTACAGATTTGTATTTGATAGTTTTTTACAAAACGTAGTTGTCTCCATGGTTAATAACAATTTTGTTCTATGGGTACTAAATGTCAAGCGAAAGTTTTTCACATAGCAACTATGACGTAATGTAATTATAAGATTATGCAGTATTATATACTAAACGGGTAATTTGTATTTGCAACCAGGTGATGAAGAAAAGAACTTTAAAAAAATAATAGTATCTTTTTACATTTTACTTTTTACAATTTAAGAAAAACGTTTATCTTTTATTTATTTCCTTTAGAAACGACGTGGTGTGGAAGGTACATGTAGTTAAACTAGCTTTAAGAATTGAAACATTAAACGGGAAAACCATGCTATTAATCTGTTAACAAATTACTTGTGATGAAGAAATAAATAGATAAACAAACCAATTACGGAAAACCTTAGAAATCTTCAATTGTTCGAATGAAATGTTTACTTTGTGTTGCATTGAAAGAAACAGCAAATTATAAACTATGTCCAAGTTAAAACGCTTTTTAATAGTACATACATGCTTATAACTGACACTTTAAAGCTCACAAAAGTATTTAAATGAACTGTATTGTGCATACATCCGATAAACAGTTTAAATAACGAGTACAAATAAATGCTATTATTGACAATTTGTCCACTTTCCCTGGTTGCAATGCTGTTAGCAGTATTTTGTTTTGAACACTGTTCCACATTTTCAGAAATCCTAAACAAAAATGGCAAATAACCTGGATTTACTCTCGTCAATCACAGTACTTAATCAAATATCATCTATAATTCTCAATTTGCCCAACCATTTGTTCACCGCTACATATTTTGGCTTAGAAACTACAATTCCACACATAAGCCTTCCGCATAATGTAAAACAGCTAGTACTCAGCAACAACACAATATACTCAAGTTCCCAACTCCCAAGCGACAATCCTAAATTTGCACAACCTTATCATTTGCTTATAACGGCGCTCTATCAAGACCCGCGGTTAAACTTTTATGCAATCAATGTGATGCTGCATTGGCTGCATAGAATTTACAGTGTGCGCGGAGTAATGATGTTTGTCCCACAGTTCAACATCTTACAAGCACTGTCCACAAGCTCGTTGAATTTACTTCAATCTACCTTATTTCTTCAAGTTCACCTTAGTTTGCCAATGCTGAAATTAATCGCAACTTTGTACAATGGCAACTTAGTATTCCATCCCATGTGCAACAAGTATTGCTTGATTGAGAACGTAAATCTTGCAGCATTTGATTTTAAACTGGATGTTGTTCATAATTACCTATTTTCAAATGGTAACTTAAGAAATATCCTTGCATTCCTACACACCCAGTTTCCAGAAATATTTGGGTATGATCCTAAGAGTCGTTTACATTGTGCCCAATGGTTTCACACATATCTTAGTGCATTTTGGTGCGAAGAAAACACAATGGGAATAATTACACTAGCGGAAAAGCATAATGTCAGCGTATACATTGCAAACCAGAACAATGCACAGGAGTTGGCAGAGTCAAACTTTATGCTACATCTCCAGTATATGGAAACAAAGATTAAACAATTAGGTGAAGGATATTCTGCCAATCAGGTTAATTGCATTCAGCAGGTTAAAAGCAAACCAACATATGCGGTTTATTGTGCACCAATATTAAGTCGTCTGGAAAACATCAAGTTTTGGACAGATCCTTTTAGTCCAGCAGTTTGGACAGTAATGGCACTTTACATGCTAATCTCTACAATTTGTCTGCTTTCTGCATACGGAACAGTCAATTTATGGCTACCACTCTACTTAACCCTAAGTCTTGTTTGCCGTCAATATCCGAGTGTTGTTACTAAGCGTCGATATTTTCTAATGCTAGTTTTAATTGGTACATTTATAGCCATTTTGTACGAAAATTTACTAACTAGCTCAATAATTGCTCCAGAACAGCATATTTTTACAAGCTTGAGGCAGGCTTTCGAAAACAATTATAAAATCTCAGTTGTCTACGGCGGCGTAGCTGAAAAAATTTTACCAGTCGATTTTAAGCGATATGGCTTGATGTCGTATTTAAACACAAGTATTGTCAAAGTGAATTCCTATTCAGGTGTTAATGTCAGCAACCTTGTTAAAGATAAACTAATGTATTTACACAATACGGTAATGGAAACCCAAAAAATACTCTGGGAAAAGGAAATCGTCGGCAACTCAAAACTGCCACTTTCAAAGTGTCATCATATTCCGCAATCTTTATTAAACAACATGGAGTATTTTTCTATTGAAACGACTAACAATTTTTGGATGCTAAAAACAACAAAACAACTTGTGGAAACTGGCTTTTTCAAGTACTGGAATGAAAAGTCTGTTTGGGCCTTTGGTATGATGTTTACGGAACCGCAAGACTTTGTGGAAGATAGAAGTAGTGCAGACATTAAATTGGACAAGGTGAAATATATTTTTATTCTTCAAGCTGTTATACAGCTCTCTAGTGCTGTAATTTTTATCATTGAGTTTATTTTGCAAGTACTTAAAAGGCAGCGGTAACCATCTAATTTCATTAAATTACGCAACACGTGAGAACTATATTCAAGGTTACCTACATGACATGTATTGAATGGGCCATACAGCATGTGCAGGAAGTAGGATGACAAAATTCAATTTGCTATAAAAATTCACAGACACGTTTTCAAGAAACATTTCTAGTAAAGTATTATTAAGCTATCTTTAGAGTATAAGTGTACAAAATTTCTCGATCTAGTGACCTTCTGTTTTCACAAAATGCCATCTTACATTAAGTAACGCCATCTACGAAATTTCACGGTACTAAAATTTTAGTGTACTGCGTATACTTACTCTTATATTGCGGGTTCCAAATAACTTATGGCTACAAATCGATTTCTACATTGTATTCACAATTCGATTCTCTATAACCACAGACCAGAACACTAGTTTTATTATCCTTGCATTTTTGTACAAAGACGATATTTGATCAAGTGATCTGAAATTAAGAGTTTATGTTTATAAATAAGATTTTTTCTACAACTCAATCACTATAATTACTTTGCTTTGCACCGTCTGAAAGCTACAAAAATGGGCTACAAGCCATGTATAAACAGATATAATTTTATAGCTTGTATGCCAAGTTTGACCACTTCAAACATTTGGAAAAACTTTTTTAAAAAAATTTAGTGTTCTTTAAAAAATGGCTAAAAATTGAATTGCTCGTAATTTTCTTGTTACCTAACTTCAAAGTTAGTTTCATAGCTCATTTGAATGCCCACTTTTTACGAACTCTTGCAAGGTATATAACTGTACAATTACTTTTACGTAACAGAGTAGACAAAAGATTAAATAAAATCGTTTTAAGAAAAATCGTGAAAAATGAAAATCGGCATTGCTGTATACAACATCAAGCTACTGCAACATCGTAAAGTTTTTTGAAATAATTTATACATCACAAAAATCTACCAAGTTCAGTGTACCCAAATATAACTTTGTCTGCTTGGAATTGTTCTTCTGTAAGTTATTACAAAGGTATGCATTTTGTCATCCTACTTCTTGCACATGCTGTAAGTATTTAAGCACTTCCTACACCAACATTATAAAGTGACGTCTTTTTATTACCAATTTGCATAATAAGCATATATACTTATGTATTAAGACATTGATGGTTGTTTAAAAATTCCAAAAGTGAAATGCAAGGTTACCAAAAGAAACATACATTTTATCAAATAAATGTCAAGAAAAATACTAATATTTCAATTATTCTACGTGTCTTGATTTCACATTTACCGACACATTTACTATTTATTCTTCAGTGTTGAATGAGCTGTTAACAAATGCAATAAGCTGTGTATTAAAATGATTTTAATTTTACTGTGAGTTTATAGTTAAAAAAATATTCTAGAACGATTATGATTTTTGTAGAAGCCAGGTGCTCACAATTGTTAGTCGGAATGCATAATTTGTAGATTTGCCAATTTCATGGGCCCACCTACAAATCTATGAAAACAATTTATAATTTCAACAACTTCTATTTATAATTTAGGAAAACACATACAAGATCATAAGAATAAAACTCAAAATCATGTTAGCAAATGGTATTACATGATATCGAAATAATCAAAACATAAATACTTATACTTTGCAGTTTATTGTACTACAAACTGCTTTTGTATGGTCGTTTTATATTAGCAATTCATACATACATATTGTAAAATATGTTTGCATGAAGCAATACGGAATGAGTAGAGGGCAGGACAAGAGACTAGATGTGCGGGCAATATAAAAAACCAGAATGAGTTTTATTTTCAATATGAGCTGAAGTTTATAACATTAGGGTTAACATTATAACACAGTGAAGCTGTGCTCAACGAATTATCATAATTAGTGAGAGTAAGGTCATGCGACTACTCAACGTGGAATTGGGTAGCAACGGAACTGGGAAATACCTATATATTATTAACAGCAATCTTTTTAAAATTAAACGGATGTCTATAGTAAAAGGTTAGTTAAAATTTCAAAAGCTTATCTGGCTTGATTTAAGTTAGACATTCCAAAATTTAGCAACTGACGCAAACATGGAATAATTGTTTATGTCAGATTAAGTAACAGACAATAACTTAAGTAGGATTCTTCCTGATTTAATTAGGATTCACAGAATCCATAAATATTTATGTATAGCAATTTAAATTACCGTGATTTGTATCAGTTTTCTAAATTTATACATGTATTTCTACGATGTCATGTTGCTTCACAATCTGTTTAATACTCACATTCTGGTAATTAGCTGCTAGGATTTGCAACTGACTTATCACCAAGGGAATAGATTGAAATTTTTCTACTATAGAATGTTAAATAATATTTCCTGTTTACTTCTTCACTGCTGGTCAGGCAATGAACAATATTTGCATCATACGATTTTTTTTGATTCATTTACAACAGACGCAACCTTTGCGACGTTTCCAGCAAATGCTTGTGCAATAACATGCATAAGCGTCGTCTTCGTCTGATGACCCTTCACTACCACCTCTGGAACGAGGACGGTCTCTACCAGCATGGGGACGTTGACCTTCTCTACCACCTTGGGGACGTTGACCTTCTCTACCACCTTGGGGACGTTGACCTTCTCTACCACTATGTGGGCCAGGAATTTCTCTACCACCATAGGGGCCAGGACTTCCTCTACCACCATAGGGGCCAGGACTTCCTCTACCACCATAGGGGCCAGGACTTCCTCTACCATCTTGAGGGCCAGGACTTTCTCTACCACCTTGGGGACGTTGACCTTCTCTACCACCTTGGGGACGTTGACCTTCTCTACCACCTTGGGGACGTTGACCTTCTCTACCACCTTGGGGACGTTGACCTTCTCTACCACCTTGGGGACGTTGACCTTCTCTACCACCTTGGGGACGTTGACCTTCTCTACCACCTAGGGGACGTTGACCTTCTCTACTACCATAGGGGCCAGGACTTCCTCTACCACCTTGAGGACCAGGACTTTCTCTACCACCTTGGGGACGTTGACCTTCTCTACCAACATGGGGGCCAGGAATTTCTCTACCACCATAGGGGCCAGGACTTCCTCTACCACCTTGAGGACCAGGACTTTCTCTACCACCCTGTGGAAGTCCTAATCTATCTGCAAACACCAATGGTTCTTCGAAGTTCATAACCATCAGAAGTGCAAATAGCAGTAACATTAACCGCAAAGATATTTTGAAACGGTAACTGAACATCAGGAAACCCATTGTTGCTACCTGAAATTCATAAAAATCGTTTCACTGAAACGTTCATCGATGGAATGTTTCAATACTTAAATTAAATATTTTGTTAACAAAATACCAACCTTCTTTAAGTGTAAATATTTCTGACAGCACGGCTGTTGTGTATTTAATTATATTTTTTAAATTAACTAGAAAAGTAAATCTGGAAGACTCACTTGTCACTATCACAAACATGACTGACAAATAAACGATTTTTGGAGTTAAACTTTATGAAACTTTAATTTCATTCATTAAAATTTTACATGTCGTGTTACGCCACATTTGATTATAATAGAAATACAAAGAAGCTTTAAACATACGTTGCCTGCTATCACATCATATTGAATTAATAACTTTCTACTTGACAAAAATTTCAATTTGACTTTTAATGAAACTTCGTGCGTCATTCAATCCTTTTGACTAAGGTTGGTGTTTTTGACACACTAACATACTTATGAATAAGGGGTCTAGGACCCCATTTATATTGACAGTTATCACACGGACTTTTGTCTTAGTCAAATTTTTATACCGGACAGTTATCTTATTATTGCAATTTTTTCCATTTTGAGCGTTTTTATAAATGAGAACATTTATCTCAAGACAAAAATTTATATTCCGTTAATTGTCTATTATGCAACAATTTCTCAATCGACTGGTTTAAGGTGACGCAAGGCAACGTAATCCATAGAGATATTTTTTAATGGAAAATTAACATGGGAAGTCAGAGTACCTCCCTTCTTCCTCAAATTTAACCCTTTGGCGTTCTCCTTAAAATTAAAAAAACGACACTTGTTTAAAGATAAAAGAATGGACTTTCTTTTGATACCAAACTTGACGAAATCGGAGATTTCGTTGCAAGGGAAAATGGTCCAGAAATTTTATGCCAAATACTAAGTACCAGGTGTGAAATTTCTTGACCATTTTCCCTTGCAATGAAATCTCCAATTTCGTCAAGTTTGGTATCAAAAGAAAGTCCATTCTTTTATCTTTAAACAAGTGTCGTTCTTTTAATTTTAAGGAGAAAGCCAAAGGGTTAAATTTGAGGAAGAAGGGAGGTACTCTGACTTCCCATGTTAATTTTCCATTTAAAAATATCTCCATGGATTGCGTTGTCTTGCGTCACCTTAATTCCAATGAAATTACTATTTATTCTGCGTGCGTCCTAAGTGTTAGATACACTATAACGTCCTCTATCTTTCATCAACCTTTTTGTATTTATGTATTTTACTTTTATATATGTATTAAGTCCAACCCTGTCTATCAAGACTACTAACATAATTGAGCTGGTATCGTTATCACAAATATATTTGACGGCGATGACGAGCATGGTACAATTTTAGCTACGTGGGAAGCTGTACATTGATTGGTTCTGTAGTAACATCTCGTGATCTTGTTATCATAATAAAACTAAACTATGGCCGGTACATGGTATATGGGTAAGCCTTTCGTAACTCATTTGAAAATATAAACGTTGCAGATAACCAAAAAGGATGCCTACGGTATTTACGTTCAATTGTTCGGCCACTATGTTAAAAGGCCATTATATTATAATTTTATGTCTAGATTGATATTCTTATTTAAAAAGGTATTGTTTTGGTATGCTGTTTACTCAAATATGAGCTTTCAGAGAAAATATGCAGGTCTTTCCAAGTCCAGATATCCAGCCGCATAAGCAGTTTTTCAAAATCTCCGTGGACCTACATGAACCTTTTGGTACCTCACTTGAAAAACGCATGGTCAATATTAGTGAACAATCAAAAAAATGCGAAGAAACACTTTGTAATATTATCAAGACCGCATAAACAACTTTAATTGTTTTGGAAAAACCTTAATCAATGAAGAAATGTTTTTAGAATCATCAACTTGAGGAATATGAATTTTTTGTCTTGAGATAACTGTCCTCATTCATAAAAACGCTCAAAATGAAAAACAAATGCAAAAATAAGATAACTGTCCAAATGCGATAACTGTCCGGTATCAAAAATTGGCTAAGACAAATGTCCGTGTGACAACTGTCAATATAAATGAGGTCCGTATCCCATGAATAAGTTATCTGCTATCGCCTTCTGGTCTTTGTACAAAATTATCATAATAAAACAACTAAAAATATTGTCTATATAAACTCAAGTGCACAGACTGACATAGAATTCGCAAAAATTCATAAATCCTAATTAACTTTACAAACGTTGTTTGACTGAAATTTTAAAATTTACGGCATAAAAAACTCAAATTATGCGTTTTGATAATCTACATACATATGCTTGCAAGCTGCCAAATGTTAACAAATATTTTTTTCTTACGACTACAAAATTCCAAATCTTTTCGATAAGAATTTGTGAATTTTGTGATTTTGAATAAAAAATTATATCGCTTAATGTACTACAACTAATCTGTGTAGAACAAACTGTGATCGCTATTATTAATTTCATATTTTGCTTACATTATCCAACATAATGTCTAGTTGTTGTCTATCTATATCAAACCGTTTTTGCAGAATCTTGTGTATACAGGTTCTACTGCTAATTCAGCTCATATTTGCAAATGTACCACATATCAAAATATTGCCTCAGAGTGGAAGATATTTTCAGTATCATAATGACACCTTTACAGCGTTATCAAATTTGAATCCCGAGTTTGATATCCTTTGTACTGCCAACTATCCTATTGAGTGGATTTTTCACTTCAGTCCGGTTTGTTTCTGAATATATTTCATTTATTACTTAGCGGTTATATGTTAGTCTCCAAATTTTAATTAGTTTGCAAATTATTGAACAGGGAGAAGAATTTTTACGTAAATCCATCCGGATTGAATCAAGACGAAACGTTCCTAAATTTTTGTATAACTTTTCGTCCAGTTTTAGTTCCATATTACGTTTTGAGTATATTGGATGCTTAGCAGTATCTGCCAACTACACATGTCAAAGTGCAACAGTGAATCAAAATAACAAAAACAGGCACAGAAACAACGTTTTCATGTTCAGCAAACAATTTCTGCTGACATTACAGATTACGCATGAAATACCTTCACAGGCAATTTACAGGCATACAAGCTCAATTTCTGTAAATGACACTTGCAATGCGGAAGCGTTTGCATCTGTGGTTTTACCTTCAACCAATTTAATGCCATGTTGGAAATGTGAATCCAAGGATACAGGAGAACAGCTCGAGATTCTTTACGAACATTGTTTGTCTCCAACAAAATGCGCCCATACGTACGCACATCAATTACAGGTAGCATATACCTACTTTGTAATAGCTTTTTGATTTTTGATTAGGAAAAATGGGGTAGGGTAAGTATAGTTTCACAGGGTTTGAGGAAGTTTGTTAAAAAATATGCCATCCAAATTACTTTTATATTATGTTAGAAGAAAACGTGTCTAAGATTTGCCAGCTCTGATTCCAATAACTGCAGATATTTTAGCAGCATTGACTTTAATCCAAAAGTTGTCGTGTGCAAACGATTTGGGCCCATATTAGCGCATACTTATTTCTTTGGAATTTATCGAGGAGAATTGAACGATACAAATGTTTCCCCGCCTCCAATGTGTATTTGACCTGTTTTACTTTTTTATAAATATACTATATGTACGCATGTACTGAAATTAAGTCTCTTATTTTCTTTAACCGTTTTCTCAGATATGGAGTGGGCGGACGTGAATCCTCAGGAAATGATTTATATTCATTCTCTTGGAAAAAGCGTTTTTTATCAACAGGAAGAATTAACTATTACCTGTGAGTACTCGAGATACTATTTCTCACTTGGTTCTTGGTTTGGCGTAATGTACAACAATTCAATGGACTATGTTCCTGGAAACGATACAAAACCGTGTGCTAGAAAGAAGGAAATGCACATGGCATATCAATCAAACTGTACGAGAAATAGCTTTTGGAGAGGAACATATCGAGCGCATCTTAATATAAAGTTGGAAAGAGTTGGATCTTACAAAATATTTTGCTTTGGACCTGTTTGGAATTCGAGAGTGTGGGTTAACACGTCCCTGACCTTTGATGTGGACAGTGGGGTCAATCCAAGAATTACATCGTTGAAGGCAAAAACGCACAGAAAATTTTACGTGGGCGATCGAAATAGAAAACTGGTTTGCCAATTTACAGGCAAACCAACTCCAAATGTTACGTGGACATGGAATAATAATCAGGTTATGCAGTTTCCAAAGTATACTGTCAAAGTAGCTTGGGTGGTAGCATTACTGCGTTTATTCTTTTTTAAACCAGACGCAAATCAAAATAAAATTAGTGGATAATTTTACTAGCGAGTTGGAATTTGAAGAGGTTGGATATAGCACAGCGGGCACATACACGTGCTGTGTGGTTAACAGCATTGGATACCATTTAAAATCTTTTAAAGTTAATCCAGGTATCATTACAATACATTGGTGTTACAAAATTGTTATTGGAATATGTGAAAATCATAGTTCTAATCTGATTGTTTCGTATGTTTTCGTTCAGTGAACTTCGCAGGTTTCAATTCTACGTATGCTATTTTCCTAGTTGTGATATATTTTATTGCCGAATGTCTTGTGTACTACATTCGTATTATTAGAACTCAGAACAGAAAACTACGTAATCTAACTAAAGCAGAAATACAAGATTTCAACTTAGGGAATCCGCAAGTTCTAGACCAAATAGGTAGCGGGTACTTTACCCAAGAATCGTCACTTGCAGCCCTTCCCTACGATCCAAAATACGAAGTTTCTTTGGACAATTTGAATATAGGTAAGTTCAAAGCACATTGATTGACTTAAAACAGGCAAAGTGACAAATGGTTAATCACTTTTGTTCAGATACTGCAAGCAATCTTGGATTTGGGGAATATGGCAAGGTCTATAAAGGATCACTTCGACTCACTGACAATATTCAGCTGTCAAACTCGGCTTTTGTGCAGTACATAACTCATAGAAATGGGCTAATGGTTGATGAGCTGGACGTAGCAGTTAAAGTATGCAAAGAAGATGTAGATGTTAACAAATTTAAAGCGTTGCTGACAGAAATTAAAGTGATGGGATATCTGGGATATCACAAAAACATAGTTTGTTTAATTGGAGCGTCAACTCAAAATATTCGAAATAGTAATAAATTTACAAACGATGAAATTCGAGTTATTTTGACAAAATCAAATTATATTTTCAATGATACATTCTGTTTCAGGGGAAGTATATATTATCCTGGAGTTTTGTCCTAATGGAAGCTTGGATGTATTTCTGCAGAAGAATAGACATTGTTTTGTAAACTCGATTTCCAACTATTCAGCAATAAACACTCATTTAACAACAATTAACCTATATTCCTGGGCTTGTGAAATTGCAGACGGACTAGAGTACATTCATCAAAAACGGGTCAGTGTTAAACAAAATGGTTAATCAATGTTGCTCAAACTGCAATATTTAAACTGGTTCTGTTTCAGATTATTCACTCTGACTTGGCAATACGAAACATATTGCTTTCAGAGAATTTCACTATTAAAATTGGTGATTTTGGATTATCTCGTAAACTTGTGGATACTTCCGTTTACACAAAGAAAACTAAAGTATGCAAAAACTACATATTACTCCATTAGTGAGAAGGAGTTTTGGTGTTTTTACCTTTTTTGGGGCACCTTTTCCGATTTTCGTCTAAATTGGTGTATATGTAGTCTCTTGAATTGTAATTTCAGAAATGGTATTATTTTGGTTCCAGGGTGACGATATCACTGAAAAATTGATGACCGAAAGTGACCATTTTATGGTATTTGAGGATTACTAGGATTTTTTAAGTTTTTTGAGTATAACTTTTGTGTCCATCAAAATCAGGAAAATCGCCGGGAGGGCCATCCTAATTTTTTTAATGCTTGTTTCAGAAAAATAAACCGCAAGAAAAATTTCCGCTCCATGGTGGAGATATTTGGAAAAACGTATGGACAACTATGCCAACCTTGACAGAATCCAACGTGCCAAAAGTGACCGAATGCTGTTTCCGTCTGCTTTATCCAAACTGTCTAATTGATATTCCAAATTAGAGCCAATGCAAAACTCTAAGATCGTATTTCTCAGTTTTTTGAAATGTTGACTAGAAAGAAAGTTATGACTACATTAGTCAAACCATTCATTTTGTGCAAAATTGCATCACTTTTCAAATGTGGTCATAACTTTCTTTCTAGTCAACATTTCAAAAAACTGAGAAATACGATCCTAGAGTTTTGCATTGGCTATAATTTGGTATATCAACTAGACAGTTTGGATAAAGCAGACTGAAACAGCATTCGGTCATTTTTGGCATGTTGGGTTCTGTCAAGGTTGGCATACTTGTCCATGCATTTTTCCAAATATCTCCACCATGGAGCGGAAATTTTTCTTGCGGTTTATTTTTCTGAAACAAGCATTAAAAAAATTAGGATGGCCCTCCCGGCGATTTTCCTGATTTTGATGGACACAAAAGTTATACTCAAAAAACTTAAAAAATCCTAGTAATCCTCAAATACCATAAAATGGTCACTTTCGGTCATCAATTTTTCAGTGATATCGTCACCCTGGAACCAAAATAATACCATTTCTGAAATTACAATTCAAGAGGCTACATATACACCAATTTTGACGAAATGCTCAAAAAAATGTTAAAAACACCAAAACTCCTTCTCAGTATTGGTAAGATGATTAATTATGTTGTGAATGTATCTTTGTAAACAGTGTGCATTACCTTGGCGTAACATGGCAATCGAATCATTGAGGAAGTTAGAATTTACAGCAGAATCGGACATGTGGGGGTTTGGAGTGACTTTATGGGAGTTGTTTAGTCTTGGAGATGTTCCATACCCGGGATTAAGTTATACGCCGGAGTTTGTAGTTATGCTGGAACAAGGTCTTCGACTCAATCAACCAATGCTTGCAAATGATGGAATGTTAGTCGATATTTTTGTTTTTTTATAACTAAATGGAAGCAGTAGCGAAAGTGTGATTGCCTTTTTTGAAACTTTAGGTACGATTTTATGCTGTCCTGCTGGAGTTTGAATCCAACAATGAGACCTAAACCAAATGTGGTAAAAAATGTGTGCCATAGCACACGAAGCTCTCAGGAAATTGCAATTAATGATCTGCAAAACAGTCCTAATAACTTGGCCTTGTCAAATAATCCTGAATGAACTGAATATACTTTCTTACTTATATTAACGGTTAGCAGTATTTTAATATTGGTTCAGGGTTCTCTTTTAAATGTGCTTATTTTATGAAAACACAAAATGAATTAAAGTCTATATTTTTTAAAGAGCTGTAAATGACTATATACTGTGCTAAATTGTGAATATTTGCATGATATTAATAAACAAGATTTGTTTATTATGGCACAAAATTATTATTTATCTAAATTAAGTATCATTGTGTTAAGTCTGAACATGAGCCAAGTTGCAAAGACTGGATTAAAATAAATTTTATGTATTTTATCTGATTCGTCTTTTACATTATTTGTGTATATTTTATCATGAAATGTTATGTTATATAATGCAAATCCTAAAGTATAGGTAAAAGCTAGTGGAAAATTACTTCCTAATTTTGGAGAATTTTATTACGATTTTAATTTTTGTTTTCCTTTTCTTGAAACGAATTGAGCGTACCAGATAATAAACGGAAACTAACTTTGTAAACAGACGTTTGCAATACTGTATCATGAGTATAAAATAATTTTGTAAATAAGCTAACGCTGAATAAAGTAAAAAGTAGATTAAAAACAGAGAACAAAAAAATAATTGTCCTTTACAAGCAATTCCTAATGGCGAGGTCATGGAAAGTTTGGATGGTTTTCGTACATTAGCTCTAATGGGCAACCAATTCGTCTTGCGTCTTTGTTGATGAAACAGAGATATCCAAAGATGTAATTCGGAGACAATCCCCATTTCGTCCAAGCTGTTATAGAAATTATGTAGTTTATCGGATAATCTGCCCCACATTACGTATCCGAACTCGTATCCAGCATTTGTGCTTTCTGGCAATGGTAATGAGCCACACAGAAATCTATCACTTAGAAGTACTTTCTCCGAAATTGTCAAAATCTTAGACAGAAACGTATTTGTACTAAATAGCGGTTCTCCGCTGTTACCAATGCCCAGAGCGCGCTGATTTGCTACAAGTTCCAAATTTTTTATTAGATATCGACTTTTCTTATGCTTATGAATATTGAAAAGGTCGGAAAAATTATTAACTCCAAATGTTTTTGTAAGCACGGATTTAACTTTACGTGAAACTTGTGAAGTGAACAATGTAAAAGTTTCCCTATTTACATGAAACTTGTAGTTTTGTATAATCAAATCTGTTAGTAAAAACTGGTGTTTTAATATATAATTGTTCGAGTTTGAATTCAGCTGTGTATACTGCGGAAATAAATAGTGCTCCAATGGCAAATGGAAACATTATGCATCTCCAGTGCTTTCTCCGGGGCCTTGTAGCCACAATTAGCCAATGTAAGTCTAAGCTTTTCATAACGTCTTTGGAAACGAAGCTTACGAGAAGAAACACACAAAAGGCACAAAGTCTGATATACTTGTCCGATGTCATCAGCGCTATCCACCGAGCCTTATAAATGGAATTTTCTAACTCAGTGCAGTAGATAATATTAAGTTTAGATAGAATCAGAATCTTTAGTTTGACATGTTGCGCAGTGGAATAATCTGGATGCTGAGAAAATTAGGTCTGGCAACCAGAAAATGTTAAGAGAATTTTTATTTTCTTCTTCATTATATACCGTGTTTGCGTCAAGGAAAGAGATGTTTGAAGGGCTCCCGCCAATCATCATTGCCGCCAAGTATCCACTATGACACGTTGTAACCCATTTGTAGTAAGTTTTTCAGTTAGTAGGGCAACAGTTTGAATTTTGCAAAGATTGTTTAGCATTCTTATTGTCCAAAATGGTAGGTACCCAAGTTATTTCCAATGTTGAATCTTCACATGCAGGTTGCGCCGTTTTTTCTAATACTACAGACAAGGTGGTAAATTGAGATACTTTGTTAGAACACATTAAAAAAACAATTCATCATGTGATATATAGACTATAGTTTGAAAATCTAGATAGTCCATTTTGTCAGTACTATTTGGTAAAACAAACACTAAGTGTTTACTTAGATCGTGTGAATATGCCGTCAATTCTTCAGCTCGGGAAACGTTTATCAGCAATAGAAGAAGTATGCAGTCATTTGTTCTATATCTAATAATTATTGACTTACGTTTTGTGTTTTGTAAGTTTTGATCAGGTTTAGTTGTAATGTTCAAACCTAACACTTCTCTAGTTTCTACGGTGTGCGGCAACTCTACGTTTGTTCGGTTGTTCAGCAAAGTGGACTTTCAGGTAAACTTCGAATATCAAATCCAACTGGCATTCTACATCAAACGTAGACCCTTCTAAACTTGTAATGAATATTGTTCAAATAAAAGCAGCAATAGTATTCGAATCAATTAATTTTGAATACGCCATGGTAACACTGTTTTGTTTTGAGTTTACATGGATTTATTTGCTGTATGAACTATACATCGATGCTCTTTCAGAAAAGCGATAACCCAATCCATAAATTATCTAATATTGTTATGAAAAGGAACACGTGGCTGCTAAATGCGAGAGCATACTAATGAATAATATTATGTGTAATTGGAAAAGGTATTGCTACGTAATTCTTACAATAGCAGGTTATTACTAATACATGCACCCATACATACATACATACACTACATTTATTACTAATAGTTAAACACAGCTTTTGTTGTTTTAAAGTAATTACTACTAGACTTTTGTCATTTAAAACAAAGGTAACAATTGTTAAAAGCGGTAGGTTGAAGAGATAAAACTCCTCACGCATGTAAAGTGTGACCAAATTTCAAACCATTTAATTACGTTAATTAATCATAACTTTAAAACTTGTCATGGCCTGTGCACTTAATATACCGTAAGTACTTTAAATTACATGTTACATAACGCACATCGGTTCTTACAGTTAAAAACTATAAAAAAAATTGTTCATGTTTTTAGTCTATAACTGCTACTTATAGTAACAGTAAAGTTGGTGTAATTTTATGAAAATCTTTTCATTTACAAAAAATGCTATTATAGAGATCCAACAATAGTTTGATTATTTGGAATAAACCTTCAGAATAACTCCAACTAAAAATTATAGATATAGACTAACTGCTAGCAAACTAATTGTTCAGAGAAAACGCACGGACCACAGAAAAACCCACACAGTTGAATAACACTTATTATGGCGGACGCAGATTTAATTGCTGTCCACTTTGTGTTTTTCATGTTTACCACGCCTTCGCTTTATAAACCATGTTTTCTTGTTTATTTATTCAGGTACCTTTAATAATATTTTGCAAATTAGATTACACTACGGAAACATGAAAAACCTGTTTATCGCAAAAATTCCAAACATTTTCACGTAACATCTAAGTGTTCTATCAAATATACTGACTTTTTGTCACAAATCGTGACTTTATTATTTTGACGGAAAACCAAAATCATTTCTAGTATATGATATTGCATTTTCCCGCTTGAAGATGTTCAAATACGTTTAAATTTTAAGCGTCCACAACTGAATTGCATAAATGTAACTTAAATAGGATGTGAGTTTTACTGTTATTAAATATTAGCCTGTCACTGCATATTAGTAATATTAGTATACAAAAACGTGTTTTCTCAATTTTGAAATATGGCTATCCTAAGACGATAAGGTGTTGATCAGTTATTTATGAATTTGTAGAGTTTTATTAGCTTTTGTTATTCCTAATTGGCTACTCTATTTTGAATTTTTTGTGTTGTCTTTCTCCAAAAACGTCCTAAACGAAACATCATATTGTTACAAGATGACATAATATTTGCACATAAGGTATTACAAAACCGTATCATGAGTATAAAATAACTTTGTAAATAAACTACTGCTGAATATAGTAGAAACAGAAAAAATATAAGAAAACAATTGAATAATTGACCTTTACAAGCATACCCTAGTGGCGACTTCATTGAAAGTTTGGTAGGTTTTCGTAAGCTAGCTTTAATTGGAGACCAATCTGTCTTATGCCTCTGTTGATGATACAGGGATACCAAAAGATGTAACTCGGAGACAATCCCCATTTCGTCCAAGCTGTTGTAGATTTCATGTAGTTTGTCTGACCTTCTACCCCATATTACATATCCGAATCCGTATCCAGCATTTACGCCTTCTGGCAATGGTAATGAACCACACAGAAATCCATGACTTAGAAGTACTTTCTCCGAAATTGTCAAAATCTTAGACAGAAAGGTGTTTGTGCTAAATAGTGGTTCTCCCCTGTTGCCAAATCCTAGTGCACGTTGATTAGCCACAAGTTCCAAATTTACAATTAGGTCACGCCTTTTCTTATGCTTATGAATAGCAAAAAGGTCAGTAAAATTGTCAACCCCAAATGCTTTGGTAACCACAGATTTAACTTCGGGCGACACTTGTGAAGTGAAAAATGTAAATGTTTCCTTATTTACATGAAATTTATAGTTCTGCTTAATCAACTCAGCTAATACGACTGGTGTTTTAATGTACATTTGTTCAATTTTGAACTCGGCTGTGTACTTTGCATTAACAAACAGTGCTCCAATGGCAAAGGGAAAGACCAAGCATCTCCAGTGCTTTCTCTGGGGCTTGATTGCTACAAGTAACCAATACAAATCCATACTTTTGAAAATGTCTTTGTATATAAAGCTTGCGAGAAGTAACACACAAAGGAAAGAAAATTGAACATAGCGGTCTGAAACTAGCTGTGGTATCCAGCGAACCTGGTACGCAAAATTTTTGAACTTACTGCAGTACATAATATTTAGTTTGGATTGAGTAAGAATTTTTAGTTTTACTCGAGGTGCGTTAGAATAGTCTGGTAGCTGGGAGATCAAGTCTGGCAGCCATAAAATATTAAGACTATGTCTGGTTTGCTCTTTGTTAAACACCGTGGTTGCATTATGAAAAGAAATGTTCAAATAGCTTCCTGCAACCACCATTGAAGCAAAGTATCCACTACAGCATATAGTAGCCCATTTGTACAAAGTGCTCCATGCATTGGGATTGCAGATTGGTTGTTTTAAAGCTTGTTTGCTATCCGTACTGTCTAAAATGGTAGGTACCCAGCTAATTTCGAATTTTGAATATTCACAATAAGGTTGCGTAGATTTTTTTAATACGCTAGACAACGTGGTAAACTCAGTTATTTTGTCTAGACATACCATCAAAAATAAATTACCACTTGGCTTATATATTATAATTTCAGTACTAAGGACGTCTCGAAATACCAGTTTGTCAGTAGTCTCTGGTAAAACAAACACTAAATCCTTATTTGAATCTTGAAAATGCGTCGTAAATTCTTCAATCATAGAAACGTTTATCAGCAGAACCAGGAGTACACATTTGGTCGTTCTGTGCTTAGTTGAATATATTAAATTAGGAGAAAAAGGTTTTGATCTTTGGGAAAATCTGGTTTTAGCTATGGGATTTAAAACTTTTAATCCTAGAAACGAAAAAATTAAGTTCTCAGTTAGCACTGAGTTTTTTCCCATAGCTAAACGAGTATTCTGTGTAAAGCTGAAATATTATACATATAGTAACGTGTATAAGATAAAGAAATACGAAAGTTTTCAAATTCTAGTAATTTCAAATGAACATATAAAAATCCTTGCATTGGTTTGACAAAACTAAGCTACAAGCTTCGGGATTGAGATTAGACAGTTTATGAAATTATAAAAGCTAGTAGAAACATGTACTCTAATTCACTGTCTACAACTACATTCACTTATTTGTATATGTTTACTGAGGGATGGTAACGTAGATGCAACTCGCACAAAAACTTAGTGCAATGAGAAATACACTTGTACTCCTAAGCTAACGAAATAAGTATGCAATCAATAGTTTTTAAAGCAGTGGATGTGAATCCCTAACTAAGCCAATGAAACTTCTCAATAGTATGTGTCTTGTTTGTTTGTTCTTTTTTCTTATCATATTTTATCGTAATCAATCAAGAAAGCATGACCTTAGTTAGACCAACTGTTAAGTTAGACCGTTTTTACAGAATAGAGTAAGTCTATCCCTAGAAGAGCCATAGGAAAACTTGGTATCACATACGAAGTTGGGCCGACACCACCTAAAGTTATGTAAGAAATAGTTATAGGCACAATGGATTCAACAACAAGAACAACAAAGTATGAATTGAAGTAAATGACTTATTTTAATTATTAGTGTGACAGTTTGCAAACATGTCATGTTCCTAGGTTCAATGCTCATAACTAAATGCATAATATTTCAACTTTACACAGAATACTCGTTTAGCTATGGGAAAAAACTCAGTGCTAACTGAGAACTTAATTTTTTCGTTTCTAGGATTAAAAGTTTTAAATCCCATAGCTAAAACCAGATTTTTCCATAGACGAGAAATTACATGCCTTAAATTAGTTTCTGGATTTATCAAGCTGTTATCTGAATCCCGTGTAAAGTTCAACCTTAAAACTTCTGTAGTTTCAATGTTATGCGGCGTATTAATCATTAAATTCCACAACTCAAACCCCAAGAATGTATCAGCAACATGGACTTTCAAAGAAACGTCAAATACAAAATCCAGGTGACATTCTACGTCAAATGTGGAACCGCGTGAATTTGTAATGAATATTTTTAACAGAATGTCAGCAATAAGAATCAAACGAATTAGTTTTGAACAGGTCATGGTAAGATAATAATTTTGTTTAAAAAGTACGTGGATTTATTGGCAGCCTGGACTTTCCAATGCTCTCTCAGCTACAGACACTAATCCATAAATTAACTATTGTCGCTATGAAAAGGAACACATGACAGTTGAATATATATTAAAGAGTTTGATAATGAAGACAATTATGCATAATCTAAAAAGTTTTACTATATAATACTTTTTAAACTTTAAACTACATATATTTTGTTAACCTTTTAGAACAATTATTGTTTTATTCTTTAAGCATCATTAAATATAGGCGTTCAAAACAGAGGTAAAAACCGTTGAAGGTAGTAGGTTAAAGACATTAAATTGCTCACGCGTACAAAGTGTGATCAGTGATCCAATACTTCAAGCTGTATAATTACACCAATTAAACATAGCTTCAAAACTAGGAATATCCAGTCTGCTTAAAATATAATTACATAAATATTTTAAATTTCAAGTTCCAAAAACAAAGCAGTTATTGTAACTAATAATTTTATAGCAGACCTTGTTTATAGTTTTAACTAATCACCACTAATCTGCTTTAATAAGTATTATTCACTCGCTGTTAGTTAGCAATTTTGTAATTCAAGTGGTTGAGCTCTAATCCAAACACCAAACCGTTTTTAAAACGCCGTTTTATACCTATATATTTGCTTCTTTTCAAAATGACATTCTAGTAAACAATTTTACAATTATATGTCTTAAGCAGCGAGCATTTTTATGGTTTGCCAAAAACTGGTTTTATAATTAGCACTGTCGAATTGTTTGTTGTTTGTATTTTATAAATTATAAGAATAATGTCTACACTGATAAAATAGATCTGTCTGATATACGGGTGGCACATTAATTTCAATAGTTATGGCCGGCAGCGTTTGTAACAGCAAGCATCTTTTACGAGTCCATATACTGGTTATGAAATTACAAGATATCTTCACATTAACACACTTTTAATTTCCGAAATCACTGAACTATGTCTGATTGATTGACACTTAGTTTGTTTTGGCTTTTCAACTAGCTGGCTAAATTACTAGGAAGCTTTAATTTGCTGTGTCACGCGTGACCTTTTTGCTGTGACCACTTCGACATTAAAGATGGCCATGGAGAAGATTAACGCATCCACAAACCTTACTGAGAAGGAGCATCCATTGCTATACTCTGTGGTATACTCTTTAGTTCCATTTTAATTAAAGTTTGGTCCTTCGATAATTTAAAAAAAACGTTCAGGTGCTAAAGCAGGTTTACCAGTACCTGAATCCCACTGACAACCTGACCACATTACAAACTCTCCACTGAAGACCTTGACAGTTAAATAGGTGGAGTTTCAGGAAAGAGAGTGGGATTTGGAGAGAAATGGTGATTTTTTAGCGTTAACGCCAGTACTGCTCAAGGTGACATCTTTGAAGAATGATGAATGTAAATACTTGATTTTGGATAATTTTCCAAACTTAAAGGTAAATCCGAAGAACGTTAATTCTAAATTTAAAAATAAAAGCAGAATGCGCAAAGATGTGCACTTCTAACCGTTTGTAACCGTAATTGTTTTAGAACCTTACTTTAGACAACGTCATCTGGCAGGAGGCCACCATACCTATTGAGAACTCAACCGTGACAAGTCTAGTTGTTAATTGTGAAGATAACCTTTATAATTTCCAGCGTTCCCAAAGGTTTAAGTTGTTAGCTCTGCAAAATCTCAACGTTAGATTAACTGCAGATCTGACTTTAATATCCGATTATCTACTCAAACTCCTAAGGAAGCATGGAGAAACCTTGATAACTTTAGAAGTTCTAGGCTGGCCATTACATGGACCTTATCGCAGGTTTCCATTTAAGTGTCAACTAGACCAGTTGACGGAACTTCGCCTGTGGGGAAATGTTGCCAATGACCTGAGTTTTTTGAAGTGGATGCCGAAGTTCAAGGTGCTTTTCTGGGATTTGCACTGCTTGGAAAAGCAAGATGAACTGAGAAAGATTAACAATGAAGAGGATTATTACACGCAACCTATTAGACATGATATTGTGGAGGAGGCAATTTATCGAAGAAGTATGGAGCAAGTGGTACTTCCGGATTTAGACCATTTGCAAATTAAGTGTGGCTTTGAAATGAATAGTTTGAAAAAATTGGGGGAATGGATGCCTAACGTGAAAACGGTGAAGATTGTTCTCTGGCCGGGATCTATTGGGGTGATTGGGGATCAGTGGCCTTTGCTGGAAAACTTGGTTGGACTACATGGCAGTACGATTAGAGATGAAGATGTAACTGGATTTGCGGAAGGAAAGAGTTTATTGGATTTGCAGCTTTTGAAAACTTTTCATGTACATTCAGCTTGCGACGAAGTTGTGCTAACGGATGCGGTAGTGGATAGTCTATTTGGAAATGGCACAGTTAACGGATTTAGAGTTTTGTGGTAGTATAATGGTGAGAAATATTGTAAAAAGTGAACCAACTTTCAATTTTAAATTGGTACTAGGTTTAATTGATTTATTGATTTTGTTTTCAGTTTTCTGGTGAAGCTGACGCCCGTTTGAATGAACGTATTTCTAAGATTAAAGTTTTTCAAAACTGTACCACGAACAAGGAGCATGTAAACTGGGAGAGGTTGAGAGGTTGAGCAGGAGTAATTTTACGTTTAAATGATATTGATTTACTATTTGTATAACTTTATTTACTCACAAACTTATTTCAGGTACTACTAAAGTATATCGATGGCAACTTTACAGGATGTGCTATAAGAAAACCCATACTTTAAGATTTGTGCTATATGAATTTTTCACAAACTTCGATTTGTGCTATATGACTTTTTTCAAACGCTTCAGGAAGTGCTATATGTTTTTTTGGGGCAATTTGAACTGATAGTACCAAAATGCGTTTCAAAATTTCCTGAACATTTTGGTACCAAAAATTCATTTTGCCCCAAAAAATCATATAGCACTTCCTGAAGCGTTTGAAAAAAGTCATATAGCACAAATCGAAGTTTGTGAAAAATTCATATAGCACAAATCTTAAAGTATGGGTTTTCTTATAGCACATCCTGTAAAGTTGCCATCGATATGTTAATATTAGTTGGTTTAAATTTCTTCGGAGAATTGTAAAAACTTTATGCAGTTAAACTTTTAGAATACAATTTAATGTTAGCTAAAGTTATGCTTTAGAATGAATTCATGTGATTTTTCTAGTTTTAATTTCATTGTTGTTAAATTGGTAGTTCACTATTTCCACATGCAGTTTGGGTTGTTTCAAGTTTCAACCATGGGTTAAATAATTTTTGACAATTTGAAATTAATTGAATAAATCTTATTTAAATCTAGATTTGTTTCCAACTTTTAATTTTAAGAATATCCCAAGTGTTATTTTTAATTTCTGCTCTTCAGCATACCCCATATTCTTAAAATTTGGCTTTCAAGATTTCAAGGTCAAGTAGCCTTTGTTTTGGAGACTCTTTGGCACCAAATGGGAGCCCAAACATTACGCTAAACTTGACTACTGCAAAAATTTCGAACATTTACCTGTAAGGCCTAAGTGAATTGTTTCATCAGGTTATTTTTACATGATTGACTATACTGCAGTAATTTTCTGAACGACAAAATCCCTAAAATGAAGAAATTTTGAACTAAATCTTTTACCAAATCTAGGCACATTCTAATACGTTCACGCAAATGAATTAGTAGTTGAACCGCTACACTAATCCATCTAGTAAGTACAAACACTAGAAATATAATAAAGCAAATTACAATATTTAATACACATGCAAATCCTAACGGTGATCTTAAAGGAATCTTTCGAGGATAATTTAAGTTAGCTCGCCATGGTCGCCATTTTGTGTGTCCTTGTAACTGTTGTATATACAAATATAAATCCTGTAGCCTAGTGGCAATTCCCATTTCATCAAAACGATTAAACAATAGATTTAGCTCAGTTGAATATTTACCCCACATTAAGTATCCCAGTCTTACAATTGTGTAGTTGCCTCCGGACATACTAATGTAACTGCAAATATACTTATTCTCAAGAATAACTCGTTTCTCTTTCGAAAGAATTTGACTCAAGAATGGATTTGAACTTAGAATTGGTCGTCCACTATTTCCAATTGCTAGTGCACGATTTTTCATAAATCGTAATTCAGTCACCAAATCATTTGATACGTTTTCTTTAGAAACCTTAAATAGATTTCTAAAACGTTTTACATTAAAAGCTTCAGTAAGTGCTTTTTTCATATCCTCCGAAGCATAAAAGTTTATTATGCGTATTTTGTGGTTTTGTAACCGAAACTTGTACCGTCTTTCTGTAAGCTGTTGTAAAGTTTTAGGGAGCTTTACTTCCATTTGCTGGCTTCTAAACTCTGTAACGTAAATAGCATGCATAAAAATTGAACACACCATGTAAACAAATACTACACATCTTAGGTGTTTCATTCTGGGACACTTTCCATAAATTAACCACATTAAGTCAAAAGCTCTAAAGCAATTTTTGTAAATAAAACTAAACGCAATGCACATAAGCATGGCTACTAGAGCAATATTACTATCCCATCTTGTCACAAGATATTCATTAGGCGTATTTTCTCTCGCTTTGTTTTTGTTTACGCAGTACATTACAGCCACGGGCGATTGAATTATTAGCTTTAGTTTGGGTCTTTTTGCTAAGCTATAACTTTCTACGTTTGTGCGCAGAAATGGTAACCAGTGTACATTTAGATCCAGATTGGTTTCAAACTGTTCAGGTATTTTATCTTGGTTTGGTACTAACGTAATATTAAGTTTGTTGCTTGCCATTAAAAAAGCTGCTACGTAACCGGAATGACATTTTAGCAATGTGGAATAGAGAACATTTCTTTCAGAAGATGAGCATGATAGTTCTTTTATAGCTTGATCACTTTCTTGCTTATCCACAAAAACTGCGTGCCAAACTCCTAAACTTTTGGAATATACGTTTTCGCATAAAATGTCTCTAGTCGTTATTTTTACAATAAACTTTGAAAAACTAATCGACGGGTCTGTACAACTTCCTGATATAGTATGATTACTAATGTCGTAAGAGAAAAACTGACGTTCCGAAATTGTATATGAATCAACGTTAAGGCCTAATTTTGCACTGTTTATTATCCGCAACCAAAAAACGTAGTCTGAAGTTTGATAACCCGATGATTTTATTGCCACTGCGGTTCCATTTTCTGTGTATGTGTCCAGAATAATAAGAATGCACGAAGAAGTACCTAATTTTCCATTGTATCTAAGAAATCCGTCCAAATCACTAAGATTTAGATTGTCATTTTCTTCCAAAAATACAGAGTTGTCTAACCTTTCTGTGAGATAAATTGTTGCGGGAAAGAAAAATCCGCGCAAGAAATGAACACTTGTGTGTATAACGGGTTCGTTATCGGCTACATCCTCAATTATGTAATGCATGGTACAGTCAATACTGACAGATTCAAAATCAAATTCACTGCCACGTACATAAATTAACGACAATATAAGACGAAATTGAAAGAAACTTTCGATCAAGTTTTTATTCATTTTGAAAGCCAGGTTGCTTGCATTAAAATGAACACTTAACGTAATCCAAACGGAATTTAAAAATGTTTGTGCGGGCCATGGTATAGCTATGGCTTGCTGTAGGAAGTGTTCTAGATGGTTTTAATGTAAACGAGATGTGTTATGCGATATTGTTTCTTAGATAAGAATAGAATAGAAGCCCATATAATGACAATAATTGAAGGCTATACAAGCCTGTTTGCCAAAGCACGATTACTTTTAAAGCAATTTTAAAACAACAGGAAGGAGTCTGCAAGAAAACTTATTAGATTGCAATCGTTTGCAAAAATCGAATACTATTTTTCAAATATAGTTAATCGGCATACAATTTCTCATCACCATAATTTAGAGGTTTCATCACCACTATTACGATGCTTTTGTCCGAGAAAAAAAATTCCCTATAATTTTTTATCACCAGGTGCAAATGTTATGATTTTATGGTGTAAAAGTAATATTTTGTATTTATATTACAAAAATCGTCGCGGAGTAGCTAGACTTGAACACTGTTTGGCCTACCCATTTGGATCTTTCTTTGGTGGCCTAGACACTTTCCTGTAGATACTCTCCCCGTAAATGTGTCAAGGGGTATTACGTAAACTTAAAACTGGTGCATATACATTTATACATATTATGTCTAGGTAAAAGTAACTTTGTGTACAGCGATGTTATTAGGAAGCTGAGCCTAACGCTTATACAAGATAGAAGATAAAATCATTATAAAAGGGTGTAAGGCTGTCAAGCATGCATAATACATATTCGAAAATTTCTGAAGTAGCGACGGTCTTGTACGTCATTGACTTCATATTCACATTGCAAACGTAATGTTTGAAATTGGTAATCCTAAAAATAAAAATGCAGACTTTTTCTGATACTGAGAAAATACTAAGGTTTTTTTGCTGTACCTTATACTCTTCCATCTTCCTTATAATTTTGTTGCCCACTTTTTGCTTACATGTGTGATAAAGAATTTACGATTTCTGTAAGTATAAAATACTTTATATTTTAGAAATCTTTTATTTATGGACACTCAAATGCAACCATCTACTAGCAAGTGTAGGCTAGTCTTGACGGTTACGTTTGTGTGGCATATTCTTAATTTTATTCTCATTAAAATGTACTCGTATTAAAGTATTAAGCAGTAATTACTGTACTGATTTGGTATAGCACTCGAAATAAAGTTTCAATTTCAACTAAAGTGTACTCAAATTAATGGCTAGGTGCCTCAGAGAATACGCTATACAGAATGAAGGCCTGTACAATGCAATTAAAAAAACAAAATGAGTACTTTATGCTTGTTATTTTATACAGACATCTCTAATACCGTTGTAAAAAACAGTGTGGACGTGTGCCCATTACCCACGGGGTGGGTGACCCAGTAAAACCCGGGTTTTTGGGTACCCAGTCCACCTTGTTTTGAGAGTGGGTTTTGGGTATAAGTGGGTTTTTAAAATTTTGTTTTTGAAAAATACTTTTTTTTGTAAATAATTGACATTTTTTTTTGCATATAATATCAAAATTTTCATAGATTTTGCTTGCCCGAATCATTTATTACTCGATATTCTTGCTGAGCTACTGCCTTTTGGGGCGTCAAATTCTTGGCGGGTGCAGATTTTATTGCATGGTATTGAAATACCCACTTTTACCCAAAAACCCAGATAAACCCGGGTGGGTTGGGTTTTTGTCAAAAACCCGCGGGTTTCGTCCACTCTGGTAAAAAATAATGCTTTTACACCGGAATCTAGAGGCATTTACACGTGGTGATAAAAAATTATAAGGGAATTTATTTGTCGGATAAAAGCATTATAAAACCGGTGGCAATGTCTGCATTTCCCGGGTACGACTAAAATTTTGCCTAGTTAATCATCGTACATGTAAATGACATTGAAATTACTTTTTACATAAAGTGTCAACAAAATAAGTACGATTTTATATAAGCACTACTACCCACACGAACACGTGTGTAAGTAAAATAGCCACTATATTTATATACTGTGTAGCATGTAGTTCTCCTACTTTAAATGTCGCTGGTTGGAGTAGTCTCAATTTATGATTGGTATTATGCTGGTAATCAGCACAATTAGAACAACTAGGTGACTAATCTAAATCTTTATTAACAACAAACTTGTTTGGTTATCAATTAACACCAAAACAAAAGATATGAGCCAACTAGGGCTGTCTGAATGCGTTTAAATGGTGTCTATAATTTGTTGGCACGTGACTGGTGTCTCAAATTGAACAAGTAAACATGCACCGTTGCATTTTTTGTTTTTGAATCTTTTTTGAAATTTTGTTGCAGATAACTTTCAAAAATTTTAGATCAAAATCAGTTCTGATATCAAGTGAATGGAACTGTAAGGACATAAATTGGTATTGCAGCATGAATATGATGAATATTTTTTTCATTTTTGAAAACCAAAATTTGCATGAAGATTTTACTTGAATTCAAAATGAAACTATTAATATTTCTGTAATAGTTTTGGTAACTTGCAAGTTGGAGCTAGGAAACTGTGCAGATTGTATTACAGTTAAAGCAGTGTTTCCTATGTAGCTTAAACTTATGAACAACTCTAAATAAGCAGAAGTAATCGATGGGGTATGGCAAACTTGTATATCGAAAACAAAAATTAAATTTTAAAACAACAGAAAAAGTCTGTAAGCAAACTTGGTATCAGTATAAATTATCCAAATCGCTGCTTTTTAAAAAATGATGAATACTTTGAAAAAAGGTGAATCAACAAATAAATGCAAATCATTATGAACTTAATTTTTACAGGTAGTGTATAACTAGTGAGTAGATTTTTATCCAGCACAAACATGTGTGCACATACACACAAGAAAGTCTTAAAAGTCATTTGGTGCTGCAAATTTTTATTAACATGTAGCTAATGTCTAGTTCTGATTTTTAATAGCTTATTTCGCAAAATTTGCCGTTTAAAGTTCTGGAGCCTTTTATGAAATTTACGGCTGAAAGATTTCAAAATCATATAAAACCTTTTAATATACAAATGCAAAGTTTTAAAACATCGATGAATGTAATATGTGGCACTGTAACCAAGATGTAGTGCTAGTATTACAAAGCAACAAAGGATTTCTCCCACACAAGCATATCCTACTGGAGACCTAATATAAAGTGGTGAAGGTTTTTTCACCTTTGCTTTCACCGGTTGCCAATCTGCTTTTTGTTTATGCTGATGTATAGCAGATGTTAGATGATGTAAGTGAGACACAATACCCATCTCGTCCAATCTCCCGTAAACTTTGTTTAACTGATCTGACAGCTTTCCCCATATTACATACCCAAAACGGTATCCCGTATTTGTACTTTCTGGTAAGGGCAATGATCCACATAGAAACGTTTCGTTTATTAACACTTTATCCGCAATTGACAGAATTTTTGAGAGAAATATGTCAGTACTGAATAAAGGTTCGCCCCTATTTCCAATGCCTAATGCTCGTTGATTTTCAGCTAGTTCCAAATCGTTAGCTAGGATTCCTGTTTTCTCGTGTTTATAAATAGCAAATAAATCCTTGAACTTTTCCACTCCGAACGCTTTTGCTAATGCTGACGCTATTTCCGGCGAGGCTGCTGCCACTGCATTAATGTAAGCTACTGAATCTTTATTTAATTGATATCTGTAGTTTTGTTCAATTAGTTCTTGTAACGTTGTTGGTGTGTGTATCCACATTTGCTCGGTTTTGAATCTAGCTGCATAAATTGCCGCTAGAAATATTGCTCCAATTCCAAACGGAAATACTATGCATCGCCAATGGTTCCTTTGAAGCTTTTTACCATACATTAGCCACAACAAATCCAGGGTTTTCCATATGTCCTTATAAATAAAACTTATCAAAAGTAAAACACAAATTGTACAAAGTTTCACATAAATCTCACTATCCACTGCAGGTTTTCCCCAAAACGATTTCAAATCATTTGTCACTTTAGTACAATATATAACGTTAAGGCTGGATTTGATTAAAAGTCTCATTTTGATTCTGTGGGTATGACTATACAAAGGAGGTTTGGAAATTAAGTCAGGCAACCAATAAATAAAGAGCCTATCTCTCTCGACTTCTCCGTCATAGGGGTAGGTAGTGTCAGCGTTTGCAAAGGATATGTTTAGGTTGTTTCCAGCAATCATCATTGAAATAAAGTATCCGCTATGGCAATTTTTAATTCCTAGTTGAAACGTTTTCCATTTTTTGGGATCACAGTTTAACTGTTTTAATGCAGCTTCACTTTGTTCTTTGTCTAACACCGTAGCTAACCAAGTCACCTTCACTGGGTAGCTTTGACAAATTTTGTCTCTTCGTTGTTGCAATACCGATGAAAAATATTTAAATGTGGCTGAAATATTAGAACAGGTTAAACGAAATACTTTACTACGGGGGTTGTATGTTATTCCAGAAATACTTGTAGTGTATGGTTTGGAGTGTAAATTGCTTAATACATTGATTACTATTGGCTCATGTAAAGCGTCAAAATGAGACATGTAATCGTCAACTTTTGTTATGTTTAAAAGCATAATTTCAACGATCAAAAGTGTGCAGCTAGTTATTCTGTGCTGAATTGAAAATCTTGAGTTAAACTTATTGATAGACTCTAATGTCGTGAATTCTTCAAAATATGTTGTATTGAGAAATCCGGTGGTCTGAATTGTAAGTGGGTTATTACTAGTAAGAGTTGAGAGTTCATAATTGGAACCTTTCAACACAGTATGTATTACTACATGCACCTGGCATTGAACGTCAAACTCTAGCCCATACAGTGGTTGAACAAGTGCAGTACCTATACTGACGATGATAAACAAAATCATCTTTTCAATTCCTCAAAGAGTTTAAAAATTACAACAAATTCAAACGTGCAAGCAATTTTTGTTTAAACTCAACAGAAAAGCATGTAACAAGGTTTTATTTGAATTGTAAACAGGATGGAGCAAGCGCAAACCATAAATGACTTAAGTTCAACGACAAAATTATAGCTGCAAGTTTTTAAATTTTAATCCAAATTAGCAATTAGGGATTTTTGTATCTCTTACGAAGCGAAACTCTTGCGACATCGTTGAGATAATGGATTTACATGGAAGCAAAAATTTGAAAGTTTAGAAGCTATTATTAAATTTTATCTTGTATGATGCACTGAAAAATAAGAATGATACGTCAAGCTCGGTGTGTTATTATATCATGATATGTGATATTGTATGTTATGCAGTATATTCAATTCCACAAGGTTTGCATAATTTGTTTTGAAAATTATTACCTGTTGATAAATCGTCCTTAGTGAGTGTTTTTAAATGATTTCAATTGTGTTTTTGAATTCTTTCAATAACCTACTGATAATATAATATTAAAGCAAATTTTACTTTTTCACTTACACAACGAAACTTTGTAGTTTACCTCACCAATGTTTACAAGACGATTATCCTGTTTTTAAGTACGTGTATTAATTAAATTTTTAAACTAGCAGGCATATCCATTTTCAAAGCAAATTTTAATGCTGACCGTAACAAAGTTCATGCGTGTTACTTTTTATTTAGATGCTTACACTAAAGGAAGAAACAACCTCACAGTATTTAGTTAAATAATTAGTAAATACTAATTAATTCTATAAAACAACTCATAGAAACAGTTCATGCGTTCCTGTCTACCGGCTCGTCCATTACTTAAATTGTGGCAGTCTACAAATTTCCATACATACCATAACTAGTTGTTTTAAAAACTTTATACTTAATTTTATAATGTAGACCATCACCAATATGCAAAGATTGTAACTAACATTAAACAAATTGGAATTTCTAATGCTTAAGCTGAACATAATATACATAATAAATATAAACAGGCAAATCAGAACTTCCACAGCACAAGCAAAACCAAGTGGTGATTGTAATGGAATCCGCCTTGGCACATTAAAATCCCCTTTCAGGGGCCTCCACTGAGTTTTATCTTTTTGTTGTCTAACAAACAAAATTATAGTTTGAAGCCTAGAAGGAATTCCCATCTCATTAAGTTGACTATACACAAGGTTTAAATGAGTGGAAAATTTTCCCCACATTAAATAGGCCAACCTAACAACTGAATGACGATTTGCAGGCATGCGTATAGAACTGCAAAAATGCTTTTCCTCCATAATTACAGTTTTCTCCTTTGCGAGAATATGGCTTAGATACGGATTAGATGTTACAATTGGTCTTCCTTGATTCCCAAGAGCCAACGTACGACGATTTAATAAACTATCCAAATCCATTTTTACCTTATCTGGCGTGTTACTGTTATCAACCTCAAAAAGGTTTTCAAATGCGTTTACACTAAACGCTGCAGCAAATCCTGATTTAATCTCTTTAGAAGCAAACCTAAATATCATCGAAATTTTACGCTTATGCAAATAGAACTTATAGTTTTGATCTGCTAATTGCTGTAAAGTTTTTGGCAGCTTTACAGACATTCCCTGACTTTTGAATTCCGTTACATACAAATTGTATAGAAAAACTGAGCAAATCAAGTAAACACATATTATAGACCGTGTATGTTTCATTTTGGGAGCCTGTCCCAAAAGCAACCACAGCAAATCGAAAGCTTTAAAGAAGTTTTTGTACATAAAACCAAATGAGAAAATTACAATTGCCAGTAGTATCATAGTAGGATTGTCCCACATAACAACAAAGTATTCGTCTAATGTATTTTTTCCAGTTTTGGCACTATGCACGCAGTACATAACAATAAGTGGAGCTTGTATCAACATTTTAAGTTTAGGCCTGTTAGATAGCTTGTATTTCTCAACGTTTGTGTGAAGGTAAGGCAACCAGTAAATAAATAGTTGCAAATTATTTTCGTCATCTGTCTGGACATCCAATGATATGTTAAGCTTAGTAGCAGCTAATAGCATGGCTACCAGGTATCCAGAAAAGCATTTGGTTAATTTAGAGTATAACTTGCTTTCCAAGTAAGAAAGGCATGTTTTCTCTTTAATCGCTTGTGCACTTTCTTTAGCATCTACGAACACTGCTTGCCAAATAGCATATGTTTTGAAAATTGGGAGCTTACAATGTAGGCGACTGTGCTGGATTAAACTTAAAAGATTTGATGAAGAAAATTCAAAGTCTGTACATGTTGAAAGATAAGTGTTGTTAATTATGTAAAAGAAGTTCTGGCTTGCAATATTTGCAGATAGAAAGTTGTTTGTCGCAGAATTATAAGCTTGCAGCCAGATGATGTTATCCAAACTTTGATAACCCGTTAGTTTGATTGCCATTTCCGTTCCAAAGTTTGTAAGCGTATCTAAGAAAACCAGTATACAGGAAGTGGTTACCAGTTTAGTGGTAAATCTTTGAAATTGGTCAGTTGGAGTGGTATTATAGTTTTCTTCCAAATCCAGCAGCGTGTCATTGCTAAAACTTTCTACGATGCTAATAGTTCGTGGGCTGAAGCTAAAGTTAAAACGAGATAAATCTTGTGGTTGTATTTCAGTCTCGTTGCCTGTGGCTTTTTCAAAAATATAATGTACCGTGCAGTCGGCAACGCTAAATGTTTCCAAATGGTTTCCAGTAGAAGACATAGTAAAAAGATTATAGAATGTGTAAACTGTACGTTTCTTTATTGTCTCGTTAGCCTTTTAAGCTCAACAATGTTGAACGAGACAGCACGTAACACGAAGGCGCCTGGTTTATCACAGTTTGTACACTTATGGTTTCAAGAGGTGATAAAAGAGAAATTCGTTGTGTCTAACACCATAATTCAACTTTTCTCCTACCTACGTAACATTTCAAAACTAGAAATTCAAAGCAACCTCAGTTGAACAAGCAATTAGACAATATGTCTACGGGAACTTCAAAATGTTCCAGTTGTAAATTTGTAATGATGACACTTATAATAAACTAGCTATGTAATTAAACTGAGTATTTGACAAAACCTTTAAACATCCGTTTTGGGTTTCAATCAGCATTCATCAAATTTTTAAACTTCAATAGTTATCTTGGTCGCCCAAACAAGCTTATTAGCCCTTCCTGGTATGCAATTACAACTTGTGTATTCTTCAGAAATACTTTCCATTGTCGCCACGTGATAACACATGCATAAAAAATAAATTTGTTCCCTAAATCTTTTGTGTGAAGAAAAGGGAATGACATGTGTTCACCAAACAAATTATGAAATACATAATTGGATGGCAAAGGCGGCAGGAAGAATCCAAAGATAATATAATAATATTGTAGCAAGCGATGCTATTTTCAATGAAAATTTTTCATATTTATTAATCCGCACATGACTATGACTAATAATCACGCAGCTTTATCCAGTCTTCTGTCACAATTTTCCCATGTTTTTTTGTGAATTTCATGATAAGGTGGTGACCCTAGAATATATCAGCAAAAAACTATTAACACTCAATAAAAATACAGTCAACAGTAAAACTGAAATAAATAAACAAACGACGAAGCCACAAATGTAGAATATGCCAGTATTTTTGTGTTGCAGTACTTTGAAGAATCCTTTCATTAAACGGACATGGGTTATCAACTAATCCTTGGTGCATAGCTACATTCAGTCCCTGACACTCGTCTACATGATATCTTAGATCCTTTTGAGTTGCTTTATATTATATCTGGTGTATAATAATTAAATGTATTAATATTCAAAATATAAACAACAACAAATACCTTAAATTAAATTTTTTATAGTACCTTAGCTTCACGACATCTCACAGCAACGAACAAAAAAAACATGACCACTGCTGGAGCGTTGAAATTTGTTCCTTCATGTTTGTTGCGAAACACAATTTAGCATCATTAGTTGCAAATTTTCTAAAGGCATTGAAGAATTCATCTCGCATCTGAATAAAAATCGCATAATTTAACAGTTACCTAGAAAGCCGCAATTTGAACAAAAAATAAAATGAAAACTACCCCTGACGACATGACTTATATTCCTCAGATTTGTGTTTATCTGATTTGAAGTAACTTAATTTATATATGCTTTTCTTAATTACTTAGCGTTCACTCATTCACTCAAGACAGCTTAATCACAACAACAAAAGCTTTAAAATTTTCTCAACTAGATTACAATTACAGTTTTTAAAGTAATTTTTCTTTTTATTCAATGCAGACAACTTTATCATACTTTACAATAAGAAGTTTTTGAAATGGTTACTCTGATAAAATAAACGCAAGGTATTGATTATGCCTAATGCTTCTAGTGCTTGAATTTGTTTACCTTCGAATGTGAATTTTAATTATTTTGCCCTTTCTATTGTAACCTTGAAGGGGCAATTAAATTTAAATACATTCGTGTTTTTTAAAAAGTTTAGTGCAATAGTTCAGAAGTTTTTTTAAAAATTTTTTAGAGCTAATTATTGGTTGCTATGTTCAATGTCAGTAGAGTACCAGGGGGTCTATATAGACACCCTGGGGGCCTATATAGACCCCTTCGGAAGGGGTCTATTTAGACACCCTGGGGGTCTAAATAGACCCCCACCAAAAATAATTATTTTTACAATGCTCATTTTATAGTCTACATTAACTCAAAAAATTAAGTAAAAATGCGGCTTTTGTTCAGAAAATTATGCTTGATTTTATAAATATAAGCTTTGAAAAATAATATTTTACTAAAATTTTCAGTGCATACGCTAAAATTGACAAAATAGACAAATTGTTATTTCAAAAACCTCGAGGGAAAGTTGCCCTCAAAAATTCACAGAAAATAGCAAATTCAATGAAGATTAAGAAACCAAAGTCCAAAGTTTGCGCTCGAAAGCTGCTAATGAAACATAATTTATTATATGCTAAATGTACGTTAAAATTGGAAAGATTAATTTCTACAGGTCACATGGTGCAAGAGCGCAAATTTTGGACTTTGTTTTCTTAATTTTCATTGAATTTGCTATTTTCTGTGAATTTTTGAGGGCAACTTTCCCTCGAGGTTTTTGAAATAACAATTTGTCTATTTTGTCAATTTTAGCGTATGCACTGAAAATTTTAGTAAAATATTATTTTTCAAAGCTTATTTTTATAAAATCAAGCATAATTTTCTGAACAAAAGCCGCATTTTTACTTAATTTTTTGAGTTAATGTAGACTATAAAATGAGCATTGTAAAAATAATTATTTTTGGTGGGGGTCTATATAGACCCCCAGGGTGCCTAAATAGACCCCTTCCGAAGGGGTCTATATAGGCCCCCAGGGTGTCTATATAGACCCCCTGGTACTCTACTGAATGTCGCAAAAACAATGTTTGGTGAGTAGTTTTTAAGTAATAGGGTAAAATAATATTACACATAATCATTTAGCAAAACAACTTATGTTAATTGTAGGGTTTAAGCGTCCTGAAAAAATTAATGCATGGAACGTAAAGTATAGTTAAAACATCAATATAAATATTTAACCGGACAAGAATTGGAAAGTTTTCTTAGTTTTATCAACAAATTTCTACTATGAGTTTTATACAGGCAACAAATAAATACGTGTTTGTCTGAATTGCTGATTAGATTAAAACCTTCCACCGTGCTTTCAACTAGCTGATTTAATTTCCACAAACAATTCATTCATTCGTAAGCTCTTGGAAACTTCCTTTGCAGTTTTTTATTTTGAAAGTTTTGCAGCATCCATACTACAATGTTTATGTTTAACGCCATGTTACTACTTTTATATATACCAATTACTAAAACCAACTATATAATCTTAAATACTGAGTGCACTTTACATTATATATTTGAAAGTGAAACAGAAAATCCGGAAACTTCACACACGAGAATTATCCCAGCTGTCAAGGTCGAATTCTCTCCCATCACTATTTATATATCTAATAAGCTAGACAATACCACGTTTGACGAAGACAACGATTTTCTTAACATAACCATGAAAGACGGTTTCTTAAGGTATACTAACAAATTTTTCAACACTGCGTGTAACATTATTGTTCTGGACACAATCACGGACAATGGGACTGAAACTGCTATAAAATATTCAGGCTACCAATTGTCCGACGACGTAATTTGGTTACAAATTATAAATCATCCGATTAAAGATGGTCAACTCGTTGTTCCGCCAAATGTTCCCGAAAGTCGACTTTTTAACTACGACACAAATTTCAAAACGGTCCAAGCTTGTTTTTCTGCATCTGCTATGTCAACTTGTGCAATTTTTCCAAATTGTAGCTTTCATTTGTGTAAAACTTCAAGTAGGGTAGCAATTTGGCATCCTGATTTACTCCAAAGAGAAGAAGTTCTGAAAGCTGTAAAACGTGGTTGTTTATCAACTGCAAGAAGCACCATCTATACAAGCTTACCAAAGTGTATTTCAGGATACATAGCAGCTTTTCAAATAGCTGGATCTAAACTTAATATAACTTTTATTTCTGAGGATCAATTACCAGAAGATTCTGATGCAGAATTAGAACAAAATATTCACTGGCTAAGGTTTCCTGGTATAACTGTTCATAGATACAAGCTAACTAATAAACCAAAAGTTAAAATTTTTGCTCAACCTCGTATTGTGATAATGTACTGTGTATATATATTTCATACCGAAAGAAATTCAATAGAGGAATATTTCGTTACTAAATGGGATAATACAATAGCATTACTGGTATTTGCAATGTTTATTGCATTCAGTTTTGTTTATAAAAGCTTCTCGAGAGCGTTTGATTTATTTTGGTTGATAGTGGATAAACCAACCCAAATGACACATTTGCGTTTTGTTGTATTTATTTACATGATTTGTTCAGTATTTTTGAATGCTTTGTATGTGACGGAAATACGAAGCCAACAAATGGATCTAAAGCTTCCTGATACTCTAAAACAGCTAGCTGAGCGAAACTATAAATTTTATACACCAAACATACGAATGGAAAGGATTCAGCATTTGATTTCCAAACCCTTTCATGATTCAATTATTGATGCGTTTAAAGTGAAAAACTTTTACAGTCTATTTGGCGAATTTCAAAACTTATCAAATGGACTATACATTTTTGATATAGAAGTTTTAACAAAATACCGCATAATGACCATTGGAAACAGTGGGCCACCAGTGATAACATTAAATCCATTTCTGAGCCAAATTTTTTCAAAGTCAAGCCGAGTACTGGTTGAAAATGATTACATCTGTAGTTACATTAGAATGCCAAGAGGATCAACCTTAAGACGTGGATATGTAATGTGGGGCAAAATGTCATCTCAGCTTAACTCTTTGTTCAGCCGTTTAGATGAAATGGGAATTTGCACTAAGCTCCAGGAATTTGTTTTGTATATGATGCAATTTAAGGACCGTAGGCAATGGGAGCCAATTAAAGCTGATATGAGCATTCCGCGGTGAGTAAAAACGGGTGATGGGGGACCACCAAAATTAAAAGTTCTTGTATTTTCAAAGTTTTTGCATAATATGAACACACATACGTCGGAGATATTCCACACCAAGTTTCAATGTCTCAAGTTGCCCCATGACGAATTTACAAGGGTTCGAATTTTCAGCATCAAAAATCGACTTATTGAACCGTTTTTACGTAAGGGTAAAGAGTTGGTGACTGGAACTTTTTTGATAAATTAGTCATAGTATGGGGTCCTATTTGTGGCAATATGACGTCATGACCACGCATCTGCAGTTTTTTAGAAAATGATTTGTCAAAAAATCTGAAAATTTTACGAATTTTTTGAATTCAAAATCCTGTAACTTGCCATGTGGTAATTTTTGGAAATTCTAAAAATGGTGACCACCTACAATATTTATTGCTCTAATAATCACAGAAAACCGTTGTCAAAAATAACCAGTAACAAGGACGCTATGCATAAAATTGTAAGTCAATGCATTTTCTTGTGTCGACTTACATATATTCAGAATCAAGTGGAGCTTCGTCCAGACATTTGTATGCACTCATAAAGGACACATTAGAAAGCTCTAAAAATGCTCTATCTGTAGTGACCTATACGAGCGTCTACGTACTTGACCACAGCAAATACCAACTAATGTATTCTATAAATTAGGTTTCACAAAAAGTGTCCCGATTTTACAAAATCTTACATAACTTTTCTTGGAAATTGAAATTTGAAAAACTGAAAAAACACATTTTGGCACATCTCATTGCAATCATTTTGACATCTTGAAAACTAAAATTGGACGCGTAGGAGGCGAGTACTCAATGAAAAACTAAAGCAATCTCGCCAAATTTGTTATGTTATGTTCATATTATGCAAAAACTTTGAAAATACAAGAACTTTTAATTTTGGTGGTCCCCCATCACCTGTTCTTACTCGGTCAATTCCTTTAAACTCTCCATTAGGATTTGTATGTGGATTGGAGTTTCTAATATGCGTCTTTGTGTTCATAGGGTTTATATTTGCTCATTGCATCTTTAAATGGTTTTACGTTACGTTTCTTGTACTATACAAATCTTTGGCAAAAATTCTAGTTTTCCTTAAGGATTGCGGTAAAACAAAAGTAATGACATACACAAGTAAGAAGAATTAATGCTTTAGTAGTTCCAGTCTATTTATTTTAGACTCGCTTTACGCAAATGATTTTATGGAATGTAATCATGGTTATTGAAGCGTGTATGGTTAAAAATATATCTCTCTAGCGAGGCAACTTGTAAAATACTGGTACTTTATCAACAAATTATATTCTAAAAGCAAACCACATTAATCCTTTTTTAAAAATTATTTCGTATACTACGTGCGTTTTAGTGCACTTTTAAAAGTCATTTATCATTTTAAGTTTGATACTGCTGGTACTCCAAAAATGTGATAGTGTTTTAACAGGAATTTCTTTCACACACATAACAATTTGTACGTCTACCTTTATTTCATTTAGAAAATGCAGGAAATTCATCAAAGCATTGTTGGGCATTGCTTAGCAAAAACCGAATTTATAATGCCATGCTACTAGCAATCAAGCAATTTAATTAGTTTTCCATAACTCCTGGCAAACGTATGAAAATGTCCCAAAATATCTGTAATTTGTATAAATTTATGATAAATACAATTTGCATTTTGAAGTAGTTTTAGTAAACGTGTCCAAATTGTGCTTGGTTTGTAGATTTATTTGTATGTATTGATCAGATATTAACCACTTACAAATTTTGAATTCTTAAAATTAAACTGTCGATAATAGTTTTTATTATCAAAGTATATATATATATATTTTATTGGTCAGTTAAGCAGTACAAAACATACAACCTCACTGAGGCGTTTAACCATATTGATTTTTACGCACAACCAATTTGAATAAATATATTTAATAATAATAAATGATGGTAATTAATAATAGAAAAAAAAGTAAAATTGTAATTTATACAAAAAAGTTAATTAAATATATTCGAAGAGTTGTCGGGGGAGCCTCACTCCCTAATTCCAAAGCACTCGGCTTTGATCCTCCGTGTGGTACACAAAGCGTTTCCTCACTGTCTGGTCACTGGCCACCTGGTATTGGTCGCCTTATCACTGGCCACCTAGTTACTGGTCATCTCGTCACTGATCACCTCGTCACTGGCCACCTCGTCGCTGGTCACCTAGTTGTTGGTCACCCTATCACTGGACACCTGGTTACTAGTCACTTTGTCCCTGGTCACCTCATCTGGGGGATCCCTAGATCCCCAAATCGGTGGAGGCTCATGGAAAGAGCTCACTCGTTCCACTTCCACCCACAAATCACTAAATGGATGGAAGGTGGGAGTCTAGGAGCCGGTTTTGGGGGTGGTGGTGGTGGCAACATCAAGGTCACCTCCTCCTCCTCCTCCCTCCACAACAGCTCCCACTCAACCACATCCACTCATTATCATCCTCACCATCTGGAGGAGAGTACCGAATCCGGACTCTCAACCCCGGTGGTGAAATCCTGGTTAGGTAAGGAACATACGGTAAAAATACCGTGTTCCTATTTGACCCTAACCATCCAAATGTGAGTCGACCTGGAGGCACACAAAAATTCCTTGCCAATTCAAGGTTGTGTCCACCACTTTTCGCTCACTAATCACTTTTATTTTAATTAATTTGTCTAGAATTATTAAAAAATAAATAAAATTTATTCGCAGACGGCACACCATCAGATGGGTGCACGTCTGGTTCGCTCCGTCGTCGACAGAGGTCTTTATTATCAAAGTAACACTATGCGTGTTTTAGGTTTCCAACCCCAAAAAGCCTTGCAGGAACAATTAAGCCAGATATTCTGTATTTTCTGAATGATGCACAGTAAAACTGAATACTCAAATGTTTCAAATAAAAATGCTAAAATTCCCACACAAACGCCTGCAGAAAGTACAATAAATATAACAACAATATTGCCTTGTAAGGATGCAGCTTCTACATTGTGTTTTGCAATGTATTTGTACCTGTAAATCTCACTTCCTAATTGTGGCAACCATTCTGCAACTCCTGAAGCTTTCAATAAATTTACTCTAACGTAAGTTGAGAGTGGCACAAGATTTATAAAATCGATTGAAATCGTAGATCGTGCATAAACGTCCAAACTAACTGAAATCAAATTTTGCCCTTGATTGCCAATTTGTTTAGCTAATGAGTTTGCTATATACTCTCGGAAAATGTATGCTGTTTTATTACAGGCTAGTAAAGTGTTAAAATGCATGACCATCTCCTTTTCTCTAAATCTGTGGATTAATAATTGTTCCAAGTTTTTGCTAATCTTGTAGTTTTCCGGTGGTAGCATACCTATTATAAACAAAGGACGCAAAACTTCTATCATATTTTTTAACTCGTCAACAACGTATGGATGGATTGTAGATTTCAAATTCAGATTATGTAGAGCTTTAATTTCCTTTTCTTTTGCTGTATATGCCGGTTGAGTATATTCAGAAATGTTTTGATTCAAACGGTCATTTTGATTAACTTCAGATCCGCCATAAAGTGCAGTATTGCTTTTTTCTGCGAACGTAATCATGTGTCGGGTAGACATTATTGTTCCTGTCAGCAATCCCGGCCAAATAGAAAAATGAAGAATATTTGTTCGACTACAAATCATAAAGCCGTCCATAGTTAGTTCTTCAAGATGTTTATAAAGAATTGGGGCTCGTGGCAATACCATGTCATAAACGTTGTCATTTTTGTATGCATTACTCAGCACAAGTGCACCCAGCACAAAGCCAGATATTGAGATTCTAAACGAATATTTTTTCTCTAAAAACGTCTGAAATGGATCACCTTGCTCTAACAAGATTTTAACTACTCTGAAAAACGTGTCGTTTAATTTGTAGTAGTAATATTTTGAAGTAAATGTACCCTTGATGAGAAACGTGTAAAACACAAGACAACAAATAACACTAATCCACACGTAAACATCAAACGAACTAATAAAAGCTTGAAATGGAAATCCAGTCACACCACGTTGTCCGCAAGATAAAATGCGAAAACTGTTTAGCTGATTGGCAATAACAATTTGTCGGTGTGTTTCATTATTTAAAATAGAATTTTCCACTAGTAGAGTAGGAGCCATAATATGATCAAGATACACGTACATGCAGTCATAAGAATCAGCAGGTTTACTTACCCAAGTATTGTCTCCATTATATTGACATACATAACATTTACCTTCAGATTCTAAGTACCATGTATGGTTTCCCATCAATATTAGAAAAAGTTGCGCTAATCTAAAAGTTAAAATTTGGGATTGTGATTGAAAACTCTTCCTTGAAAAACTGATCCGTTGGCAAGCCTCATAAACGTCCTGTGTATATGAGTACGTATTTCCTAAGGACAAATCCAGAACATCTCGAACAAAAATGCGATTGTCTGACATTGACGCAAGACTACTCGGGTTTATTTTGGAAAATTGTTCCAAAGAAAAGTTTTCGGTAGTTGGTCCACAGTTAAGGCTGCATGACGTTACTACTTTAATTTTAACTATTCTACGGCTCTCATGTGAGACCTGTGCAATGAGAATTGCAGTATTGAGAACCATATTTAGTCTACCACCAAATAGTCCAGTAACTAAACCAATGAAATTATAGTACCCTTTGTTAGACATGGGTTGCCTTTTGTTTTCCAAAGGAATCAAAACATGGAATGACGGAGTTGACACGGGAACCTCATCATCATACGTTGACGGCAGTTTTAAATTTTTAACCAAATCGTCTTGAAGAATAAATGGAGGAAGAAATAAGTGCAAACTAATGAATTGGCACCATGGCCTGGAACGTAGCAGCTTTCTATTTATTTCCAATCCATGCAACCATATTTCTTGAGCTTGTTTGAAAATAACGGAAGAATGCCTATTAAATTTGTTTATCTTTGTTAAATTCTGGACGTTACACAAGCCCTTGAATTTAGTTGTTACTGGAATAGTAGTTTCTTCAATATCTATGCTTAAGTAGTTCACAATAGTAAATAATGATGTGCACCCTTGCTGCCACGGTATAGCAATATTGTTTAGATTTTCAACGCGATAATTTAAACTGTTGGGTAATTTAGGAAGAATGTTTTGTTGATAGTTTGTACAAGCTTGACCTGCGTGTAAATAAAAGGTTATGCAAATAATGGAATGTAGTACTTTTAGAAACACACACATAAGTTTGACTTTCATGTATACAATTCAACGCAAAATGAAGTTATTAGTGAAACACGGGTAGGATAAAACTCCTGAAATTTAACTAGAAATATCTGAACAACAGGACTTTGCTTAATGTTGGGAAATGTGGATTTATATAAGTGTTGTTTAGAATATCTACAAATCAGTTGAGTCAAATTTGTTTAAACAAATGAGTTCTTAAATGCTAAATCCATCTTTGAGCGGACTCTCGATATTCGTGTTTGGCTGACATCCCCACTTCCTACTTCCTGTTTAATATAGTTTCTCTTTGGCCATGGCATCACTTGAAAACATGGTTAGAAGGTACCAGTTACCTTGGTCGAGCTTCCTGTTCCTGTTCTAGTTTATACACTATAGTTTTACTTCTAGCAACACCTGTCTTGCAAAATTGCTCGTCATGACGTTGGTAGTCCGTATTTGACGGAGCGTTTTATATGTGGCTTTTCACCATGACTTTTTTCCGGTCTAATATATATAAGGATATGCGCCAAGAAGCTTTTATTATCCTACTGATTTCTTAACATAACTCATGTACATGACAAGGCCATCACTAACTTAATTATTTTTGCAACCTTGTAAGCAAAACTTACTACCTGAAACCTACAAAAACCGGAAAACTAACATATTTTCAATGAATATATATGCATACTTCACATGGATCTTAACTTAACTTGAAAGGTAGCCACGCAGTCGTCACTCCTTGCAATAATATATATTTATAGGTATTAGACTTTTTAAAATTATATTTTGCTGAGACTTGTGTGTTGTAGACACAAAAATAAACGATTGCGGAGCTTAGCATTTTCTACAAACTTCAACCAGTACTTTGTGCTTAAAATCACCTACACGACGCCTTCCAGTTTTTCGAATTTTTGCGATTACTTTATACAAAATATTGCAAACTATAAAATAATTTGTCGGTCAACCAATACACGGAAGTTTTTAAAATCTCTTGGATTTGTACACTTTGGTATTATAGTGATCAACATTGGTATTTGCTTATGCGTCATGAAAATGGTGCAAAAAAGGTGGTTTAAGATGCTTTTAAGTCTCAGTGCACTTGCATCTGCGTGGTCAGCAAACAAGTATTCTCATCGTCTAGAAAGCTTTGCTTTCCAAACCAATGGCATTCAGCACTTTGATAAAACTTTCATGGCTTATGATCAAATGAAGGCGGCACAAGACGTTTACAGCAATCCGCATGACCAAACGCATACATTTCCGGTAATTGCAAATTTTGATGAATTCTTACAGCCGCTGGTTGCTGCCAAATGTCTTGTTTCTTTAAACAATTACCAAGAAGTCAACTTACGTTTACCAACGATGTTTCCGGTTATGCTTAGCAACTTTATTCCTAGTGTGTTTGTAGAATATGAGGGAAGAAACCAAACAAATGATAATCTTGTAGTGATTCGTAAGGGAATAGGGAACTTAAACGACAGTGTTCCTGCAGAGTTTGGAGAATATCAGTGCAAGTTCACGCAGTACTTAAACTCTCTCGGGGATTTGTACTTTTTACCTTTCTTTCAGGATAATTTTTACTGTGCCGATATTGATATTGTAAGATTTGCAGCTGCTTCCAAACCATGGAGTTGTGCCGCCCAAATTGAACTATTTCGACCTGACTACGACGACGATTATTTTGTACCTCCGAAATTGTTCAGTGTACCACGAGTCAACTTTTCTTATGTAAAAGTTCCACAGGTTCTTCATATTCTTTTTTATAATCACAAACCAATTACACTGAACAATATCAGAAGGATACAAAAACGGTTTCTCAAAAAGCCAATGGAGGAGTTGGTAGGGCATGATATATACTGCATTGCGCATCTTCAAGTTGGGCAAAGGAGATTTTTTGAAATGACAGGGAAAATATCACATATATCTATCTTGACTACGGAAATTCTCTTTCATGATTCTATAGGAAGCAATACCCTCTTGTTTATTGAATGGAGCGATACAATTTCCCTCCAAGAAATTACAGAACTTGCTTATCCAAAAAATGAACAGTATAGTTGGGAATTCGAAAGCAGTGCATACAAATACACGGAATCGTTTCTGAAAGCACTGAAGAAATGCGATCAAGAAGATGTAGTCTTACAATTTTTCGTAGAAAACAGTGATTGGTACAACGAAGAAATGGTTTTTGATTTGCACGCATACATTGTCAGGGACATTTTGGGGAATTATTCGTACGCAATAGATAAAGGAAAATGCGGGCTTTGTAAAACGAGGAGACAGATAAACACGTTCGAAAATTTCAAGGAACTCGCAAAATGGCAAATTAACGAGCAATACTCAAACCCAATAAATTACTACGAATTTTCAATTTTGATGCATTTCTCGTTCGCAAACCTTCAGTTTGTCAGTTGCGGAAAGCCACAGATTGCTCCTTTTCAGTTTAAGGAGTTGACTAGCCCTTATGAAAGTTTAGTATGGCTGTGTATTGTGGTTTGTGTGTTTGTGGTTTTCATATCAACCAATGTGGTGGTCGGGGCAAAACTTCTGTGTTTACACACTGCGACTCCCATATCAGTTTACAGGGTTTTAGTGGAGCAAGGAGACCCATTTGCCAGTCGAATTCTTTTAACCTCAAAAGTTCGTGTCCTAACTGGATTATTTCTCCTGATGGGAGTAATTCTAAGCAACGCATACAAAAACGAGAACGTGTACAATTTAATCCTACCTCGACCCAGGATTTCTTTTGAAAAATTACAACAACTCTTGGACAACAAATTCAAAATTTTTGGGCAAACTGGGCGTATTTCTGTGTATAATGTAATCTATACTTCAAATTACAGTAGAAATGACCCAAATTACATTTCTATTAAACATCAAGGAAAAGATTTTGATTTACAATCGGCGGTTAGGGAGTCGGTAGCTGTGTATTGGACACTAAAAAGCGACCTAGAGAAAAAATTAGAAGAAAACATGCAGAATTTAACTGATCTAGTATATTTGCATTCTAACACACGGAATACTTTCATTCAAAGTGAGTTTGGATCAGAAGCAGAGAACAGTTCTACGCTGCCAATTAAATGCAAACTCCGTGGAAAACGATTCGATTTCAAATGTTTTAGGGAAAACGAGCTGGCGATTTTAATAAAAGAGCTTAGAAATTGCGGAAACACAGCTGTCTTTTTTCCTTCATACTTAAGTACACAAATTACAAAAGATTTGCAACGTGACGGTGTTCTGGCAGACATTAGCTCTGAAACGTATCTAAACGTCAGTTTAAGGATTGACCCATACGGGACAATTCCACCTTATGTGTTACAACGTATAAAGAGTATTAAACAAGCAGGAATCTTTGAGTGGTGGCGAGAGCGGTTTGGAAGTCCCAAAATTTTGTCAATTCAAACTCCTCTTAAACCTCCAGACATGAAAGGAAACATCGTTGTGATTTTTTCTGTATTAGCAGTTGGCTTGCTATTGGCAGTTGCATGCTTTATTATTGAAAGCAGAAACAAATACTTTGGTGTTCTTCGTGGCGTTTTTAAAGTTTCAAAGTGTTTCTGGCATTACATGACAGAAACGTTTTTCAGAGTTTTGAGGCAAACTTGAGGTTAACAAATTGGATGCTATTAATAAAACCTGCTGTTTTGTAACTTTTGTGATGCCACAGTAAGCTTTTATTTAGAAATTATGTTAGACATTTAGGGTCAAGTGGAAACGTCAAAACACACGGACAAAATTAGGAACACAATTTTAGTTTAAGTCGTTTTGTTGGAGAATTCATGTTCGACGTGCTTCACGGTTAAATTATATTTTTGTCCGGAATTGGTTTTTTCCATCAAAAACTTGTAGTAAATTGTGTTCAGTTCTACTTTGATTATGAGAAGGAGTTTTGGTGTTTGTACCATTTTTTGAGCACCTTTTCCGATTTTCGTCTAAATTGGCAAATATGTACCCTCTTTAATTGTGAATTCAAAAGTAGTATTGGTTTTGTTCCAGGATGACGATATCACAGTTAAATTGATGATCGAATTTGACGATTTCATGGTATTCGATGAATACTAGGATTTAAGTTTTTTGAACATAACTTTTGTATGTATCAAAATCAGGAAAATCCCCGGGAGAACCATCCTGATTTTTTTAATGCTTGTTTTAACAAAGCAAACCACAGGACAAAATTCCGTTCCATGGGGGAGATATTTGGAAAAATGTATGGACAGATATATCAAACTTGACAGAATCCATCGTGCCAAAAGTGATCGAATGCTGTTTCCGTCTACTTTATCCAAACTGTCTAGTGGATGTACCAAATTAAAGCCAATGCAAAACGCCAAGATCCTATTTCTCAGTTTTTTGAACTACCTATTTAAAAGAAAGTTATGACCATTATTGCAAAGTGGTAATATTTTGTACATAATGGATAGGTTTACTAATAGTCTCGTAACTCATATATAATATATATATCATCTATGAAGCAGGATTATGAAACGATCTAGCACTACGAAATTTTCAGTAAAGGCATATTCACAAAGGAAATGATTATATTTGTTTTCCACGCATCAGAAACTATCCAAAATGCTAGGTTTCACATATTTTTGGATGTACCCACAGGAACGGATCCCTTGTAAGTGTTTCCAGATCATCAATTACTGAGAAAAATTCAAGCGTTTGATTGCTTCGACTAAAGTCTAGCGAAATTGTTAATATAATCACTTATTTCACATTCAACTATAAACTTATTAAAATGTAATGAACATGATTTTTTAAACCGCAAATATTGCTCAGTAGAAGTAATTATGTAAAGCATTAAGAATATTGTTATGCTTGATCTCATGACAAAGCCAAATACAAAATGTTTAAACTACTAATATTAAAGACACTTATAGCAGAGCAAATTGCGTATCTACGTTTAGGTGTCTGTTAAAGTAGGCGCCAGAAACTAACCACATGTATACTATAGCCGTAGCCGTGGCAAACCATTGTTAATTTAGTGCTATTTTTAGTAAATTATCCGACATTAGACTTGCTACCTCATGATTATTGTAACCAGTCTAGAAAGTTTAGGTTCTTTATTTTTAAATAAAGGTTTATAAAAGAAAAGAATGCTTTGTGGAAGAATAGAATGCCATTCTTTGTTTAGCAGAACAATGCAATTTTCAGCACTTTATAGACACAAAAGGAACGAAATGATGTAAGATGTGAAACAAATGACAGTACATGACTCTCACGCAAATATTTTTAATTCTAAGCAAACGTCTGTACACGTGTGTGTATTACTGAATAGTCTAAATTATAGATGATAGTGCAATGACATACAAAAATACATGTACATGTCATCTGGTTAGTTTTGATTACTACTATGCTGATTGTTGTCATGCTAGCTCAATAAAATAATTCTTAACATATTGAGAAAGACAAAGCTTGCTTCAAAAATTGAAATAGCACGTGGGTGAGAAAAATACAATACATTTCAGTTCTATTAAAACTTTGGCATTTCAAAATTATATTACTATGTTGGTAGAAAAGTATACAAATTCATTTAACACGTACAGTTGGGCTAAGGTATAATTAGCAACTAAAACCTTTATTGTTTTGAAAAATACTACTCAGCTGAATAATGTATGTTTAATTTTTCCACAACACTGATTACAACAAATTGTCACTTTTCTAGCCAATAAAAGGAAGAACGTAATATAGTTACTTCTATTTCTAGTGCATGTTACGTAACCTAAAATAGTTCTAAGACATTTATGAACTATAACGCAAAATAGAATTACACAGCCGAAGCTGATGTGCAACATACACACTAATCCAAATGGAGACCTCATTTTAATTGCAGTTGGAACTGCTACGCTTGCTTTATACGGAATCCAATTTGTGATGTCTTGGTTTTCTTGCATTTGCGTAATGAAAACTTGCATTTGATCCGCAATTCCTGCTTCATGTAATTGTGAAAACTTATGATTGAGGTTGGATGATCCTGGGCCCCAAATCAAATAACTGTAACCAACTCTGGATTGAAATAACTCCGGAAACGCAATTGATCCACAAAGGTATTTATTTTCCACAATCACCTTATCCGAAAGCCACAAAATCTTAGCCAGTAGAGGTGTAGTGCTAACCAGTGGTTTTCCAATATTTGCAAAACTAAGTATTCGTTTCCTCCCAGATTTATTGAGATATTGTAAAAGTCCACTGGTTTTATTTGGTTGGTAAGGACTAATGAAAGCAAATAATTCTTCAAACGTTGATGCTGCAAACTGCTGTGCAACTGACGCACGAAAGTTTGAGGACGTTGCAGTTTCAGTTAATTTGTAATCCTGGGCAACCGTTGGAAATCTGTAATTCAGCATGAATAACTCCGGCAAACTCAATGGCAAGTATGCGGCCATATGCTCAGTTGAAAACTCTGCGGAATAGATGCACGTCAGAAACAGAGCACCAACCAGACAAGCAGTTGCAACTTTTTTTGTGTGCTTGCGTGAAAAAATCGAATGTCCCATTAGTAAGAAAACTAAGTAAATTGCAGGTCTAACTGATTTATAAACGCAACAAAGCAACACCAGCGTAACTGATAGAACAATCCAAGTATACAAGTCAAACATTTCGAAATATTTGTTCCACCGCTGGCCAGCTACATCAGCAATTAAGCTGCAGTAAAGAATCAAAAATTTAACTCTTACTAGCAGTTTTAGTTTAGAACTGTAAAGAAACTGATAATTGGGAACAGTTGGGTCAAAAATTGGAAGCCAGTGTATTGTGAGGGTAAAAGGAAGTTGATCTTCTTCTTCGAACTGGTCTTGAGGCATAAAAGTTATGTTCAAATATTTAGCAGCCATTAACATTCCAGCTGTGTATCCGGTATGACACTTGTGCAGATTTCGGTAGAACATGGTTCGTTTTCCAGATAAGCATTCTTTTGATTTTATAGCCTTCAATGATGTAGCTTGGTCTAGTATATTGGCTTGCCACAAAGCTGCTTTTGATGAGGAGTATTGTTTGCAGATTTCATTTACCAGATCCAGATTAGCAGAGTCTGCTTTGATTTCCATTCCACTTGAACATGTAACTACTACCTCTTCAGTTTCAACTAGGTAACTAATAAGCAGACTATTGAATTTATATGCTAATTGTCTTGACGAGCTATTATGCTGAATTAAAATAGGGACTAGATAATCGAAGTAATAAAACCTAGAGTCTGTCAAAATCATTTCTGTTACGTTTTCTGAAGACATTTCAATTACTAAGTACTGACATGTTGGATTGGCCCACCTAAGACTATAACGCAAGTATTTGGATTGCTCCAACTCAGAACCGGGAGTTTGCAAATCATCATCCAGTGAGAAAGGTTCTAATGTTTGGTTACTATGTACAAAGTCTGAAACAGTAACTGGAGCTAAAATGTTATATCTCACTAACCCGTTGAGATAATTACTCATTTTACTTTCAAACACGAAATGCAATAAACATGAATTTTCAAATTCTATTTGTGTCTCTGCTGGAGTAATGATTGATAAGACTAGAAATATTGCTGCTTTAGTTTTCATGGTAAAATGAATACAGGAAATACTGCTATTATAGAAGAAAAATACAAATGCGGCTAGGCATAACACATGGAAACGTCACCTACTCAGGTTTTCACGTGTGGATGTCTGTTGGAGCAGACACTAAAGAAATTAACTACCAGCTAATTATACTACCTTGCCGACCATTTTTTATTCTAGAATTATCAAACATCACGCCTACTATCACTTTTTTCAGTGGTTAATTCATATGGCTTTGAAAATTTAAGTCCTAATACTTTAAAGTTTTACGGAATACAATGCGCTGTTTTGTGAATGAATAGCATATTGCATAACAATGCCCTATGCAGCAATTGTAGGTGGACACAAAGAAAACTAAATAATGTAGGAAGTGACACAAGTTGCAGGGTACCCACGCAAATACTTTCAATGTAAGTGAATACCTGTGCACGTGATGCACGGTATATTAACGTATGGGTTCACAAAAATTACATACAATCATGCAATGGCATACATAGGTGTGTGTTGGTTTAAAAAAGAGTTCTAGCTGATACAAATTAAAGTTATATAGTTTTTGTACATTTCTTATAAAAGACATGATATAATGCCAGTTTAGTTTTATGTACTCATATTTAACCTCAAATGAGTTCAAAAACGCATGAAACTGCTGCTATTAAGCTCATAAACTTATATACTTAAATTATATGCCCACTTAGACTATTTATTTGGGAATGAGAAGTTCTCTTTGAGGATATTCCTTTCGAAATACATTGACACGTTGTACATTTCAAAAAATTATTCAGCCTCTTTTGCCCTTTAAATGGATTTAATTACTAAAACTGTCATTCAATGAAAAAGTAGAAACTTAAACAAGAAAGTACTAAAGCACGCATCTTGGGCAAATAATGTTCACAAGGCTGTATTACAACCTGTTTGATTGCAATAGGCCACGTGGTTTTAAATTAATTTGAATTTGGGCAATTCTAATTCAAACCAAAATATAAAAGATAGCGAAATGTAAGATTTGTGTAATTTAAATATTTCGAGAAACGTGTGAGGATTTGTGATAATTTACCTCATTTTTGTAATCACCTCTCATAATAATCTCTGATAAGTATGTATGTGAATGCTTACCTTGTTGATTATGTTCACGTGGCAAATTATAAGCCACATCAAGAATAACACAGACATGTTTTCATTAATATTTATGCCAGGTAACTATTTTAACTAAACAACATCTTATGTCACCAATGTCTTCAGCATATGATAGCCTTCCTGATATGTCATAAACACACAACACGTCACACTGGAATTAATCGGGTTGTAATTTCAGTGCCCTTGCTCGCTGATAATGGATACTTTTTCCAGTATTCCTTGAAAGTAAAGTTAAAATTCAAAACTTATCTCCCCCTTTTCTTAAAGTTACTATTAGAACATGCTGTAAGAAAACATGATTTCTACATCAAGCTGCTAATATTTTATCACTAGTAGTTATGTTCGACCTCGAAAAAAGTAATACTTCTGCATTTGCTTTTATGTAAGTTATCTATAGCATATTATCAAGTTTCAATTCATTGAAAAACAACTTAAGGTAATGAGCAATGTGATCATTAGGCTACCACAATGACGCTTTTTGAAATTTGGAATTCTGACTCAGCGATCAGATAGCCTTTTGAATTTAGGAGTGATGCAGAAGAGGCTAAATTTTTATGTTGATATTCTACGGGCTACCAACATAACATATTTCTAACTTGTACAGCATTCTTGTTAATATCTTTAAATGAATACATTTATCATTTTTGCTGTTTGCAATTAAAAGGCCTTGTTGTAACGTACACTCAAATAAATTACCCAAAGAAACTCTTAGCACTTTTAAATTACTACAGTACAACCATGGCTACCACATCCAGCTTGCTTTTTATATATATAAAGTTATTGTTGTCGCTACCAGCATTCAAAACAAGCTATGTCCCCTTAAATACTGACTGTACGACACATTATATATATGAAAAAGAAACAGAATACCATCAGGTAATAAAATCCAGAATGTTTCCAGCGGTAAAGATTAAGTTTTCTCCCATCACCATTCATCTGACCAGTATGCTTGACAACACTACACTTCAGGAAGACAATCAGAATCTCAGCATAACTACAGCATATAAATTTCTAAAGTACAACACCAGGTTTCTCAAGACTGCGTGTGTTCTAATTGTTTTGGATACAATTACAGAGGAAGGTACTCAAACTGGAATAAAATATTCGGGCTATCAAACGTCTAACAACGTGTTCTGGCTAATGGTCGTTAATCGTCCGTTGCATAATGATCGAATTGCACTGATGGAAAATTTATTGGAAAGTCAGATTTTCTTTTACAACATTAATGATCAAACAGTACAAGCGTGTGTGACAACTTGCGCTATTTTTTCCACATGTAGCTATCATGTGTGTATTTCATCCAAATTCAAAAGCATAGCAATTTGGCGTCCTGAGGTGCGATACAGAGAAGATATTTTGAAAGCGATTAAAAATAAATGTGTATCAACTGAAAGAAAGAACTTTTACTCTAATTTAGTTAAGTGTTTTGCTGGATACATAGCTGCTTTTCAAATAGCTGGGCGTAAGCTTAATATTACTTTTATATCTCAAGATCAAATAGTAGAAGACTCTGAATCGGAATTAGAACTGAATATTCAGTGGATGACGTTTACAGGTAGCAACGTAGAAGGTTATTCAATAGCGAAAAGACCTCAGCTTAAGATTTTTGTTCAAGTTCCTGTTGTTATAATTTACTGCGTGTATACATCTAACACCGAAAGAAACTCAATAGAAGAATATTTCGTTACCAGATGGGACAATACTATAGCATTGTTATTATTTACAATGTTTGTCTCATTCAGCTTTGTGTATAAAAGTTTTTGCAAAGCGATAGATTTATTTTGGTTGATATTTGACAACTCTCCCCAAATGAAACATGTACGTTCAGTTGTATTTGTGTACATGATTTGTTGTATATTTTTGAATGCACTGTACTGCACAGAAATTCGAAGCCAGCAAATGGATTCAAAGCTGCCTAAAACTTTGGAACAGTTGGCAGAGCGAAACTATAAATTTTTTGAACGCAGATCGCGAATTAATATGCTACGTCGTCTTGCTTTGCCAAGTGACATGGAAAATGCACTTGTTGACGCGTTTAAAGTGACAAACGTTCAAAATCTTTTTGATGCATTTAAAGGAAATATATCCGAAGAGTTATTTGTTTTTGATTTAGAAGTTTTAACTGAAAGCCGTGCACTAAATTTTGGAAACATTGGACGACCAATTATGGTTTCGAATCCTTTTCTGAGTCAAATTCTCTCAACAGAGAAACAAGTACTAATTGAAAATAAATATATATGCAGTTATATAAGAATGCCCAAGGGTGGACTGTCAACCCAAAGACTGGGATATTTAACTTGGGGTAAATTATCATTTAGGCTAAACCTTTTGTTCAGCCGCCTAGATGAAATGGGAATCAATGATAGGTTACAAAGCTTAATTTTGTATGTAATGCATTTAAAAGAACGGAGAGAATGGGAGCCTATGAAAGCGGATATGAGTGTTCCAGTAAGAATTCCTTTGAAATCTCCATTAGGGTTTGCATGTGGAGTGAATGTCATATTTTCGATTTTAGTGCTTATTAGCTTTATATTTTACAATTGTATTAGTAGTTTTTGTAAACTGGTTTTTTGTGAATCAGCATAATTTCGAATAAAATACATGATATTATGCCGCGTTAGTTTTATGTATTCATGTTTAAATGCAAATGTGTTTAAAACCCCAATAAAACTGTTGCAATGCGAGTGCACGTATGTAGTAAAATGTACGTCAGTTTAGCTGATTTATTCGTAAATGAGAATATTGCTTTTGAAATGCATTGGCATAGTGTGCATTACCAAAAGTTAGAGAATGGAACAATAACGCGCTAAAGCACGCCGTTTTTGGCGAATAATGCTCACCACGTGTTATTACAACCTGTGTGATTGCACTAAGCCAAGTTGTGTCAAATTTATTTGTGTTGTGGCAATTTTGATTCAAAACAAATTTCGAACGATAGCAAAATACAAGATTTACATAGTTAAAATATTCTGAGAAGCGTATGAAGATTGGTTCATAAATAATGGATCCCCTGAGTCTATTTCCTTGTGGGTAATCACCATTCATAAAAATCTCTGATAAGTATGTATGGAAATGCTTAACATGTTGATTATGTTCACGTGGCAAACTATAAACAGTATAAAGAAAAACATAAATAGCTTTAATAAATACTTATGCCAGGTAACAATTTAAACTAGGTAAACAACATTTTATGTCACCAAGCAAGGTCTTCAGCGTTTGATAATCATCTTGATAATGTGTTATATACACACTACACATCACATTGAAATTACCTGCACGTATTATAATTTAAATGTCCTTGCCGAGGTATAATGGTTACTTCTTCAAGCATGCGTTGAAAGTAGAGTAGAAATTTAAAGGTTATCTCCCGCTTTTCTAAACGCTATTATTAGAACATGCTGTAAGATAAGAAAACATGGTTTCTACATCAGACTGCTAATATTTTATCACTTGTAGTTATTTATGTACGACCTCGATGAAAATAATAATTCTGCATTTATTACTTTTATGTAAGTTATCTATAACTGATCTCGTTTCAATTCATTGAAAAAACAACTTACAATAATGAGCAATGTGAACATTGCGCAACCACAATGACGCTTTTTGAAATTTGGTACTTTGTCTCAGCAACCAGTTAGCCTTTTGCATTTAGTAGTGCTGATAGAAAGGCTAAGTTTTTATATTGATTTTCATCGGGCTACCAATATAACATATTTCTAATTTGTACAGCATTCTCGTTAAAATCTTTTACAAAATACATTTATCATTTTTGTTGCCAAAAACGTAATTTGCAAACAAGAGGCCTTGTTTAAACGAACCCTCAAATTAGTTATTCAAAGAACTCTTACAAGTCTCAAACTACTACAGTAAAATCATGGCCGACTCGTCTAACTTGCTTTTAATATGCATAAAGTTGTTGTTGTCGCTACCAGCATTCAAAACAAGTTATATATCCTTAAATATTGACTGCACGATACATTACATATTTGAAAAAGAAACAGAGGCACACGAGCAAACAAAATCCAGCATGTTTCCAGCAGTAAAAATAGAGTTTTCTCCCATCACAATACATCTGACGAATTCTCTAGGCAACACTACACTTCAAGAAGACAATCAGACTCTCAGCATTACTGCAGCAGATAAATTCCTAAAGTACACTACAAAGTTTCTCAAGACTACGTGCATCCTTATTGTTCTGGATACAATTACAGGGGAAGGTACTCAGATTGGAATAAAATACTCGGGTTACCAAACGTCCGACGACGTATTCTGGCTAAAAATTCTCAACTGTCAGGCTATGCGTGAAAATATAGCTGTTCCGCCATATGTACTGCAAAATCGGATATTCTTTTATAACATCCAAAATCAAACAGTGCTAGCGTGTACCATCGGTTGCACAATTTTTTCAACATGTATCTATCATGCGTGTATTATATCTACAACCAAACGCTTTGCAATTTGGCATCCTTATTTAAACTATAGAGTAGAAGTTTTAGATGCAATTAAAGACACATGTGTAATAACAGTAAGGAAGAACTTCTACTCAAATTTATTGAAATGTTTTTCAGGCTACATTGCAACTTTTCGAATTCTTGGGCGTATGCTAAACATTACATACATATCAGAGAATCAATTGCCAGATAACTTGGAAGCTGATTTGGAGCTGAATATTCGTTGGTTAAGTTTTCATGGCAAAACTGTAGACGGATACAAGCTCGCTAATAGACCTTCTGTTAACATTTTTGTTCAAGCCCCCGTTATAATTATTTACTGTGTGTATACAACAAATACCGAGCGAAATACAATCGAAGAATATTTCGTTACAAGATGGGACAATTCTATAGCATTGATGCTAGTTTTAATTTTACTTGCATTTAGTTTTGTGTATAAAAGTTTTCTAAAAGCACTTGACTTGTTTTGGTTGATTTTTGACAATTCTCCTCAAATGAAACATTTACGTTCAGTTGTATTTGTTTACATGATTTGTGCAATATTTCTGACAGCTTTGTATTCTACAGAGATCAGAAGCCAGCAAATGGACGCAAGTCTTCCAAGATCATTAAGTCAACTGGCAGAGCGAAATTTTAAATTTTATTTACACAAGTCTGAACTAAACCTGCTACGTCGTTTTTTCCCGAATGATATCAAAAGTGCGCTTGAAGATGCATTTAAGGTGCCAGACGCTTTAAGTTTGATCAACACCTTCCCAGATAATATGCCTGAGACGTTTTATATTCAAAATTTAGAAGTTTTAGCTAAATATCGCGCACTCGACTATGGAAACGTTGGACGACCAGGTTTTGTTTCAAATCCTTTTCTAAGCCAAATTCTTACAACAGAGAAACAGGTACTGGTTGAAAACAAGTATATCTGTAGCTACATTAAGATGCCCAAGGATATGGTCAGATTAGGATATATAATGTGGGGTAAAATGTCAGGTCGGTTAAATTTTTTGTTCAGCAGACTAGATGAAACTGGAATTAATGCAAGGTTGCAGTACCTATATTTGTATATGATGCACTTAAAGGAACGCAGAAGATGGGTGCCTATGAAAAGTGGTATGAGTGTTCCCATAAGAATTCCTTTGAAATCTCCATTAGGCTTTGTATGCGGAGTAAGTGTCGTATTTCAGTTTTTTGTGCTTCTAGGGTTCATACTTTTTCATAACAGCAGAAGATTTTCAGTATATTATTTCAAACGTAAACTGTCACGGAATTGATTGTGTACTAGACTAGTAATTGTGATACAACATGTGCATCAAAACTTTTTAATACTAAAAGTGAATCTTTATTCCTTGTTTGCCATTGAATAATTATCACAAACTAACAACGCTAGAATTAATTGCATCTTAAATACGTATACAATATTTAGACTACTTCAAACACACATTCAACAAATTGCGTAAATTTGCCTGTTTTCCTAGATTATTTGAAATAAAAAATAACGTAAATTGTACAGTGGTTGGCAGAACACATCAGCATTTTAAGCAGCGATATATTTTTTATTGCATTTGAAATGACATCGTGCCTGCTTAAAGCGTCATCAGTTTTTGTTTCATGCAATCGTATAATGATAAAATTGAGCTTAGCTCGATTTACTTTGAACGTTTAAGTTCAAATAAGCCTAAGCTATAAGGACGACATGATGAAGTAAGTAGAAAAATGAATGAAGTGTCTAACAGAACAATGCCAGTTGTAGCCGTAGCAATACTAGTTAAGGCTCAAATGTGACCAAATGTTGTAGAATGCGGAAACATTGCAAGACGCCAACGCTTGTGTATTTGCTTGTAGTTAAAATTCAGTGCGCGTTTTTATGTTATCTTCATATTTGTTTCCAAATCGCATAATCACAATCTTAATTTGGATCTCAATAAACTTGATCAATATTAGGTTCACGAAAGACCTCACGAATCTATATTGGAATCAGTTTCACTTATCGCACATATAATTTAGCTTGTTTTCCGTACGAGTTTAACAAAGCATAATTAATATTTGTGATTCAATCTTTAGCAGAATATCGTATTGACTCGTTTACAAACTAGCTGAGCTAAAAACCTATTGGGTGGGATACGTCCATTATAAAGCTCTATTTTGACTGAATTGTTTGTTTTTTAATTATAAGAGGTCTGTTGTTTCATAAGAGGTTATTGCATTATTTTATTTCCAGTAATAAGTATTTTATGCCTTCCTAATTTCTTCCTGAATGGACCGTAAAATTAGTTCATCTCATTTCCGCTAACAACCAATTTACGCTAGTTATTAAATTCGACTTTGTCTTCAAAAACAACAACTCTACGCTATATATGCTGCATAATAGTTTATTATGCTTCCAATTTAAAACCATGTAGCCTATATCTACTTTGCTGTTAAATGACTCGCTGACAAGCATCTCTATTAGTTGTGCAATTTAGATGTTGTCTCGTTGTGCTGCTATCACCTACTTTAGATCTGCGAACGCTTTCTACTACGAAAATGAAGTTCAGCCAGGTATTTGCATACAAATACTTCAGCATTTATTTGTATCTCTAAATTGATCAAGTTAGTAGACGACATAATGAAATGTATTTGTGAGTTGACCCATTAGCTTCCGTAACATTTATAGCTGTAAAAACTGTATGGTGTAGGTGTAGTAATTTCAGATATAAAAGTAAACATTAGGATAGAGATAAGACAAGGAATAATGAGCAAGAAAATTGCCTCAATGAATTAAACGAGAAATTCAGCATACTGTGACAGTTTTGAGAGAACAATAGTTTTGACATCTTTCATTCGGAAATGAAAGCTTGGGTATATAAAGTAACAGTACACGTTTTAAGAATAAACTGTCCTCAAAATTCTATTGTATTTATTTATTCCTGGTTTAGATTCCGTCAGACCTTATTTGTAAAAATGAATTTATACACTTACGTAGCGTCGACGCTGTACTGGGTACTTACACATAATAATTTTGAAAATTGTACCCAAATTTATATTGTGCCAAAACAATTACTCCAACTAACAAGTTCATTTGACAAGCTCAAGTTTCCTAATTCCGAAAAGGGTGAAAGTACAAAATACATTTTAGAGTTGGCAACAACCAAAAATCCAAATCTGAGTTTATACCAAAATGATATTTTTAAACATCGCTACCGATGCGTGTTTGCAATAATTTTACATGCAGAGGCAAGTAGTGCTTCACAGATACAGCGGTTAAGTCAAACTTTACACAATTTAAACAAGCGAATAATCTACAAAGAGAACGATTATTTTCTTTTTATGTCAATTAGAAATGGTGACATTAGTACCTTGCATTCATATAGAAGCCAAGGGTCAGGCGATATCAAAAACCAACTTTACATTTCAATTTTCAGCAACCAAACCGCTACATTTCACACATATTGCCCTTATTGTTTGAATGGGCAAGCCACTGAAATCAGCCTATCTAAACCTTCATTTCCCGACCTACTTAACAATTTGCATGGCCATACGCTCAAAATAAGTTGTGCAACAGCAATAACACCTGTTCTAGAAATTAATCAGTTATCAAACGGAAAATGGAATGTGACTCGAGGTTACGCCTACTTCAACATGGAACATTTAAGGCATCGATACAACTTTTCAGTAATTTATTTTCCCTCAAGTCATGGCGGTGGTACAGGCACTCCACTTTCTAATGGTAGTTGGATCGGCACCATAGGAGATATTCTAAATGGACGTGCTGACATTGGTCAATTTTCTGGTCAAATACTAGTAAGAAATCAAGTTGTGGATTTTTCCGTTCCAGTTAGCTACGAATGGCTAACATTCACCTCAGGACAAGGACAACCACATTATTCCTGGAAATCAATGTTTCGACCACTTTCTGTATCCTGCTGGCTACTTATACTACTTTGTATTTTTATTTTTCAAATTGTCATGTCGTTTATTGTAAGAAACGTATACGAGTCCAATGACAAACATCCAAGCAAAATCTGGATTTTTCAGCATGTGGCAGGCTACTTATTTGAAACACTTATGGAGCAAACCGGCAACTTTACAGTTAAAAGCAAAACCTTACGCGTTTTTGCAACGTTTTGGTTACTGTTTGCTTTTCTAATTACGAACATGTATCGTTCCAAGTTGGTGTCAGTTTTAGCTTTCCCACAAACTGAAAACCCTCCGGATACTTTTCGTGCCTTAGCGTTTGACCCCAAGTCGCAAATTAGTTTGTTTTATCTTCATGGTGCTGCACATTATTTATTGAAAACATCTACCAGTCCTGTATTTAAAATTATATATCAGCGCATGAGCCTTCAGGAGGATCCTGTAAAATGCTATGAGGATATGATTGGACGACATGGAAATAAAAAAAGCTGCATTGCTTGGCAATCTGTGGTCAATTATGTGTATCAGTTAAACCTTGCTGGAAAATACAAACGAGTTCCTTTAATCACGTCACAAGACACGTCATCCTTTATTGTTATTTCAATGACCTACAAAAAAGGGACATTATATCGAAAAAAGTTTGACGCTGTTATTCACAGGGCTATGTGCATGGGGCTTATGGAAAAATGGAAAATGTTGGACGACCAGATTTTGAGAACAAAACGACAAGCGTTGAAAAAAAGCTTGAATGAAAGTAGCGATTTGCGGGATAATTTGGGTGATGTTTCAACAAGTACATTAAAACTGATAAATATAACTGGAGTATTTTATTTTGGTGTAATTGGTTGTATTTTGGGAATATGTGCTTTTTTAGTAGAACACTTTGTAAATAATTTTTTTAAAACTTTTATGCATGTATGTAGCTAAGTACATTTCAGTTGACTTTTTTGCTGAAACGGACCATTGTAACGGCCACATTTAATAAGAATGTAATGATTAAAGAATTTCATTAAAACATGCAAAACGTATTCACAAAGTGTAATGAAGTCCAATTTCTTACATAAGAAGTAGAAAGGCCAAACCATTACAGACAGAGTGTACAATAAATACTACAACAACATTTCCAGAAATACATGCATTTCGAATTTGTGCTGAAATTAAATTATTACCCTGACGAAGTCCGTTTAGTTCTAAAATAATCTTATTTAGCCAGTCCCACAATCCGTAATGGTCTGCACCCTTAATTTTTAAAATTACGTTTGGGGGAATCCTTCCACTAAACATGATAAAAATCGTATAGTCAAAAACCGCTTCTTTAGACACAGACACATGATACCCTTTTTTAGCCATTCTTTTCATCGATTCACATTTCCACTTAGGTAATATGAAGGCCGACTTGTGGAAACCTTTTCTCCATTGCTTCATAATACAACCTCTGAAGCAGTTCGTGTACACTTGTTACGCTGCCTTTTCCTATGCTTTTGTGCAGCTTCTGAATTATATCAAATGACTCCGGTAGAATTTGTGAGTTGTTTTGTAAAAGTTCCTGATATGTCAGATTATATATTTTTTGTAAAGTCCTTTTCTATGTTTTAGGTCCCTAATGTTGCGATGTGTAAGTGAAGTAAGGTACTGGCCTGCATACGTATAATCTATCTCTGTAGTTGTTATATTTCCGGAAATCGTATGTTTTTCTATAAGGACATTTAACTTTTTCATTTGTGGAATGTAATTCCTCCAGTCCACATAAGTAAAATCTGTAAATACGTCTGAGTAAATTGAGAAACCATCCCTAAGAAGGTCCATTAAGTGTTCATAGGATACTTGCTGACGGGGAGATATAAATTAGGTAGGCTGCGCTGGTTGTTTCTGTGATGCTGCAAATAAAGATACTTCGACTAGGAATGCGACATTTTTCCAAATCGTCGACGTCATATTACTTTGTGCTAAGTACATCGATGCTAGGTCGTGCAATGTGCCAAGTCGATTGATGCCTAAACGTGCAATGTGTCAAGGCTCTGAATGCTAGAATCTGCAATGAGCCAACGCAGACAAAATCTGGGGTATATAAAAGGTGCTAAGGCAAATCTGGGGCATTATGAGTTTTTAGTTTTAATAGATTCCCCATATTTTTCTCTACATTTTGGTACCACATACATGGTGTCGAACGCAGGGAACCGCGAGAAAAGAATCCTGCAGGATGTGCACATAAAACAACATGCTGGGAATCCATGAATTGCGCTTGTACTTGTTCCTAACTTCAGAACCTTTCGCGTTTCCTCACGTGCAATTTAAATATCGACGAAAAAGATCCCGCAAACCTCGTGATTTTAACAGCATTGTGTTAAAAGTTATATTCAATCAAAACTGGATTAGCAAAATGATGCTGTTTGGTTTTGTCAGTTTAAATTAAAACTGCTCAAGTTGCGTTAGCACATTTTCCATGAAATTTGACATTTTGCGTTGTCCCATTGCACGTTCTAGCATCCAGAGCCTTGACACATTGCAGGTTTGGGCATCAATCGACTTGGCACATTGCAAGACCTAGCATCCGTGTACTTAGCACAAAGTAATATGACATCGACGAAATGCTTCCAGAATAGAAATGTGTATTTTGAGGAGTCCTTAATCAGCCAATTAGTTATTGGTGACTTAAAGCCTTCATGATAAATATCAGTGTAGGCCATTTTTTCCAATTCTCTGTATAAAAACAGTTGAATCCTCCTCTGATATATGGATGGAGGCAAACCTGTTCAACCAGGAGGTAGCCAAAAAGATTTAAATTAACCAATACAACCATAATTACATAGTTATTATGAAAGTTTCCTATAACATAGTATGCTAAAAAGCAGTCAGAATGTTGTACACACACTCTCCAAGTGTCAGTAGTACTTATCTTGTTATCAGAATGTTGTACACACACTCTCCAAGTGTCAGTAGTACTTATCTTGTTAACCAAACTTACAAGAAACACTGGTTTTGATGGAGAAAGTGAACGGTCAAAATTTTGAATGTGGAAGTCATCCTTACTAAGTATTTCATAATGCCATATTTCGTGATAGCACAACTGATGAGAAAACCATTTCCATCCTACTAACTTGAAATTTGGATACAAGGTTTTGTTTGGAAATACACTAATTCGAATTTCACAGTTCCATGGTTTTGATTTAAGGGTAAAGTTAAAGAACTGAAATTTTACACACATTTCTGTGCCTTGGATGTAATCGTTAGGACATGGTGGTAATGCTTTATGGGATTTGTAAAACTTTTGGTGGTTTGCAAATTCCTTCAAGTTCCAAAGTGGTAGCTTTGCAGAAGTGTTTGGTTTCCTAGTTACCATTAAGCGAGGCTGTCAAAGAAGTGTAGGCACGTAAATGAGCAAGTTTCTGAACAAAGTAAACTTCACTAAACGTTGTGATGTGCACTAAGCAATTACAGGTTTGAAATGTCACGAAAATCTCATAAGTATCTATTGTCAATGCTTAGGAAAATTCAAAGTCACTGTAAAAAATTTTAGCTTGAAAACTACTGTTTAGCTGCAGAAAGGTTTTTGCATAAATATCCACGAAATGAATTGCAAATACTAGTAAGAAAACGTACGTAGGTCCAACCGTATCAAACATTTTAAAACATTTATTTTTTATTTCAGAAAGTTGTAACAACGTGTGATATTAAGGTAACAATTTGGAACTAGTTGCAATAATTTATAACTGAAGACTGTTAGCAAATACTGGTATGCTTCAAGCATTATTTAATTAATTTTTTTCAGACAACTTGCAATGCTCAAGTAAGTCCGCAACAACGTTAAAATACAAACGTTTGATCATGCGTTTTAAACAGACTGCTATTTTATCAGAATTTTGTGGTTTAACCAAGTGCCACGTGTTACTGTGTAAGTAATAATAATATACAACGTTACCAGTCGACATTCATTGAACACTGTTTTATTGTTTTCTGTGAACTTTCATAACGTTTAGACTAAACGGTTTAGTGTTGGTTCAACATTTGGAGCATCAATTCGGCACTTGATTTCCAAAATACCAAAACAAATTATAATATGGGATTTTAATAAACGCACTTACGAGTACTATAAAGGCTCTTAGTTTGCTGGCTAAAGTCACGCTTACATAGTCTTTGCTGCAAATAGGGGTTTCAGTTGTCAAACCCGGAATCAGCATATTATGCAATTACACGACTTAATGCTAATGAGCTTTAGTTTGTAAAGTAACGCATCCAAAAACCACATTCTACTTTCACTAAAGTTGCTAATTATTGCGGTATATGTATTCTATAAAACGACCATGATTTTGATAAGCATTAAACGGCAAAATTATTAAAATATTAAAATACCCACTCTAATTTATAATTGATCTAAACCATTTTAAAAAATGCAAGTTTTGATAAAATAAATTAGTGCTTTTAATCATAAGTTAGATTTAGGGGCAAACAAATTCAAAATGTCAAAGTTAATTACGATAATGCATTAGCCGAAACCTCTGTTTGCGTTTTGAAAAACACTTATGCGACTAATTACATCCCTTCTAAAACCTTCTAGAAATAAATTGTTTCCACTTATACGGAGGGTTGGCAGCAAACTTTTCAGTGCAACAGATAGCATCAAAAAAGTTTATAACGACTACCTCATTTGGCAAAAAACAAAAACCTGAATTACGTTAAAGACAGAAATTGCGACGTGGTTTGTTTTATCTTCGTGTATGACGCACATTCGTGTTTTTTACTTCGTTGTTTTATAAGAAGAGCAATTAAAATTGAAACTTAATTCATATCTTCCTCGTAGGTCTGGTACGCTTGGGGTTATAAAACGTTCCAGTATACTATAATCATTTCTTAACATGCATTTTATACATTGAAAAAACGTTTAGGTATATAATTTAATGTGGACTGTTGCAACAATTTTTGCTTGCTAAAACCATTGACAAAGCAGTTCATATAAATAAACAATATAAATATTTAAAAAAAAATTTTTTGGGGATTCATACGCATTTAAATTACTGCGAGTAGCTAGCTACTTCAACGGGTACAATGTCTTAAGAACTTACAACCAAAATAGGTTTTTTCTAGCTGCCAAGCTGATTGCGTTGACAGGGTTTAAATAAACAAACTTTACGCATCGCCAAAACAACTTGCTTTGTTTCCTTTAAAAAAGCACCGTACCTTACCGATTGTGTTAGTACTGAAAAATCAATATGACTACAACGCTTACCTTTCTATTTAAATGCCTAACGTTTCTATTGTTGTGCATACTAGTTACAGCAACCAATTACATATCCCTAAATCGTGATTGCACAACGCATTATATATTTGAAAGTGAGACCAACAACCCACAAACTAAGCAAACTAGAACACTTCTTGCTATCAACATGGACTTCTCTCCTTCCACAATTTACATAACCGATATGTTGGATAACTCTACATTTTATGACGAAAGTGAAAGTACCAACATCACTATGCGGGATGGATTTTTGAGGTACACTACCAAGCTTCTCAAGACTGCGTGTATCCTTATTGTTCTAGATACCATTACGAAGTATGGTACTGAAACAGCAATCAAATATTCGGGATATGAATTGTCTGAAGAAGTATTTTGGCTACAAATTGTAAACCATCCAATACTAGACAGTCATCATTTTACTGTTCCGCCAGTGCTGTTGGAGAATCAGTTTTTCTTTTATAATATAAATAGCCAAACAGTGCATGCAAGTTCTTGTAAACATCTATTTTATTTGTCAACGTGTGCCATTTTTACCACATGCAGCTATCATATAATATGTTCCGAGTCTCAACGCAGTAGACTAGCCATTTTTTATCCAGAAGCAATCAATAGAGAAAACGCTTTGAAAGCGATTGCAAATACGTGCATATCAACAATAAGAAGCAATTTGTACTCTAAACTACCAAATTGTTATTCAGGTTATCTAGCAACTTTTCAAATTGTTAGAAGTAAACTAAATATTACTTATATATCAAAAGAACAACTTTCAGAACTGTCAGAGGAATCTGAAGCAAAAATACAACCAAATATTCATTGGCTGAGGTTTCCAGGAACAACGGTACATGATTATAAGCTAATCAATAGACCACAGCTTAAGGTGTTTTTCCAATCTCACATTGTCGCTATTTATTGCGTGTATGCATCACATACCGAAAGAAATACAATCGATGAATATTTTGTTACCAAATGGAATAATACTTTTGCGTTGTTAGTATTTCTCATGTTTATAGCATTCAGTTTTATTTATAAAAGTTTTTGGCGAGCGTTCGACTTAGCCTGGTTGATACTTGAGAAACCTACTCAAATGAAACATTTGCATTCTGTCGTGTTTGTTTACATGATTTGTTCAGTATTTCTGAATGCTTTGTATCAAACAGAAATCAGAAGCCAGCAAATGGATTTAAAACTTCCAGAAACTTTAGGACAGCTGGCAAAGCGAAACTATAAATTTTACCTACGAGACTCAGATATTAAATTACTATATCATTTTTTTCTAAAACTATACAGAATGAGTTAATGAATGCGTTTAAAGTGACAAAACTTTCCAATATATTTGAAGGGTTAGATTATGTACCTCAAGATCATTATGTTTCGGACATGGAAATTATAACTAAAAACCGTGTATTAAACCTAGCAAACAGTGGACGCCCAGTGGTAACATCTAATCCATTTCTAAATCAAATTCTCTCAAAAGATGAGCGAGTCCTTGTTGAAAACAAGTACATTTGTAGCTACATTAAAATGCCAGATGGCGAGTTGTCTACTATAAAGCGAGGATATTTAATATGGGGTAAAATGTCGGTGTATTTGAATTTACTGTTTAGCCGTCTAGATGAAATGGGAATTGACACTAGGTTACAAGATCTAATATTGTACATGAGACAATTAAAAGACCGTAGAGAATGGAAACCTATAAAAACTGATATGAGTGTTCCGCGGCAAATACCCTTAAACTCTCCATTGGGATTTGCATGTGGATTAACTTATCTGTTTTATATGATTGTGCTTATAGGGTTTATTCTTAGTCATTGCACTAGACACAAATTTCATGTAATCCGTGTTAGACCATGCGAGTATTTAATGAAACTTGTAGTACTGATAACGGATTGTGGTAAAACGCCAGTTGTATATTTTTAATATTAAATTGTTAATAAATTTTGTTAATGTCGCAAGAAGGGAATCGGTTTTTATTGAAAATTAGGAAATAGAACCAATATCCTTTAATTTAATATAAGTAAACGGGCTATGAATAAAAACAGCAAAACACAGAACAATAATTTAGCTACACTGGAAGTAAATGGTCAAAATGCTAGTTTCCATATGTATTCTGCAGCTCACCCTACTCTTGAATGAAATCTATCTTCATAAGTGCACATGTGTATCCATAGGTATTTTAATAAATAGCCAAAAACGTTCTGCATTCTGCATATGAGGAAGTCATAATACTTCTTGCTTATCTATTATATGTTCTACTGTTAATGTTTACTTTATGTCGTGACGAATATGCTAGCATAGCAATTACGTTCTATGGTACTTATGTATGTTCCAGATTAAAATCTTTTAAGCAAGATACCATAGCTTTTCTCTAAGCTGTTTTCTTTAAATTCTATTTAAATAAGCAGATTCAATACTTTTGTTTCACAATAGATATTGTTATGCCGCATGAATTATAAGTAAAATCAGTCTGAGTCACTCGATAAGTTTCTCTTTGTCTAGTGTAGGACACATAGGATGCCCACTATTTTCATCGGGAAGAATTACTGTCGTTTATTCTATTAAGAACATATTAAGATAACCATTTGTATCGTTCAAAAATATTTATAAGTTTGCGTTCATTAAATAAATAAATTGAAATAACTTTGTCTTGTTAACTTTATTCAGCAATAAATGTTTACCAAAAAGTGAATAAGCAAATTTTAGAAATATTGATAGTTTAAAAAGCCCACGTGGCTAATTATACGTTGCATAAAAAATTGTTTCTCCTTGTACTCAGGGTGAACATACAACCATTCAACATTTTTTAAGACGTGAAGGCCTTCGTACTTTGATAAATTTTGCCGATAAATTCCAAATTACGCATAGCGTTGTGTAATTTCCATAACCTTTGCACTATCATGTTTTCTGCGTCTATTTTGCTTTTACAGAACAACTACATTCCGAGCCTTAATTCATGTTTTTCGAGTAGGTTACATGCATGACGTATAAAATGGGGAAAGTGGTTTCTACAGCACTTCAATTTGCACTTAATTATTGTTTGTTACGTACAAATTTGGTTTAAACAATGCCAAGTGAATATTGTAAGATTTACTGTTAATACAACATCGCATATAAGTTCCTTGACAAAACTAGGTTAGACATTTCATAAACATTTTCGATTATTTGCAGGATGTAGGCTGCATGTTAGCAGCTTTAATTTAACCACACCAACGTTGTCACGGTTTTAGCATAGTCTCAAATTTAAAATGTTATCAGAATTGAAAAATAGCAATTGTTATTTATCTTGGAAACAAACGAAAGCCTGTCACTTTGTGCAAGACGAATTTAGTTTTTAATTCAATACTTATCTTTCTTAGAAATATTTCCTTTGTTCATTTCATCATGTTTAAAAGATACTTCTTAAAGTATACTTGTGTAGCAGCACTTTTTTGCGTAACAGGAATTAAATCCAATAATATACATTTGAATACTTATACTGACTGCATCACACATTACATATTTGAAATTGAAACCAGCAGTCATGAAATTACTCATTTGAGGGAATTTCCTGCTATTAAAGTCAATTCTTCTCCAATCACCATTTACCAAATTGATAAGCTAGACAATGGAACAATCGAAGAAGACAACGACTATCCGAATACATCCCAGTTAAACAATTTTAGAAGATTTGTTAACAAACGAATCCTGACATCATGTATTCTTATTGTTTTGGACACATTGACAGATAATGGAACTGAAATTGCAATTAAATCGTCGGGTTACCAAAACTCAAACGCGGCATTATGGTTAAAAATAGTGGACAGTACAATAAATCGTTATCCGGTTGCACCTTCGTACATTAGTGAGAATCGTTTTTTCTTTTACTCTATTAACAATCGTACTGTCATACACAGTTGTAGCAAAAAGGTACTCAATTTGCCAGAGTTTGCAGAATTATTAGTAAAATTTAGCTATTTGTCATGCAAACAGTCAAGCCATAAAACAGTGGGCATTTGGCACCAACAGTTTTTGTACGATGAAGAATGCAAACAAGCAATAAAAGAAACAACTTGTTCATCTTCTGAGAGAAATATTTTGTATCCCAACCTAGTGAAATGTTGCTTAGGTCCAATAGCAGCTTTTCACATAGCCGGACGTAAACTTAATGTATCTTATGTAACAATAGAGGAAATGTATAGAAATTCTGAAACCGAGTTTGAGCTAAATATGTACTGGTTAAGTTTTATTGGCCCAAATGTTGAAGGCTATAAGTTTGCCAATCGACCCATGCTTAAAATGATTTACCAACTTTCTGTTAATTTAATTTACTGTGTGTATACAACACACACCGAAAGTAATACTATAGAAGAGTATTTGGTTACCCGTTGGGACAATAATTTTGCACTTCTTCTTCTCGCAACATTTATGGCGTTTTGTTTTATTTACAAGAATTTTGTAAAGGCTCTTGATTTGTTTTGGTTAATAATCGAAAAGTCTCCGCAAGTTAAGCACTTGCGCTCAGTAATTTGTGTATACATGATTTGTTGCATATTTCTGAATGCACTGTATGTAACGGAAATACGGGACCAACATTTGTATATCAAGCTACCAGAAACGTTCAAGCAACTGGCAGCCCAAAACTTTAAATTTTACGTACCAAAGTCTAAGGCTGGATTGTTGAGCGTATTAGTCCCAAAGGAAATTCAAGATGAAATGACAAGCGCGTTTAACGTAAAATCAATTGAGGAACTGTATTGCATATTTGACGGAAACTTGTCAGAAGTTGCGGCTGTTGATTTGCAAATTTTAAACGATCAACGTGCATTAAATTATGCCAACAGTGGGAAGCCAATTATAAGCACGAATCCATTTCTAAGTCTAATTCTTTCACGTGCAAAACGCGTGCTGGTTCAGGACAAATATATTTGTAGCTATGTAAGCGCTCCAGTTAAAGAGTATGTTCGGTACAAGGTGGCTTATTTAATTTGGGGCAAAATGTCAAGTCGTATGAATGGAGTATTTGGGAATTTAGATGAAATGGGAATCCCAACTAGACTTCAAGACTTGGGTATGTACTTCAAACAAGTAAAGGATCACAGGAAATGGAAACCGCTGCAAGCTGATTTTTATGTTTCGGGAAAAATTTCATTAGTCTCCACTAGGATTTGCATGTGGAGCAAACGTTGCATTTTGCTTGATTGTACTAGCCGGGTTTTTAATGCATAAGTGGTTTTATAAAGTGATTTTTGGATTGTATGGATTCTTGTCAGATATTGTTCTTAAGATCTTAATACGGAATTGCAGGAACAATAGTGTGGCAAGTTTCTAAAAATAGAAACAAGTTAGAATCGTGTACACCAGTTCCAACATTATCTTGATGTTAGTGGAATTTCTTAGTGGAAAAGTAAAATGTGCATACAATTTAGATGTTCATAGTCAAGTTATTTCAGCAAGTATCACTGTTAAAAGACAAGTCCATTTTGTGTTTGTATGAACAGGGATCCACTTTGCAATGTGCGTATTAAATGCATAGTATGTTTCTTTGAATGTTTAAATTAGCAGATAAGTGTTTAAAGTCATACGTAGGTTTTTGCATTTCATTATAAACATTTCAGTATAATGTTGTTGGAGAAATTGTACACACTTCTTGCATAAAAACGTTCGATTTGTAAATTTTGAATTGGTATTATAATGGTACAAAATTGTTTAAATATCCGGTACAATACACTTTTACATTATTTTGTGATTTTGAAAATTAAAGTCTATTTGTTGTTGCTGAAATAACAAATTTACTATAGAAATTATACATTTGGATTTTATATTGCATTGCTTGCAATATAAAACGGTAACTAGTTTTGTGATAGAAACAACATTTACATAAATATTCAACATATAATCGTTTCGTTTTTTTCATATCACCATATAAAAGTTTTGCTATTTTAACAATCCTCAGCATAAATGAAACGTCAGGATTATTATAGACTGCCACACGATCACGATATATTGTAAAGCACTTCCAAGTTACAATACCAATTAAAATTACACAGCCATTGCTAATATGCAGCAAAAACACTAACCCAAACGGAGATTTTATTTTAATTGCCGTTGGAACTGCTACGCTTGCTCTAAACGGTAGCCAGCTTGTGCTGTCCTGGTTTTCCTCCATTTGTGTAATAAATGTTTGTAATTTATCTACAATTCCTGTTTCGTGTAATTGGGTAAACTGACGGTTAAGTCTAGAAGATTTTGGTCCCCATACCAAATATCCGTAACTAACTCTCGATTCAAATTTATCCGGAAACGGAATAGACCCACATAAATACTTATCTTCTACAATAACTTTATTTGAAAGCCACAGAATCTTGGCCAGCAGTGGCGTAGTGCTAACTAGTGGTTTTCCAATATTTGCTAAACTGAGCTTTCGCCTTTTACCAGATTTGTTAAGATACTGCGAAAGCTCCCTTGTTTTATTTGCTTTGTATGGATTTATAAAAGCAAACAGTTCCCTGAAAGCTTCCGCTGTAAACTCCTGTGCAAATGACAATTGAAACTGTGAGGACGTTGCTGTTATCACTGATTTGTAATCATTATAAAACAAGGGAAACCTATAGTTTAGCTTAAATAACTCCGGCAAAGTTGACGGTGAGTAAGCCGACAAATGTTCAGTTGAAAACGCTGCAGAATAGATACAAGTCAGAAACAAAACCGAAACTAGGTATGCAGCTGTAACATTTTTGAAACGCTTACTTGAAAAAATTGAATGCCCCACAAGTAAGCATACTAAATAAATCGCCGGTCTAACAGATTTATACACGCAACAAAGCAATACCAATGCCCATATGAAAAACAGCCAAGTGCTTGAGTCATACATCTCTAAATACTTGTTCCACCGTTGTCCAGTGACGTCTGCAGCTATGCTGCAGTAAAGTACTGCAAATTTTGCCATCACTAATATTTTTAGTTTAGGACTGAATAAAAACTGATAATTGGGAACAGCTGGGTCAAGGATTGGAAGCCAGTGTACAGTTAGCGTAAAAGGAAGTTGATCCTCTTCTTCGAATTGATCGTGTGACATAAAAGTTGTGTTGACAGATTTTGCAGCCATTAACATTCCAGCTGTAAAACCAGTGTGGCACTTGGGCATATTCTTGTAGAAATGAAACCGTTCTCCAGATAAACATTCTTTTGATTTTATTGCTTTGAGTGATTTATCTTGATCCAATAAATTGGGTCGCCATAAGGCTGCTGTAGCTAAGACGTGTTTGTTACAAGCTTGATGAAGAAGTTGTATCTCAGCAAGATTACTGCTCTGCTTGATTTCTACTCCACTTGAACATATAAGTATCACTTCCTTAGTTTCAACAACGTAAGTAATAAATGGACTATTGAATTTTACCATACTGTTCATTTGTACTGTTGATGAGCTATTATGTTGAATAAATATGGGAATTAGGTAGTGAAAGTAAAAAAACCTGGAGTCTTGTAAAACCATTTCCGTTACGTTTTCTGAATACGTCTCTATTAACATGTATTGGCAGGTAGGATTGGCCCACTTAAATTTATAGCGAAGATATTTGGATTGCTGCAACTTGGAGCTGAGAGCTTGCAGATCATTGTCCAATGTCCATGAAAAAGAAATAATGATTTCTTTTTTAACTTGAGCTGTAATTAAGTATATAAACGCGTGTAAATGGTGTAGTCTTTTCATCCATGTATCAATCTAAGTAATTATGTTCCAGTGAAAAGCCCAATTTTTTGCACATCGAAGTATTTGAAAAAACCAAAGTATGCAATGTAATTATAAAACAAGTTCACTATAGTCGCTGAACGACCGGGCAGCACAACGAACAGTAAATGTTCAGCTGATGATACGTCACAATGCTATTTTCTGATTGGCTGATAAATACAAAATTGACGTAAGCTGTATTGACGTCTTGTAAAATCAGGTTGCCCCACCACAAATGACCTTCACTCATTCATACACTAATTTAGAAGATTTACGAAAGGGAATAGAGTGAGTACTTTGTTAAGATTGCGCTACTTAGCTACTAATAAATTTTAAAACTCGTGTAACTACAATAAAGCTTATGTAACAGTTCAAATCAAGTCAAACCTAACGATTTTCGTGCATCTATTTAAGTCTAAGTAAAAAAGACATAGTAATCCTCCGTTTCTCATATTGCATTATGAATTCCATACGTGGGCTGAATGTTTAGGTGCTTTACGTACTAAGATTTGGTTAGAAAATTTTTGACAACTCATTAAGCTAGCACAAGTTAGCAATGTAGATTTAAAATTGCATTGTGTATTATACATAGAGCTCTTCAGCTTTATCATTTGGGCCATGCTAACACAGGATGTGGCGAGAATCGACTTACACTTGTATGATATGATGTGTAAAATCTTATTATTAAACGCTACTGAAATGCCAGCAATTACAGCAATTTAAGAACTAGAAAAAAAACAACTAACTCACATGTAAAACAAATTACGTTGAACTCAATGTTCATATAGTCCATACACGTATGTGTTTTTTGCTGGTTGCAGAGTGTGCTATCAAATTAGAAATACAGTAAAAACATTTTTCTTACACTACTTCAGTAACTATTACAAATAATTAAGGAGTGAAGAACATGTGGTGTCCGAATATTTACACAGTAGTTGCAAGTTGTAATAACAAATTTTGACAATATATCCTCATTTATTTGGTAGTTAATTGCTAATAAAGGCTGGCTGGACTCAGTCCAAACAAGGTTTTTTTGTGGCACCAATGTTCCATTTTGTATGTTTCTAATTCTCAAGTATACTAAAATTGCTAACTTTACATAATATGAATGAACAAACAAACAAGAACGTTTTAGATAAGCGTGCTTTTCACTTTCTAATATGTCTTCATGAATTCCAAATAAGAACAAAAAACTGCGAAAGCAATTACAGCAATATGCAGTTGATATACAACAACTGGTCTGGTACTACCACATATGAAAGCAGTAATAGGTTACCTAAATAGTTGCTACAACATTTCATGAAATGGGTTTATCTTCGTACGTATAGCTACAGAGATTAACAAATAACACATTCTCATAACCAACTTCATCCACTTTTACCTCGGAAGAGAAACGATCATCGATCATCAGTACTGTTACTCCGCTTCTAAGAGTGAACTGGAGCCGCCGCAATTTCATCTGTGGCCGCAACAGCACTAATTTGTGTGGCTAATACCCTCTTGTTTACATTTTTCCTAAGCAGATGCAAGTATCTACACCAATTTTTGTAGCAGATACAAGTATCTGCATAATTTTTTACTGACAGATGCAACTATTTACACCAAAAAGAGCAGATGAAATTGAGGCGGCTTCAGTTCACTCTTAGAAGCGGAGTAATAAACAGTAAGCGTGACATTTGATATAAGCAGTTAATATGTTATAATTATTACCCTTAATGGGACAGCTTACTATATATACACGACTTACATACTATATGAGTAAAAACGAGTGAAGGTGGGCAGTCAAAATTGAACCTTCTTGGATTTTCAAAGTTTTTGCATAATCTAAACACATATACGTCAAAAATGTTTCACACCAATTTTCAATGTCTCAAGTTGCCCCAGTGACGAAATACAAGGGTTCGAATTTTGAGCATAAAAAACCGACTTGTTAAACCGTTACTCCACAAGAATATAGAGTTGGTGGCTGAAACTTTCTTGGTAAATTGGTCATGGTATTAGGTATCATTGACCACAATATTGCGTCGTGACCACGCATCTGTAATTTTTTAGAAAATTATGTCCGAAAAAATCCGAAAATTTTACAAATTTTTTGAATTCAAACCGCTGTAACTTCACAAATTTTGGTTTCTGAAACTTACCAAAAGGTTGACCACCGACAATTTTTAATGCTCTAATTATCGCAGAAAACGGTTGTCAAAAATATTCATTAACAAGGAAGCTATGCATAAAACTGTAAGTCAACACATTTTCTTGGGCCGACTTGCATACGTTCAGAATCATATTGCGATTCTTGTAAGATTATGTGTAGATTTAGAGCATTTTTGAAAGCTCTAAAAATGCTCTATTTGTGGTGACCATGACGACTTTGTACCTAGTTGACCAGAGCAAATGTCAACTAAAGAATTGAATTAATCGGGCTTGTCAAAAAGTGCCCTAATTATACAAAATCAGGGATAACTTTTTTCTGAAATGGAAATTCGAAAAGTGAATAAAACACATTTTTGCGCATTTAACTGCCAACTGCATTCGACATTCAGCAAACCGCTTTCGATGGACAAGGACAGGAACAGCAATTTTAAATGGTTATTCGTGTGAGGTGCGCTAAGTAACTTGTTAAACATAGTAATTACGGTGGGCAGTTACAAGTTGACTTCAACCTCAACGTTGCTAAACAATTCAAGGTGTCAAGGTTAATTTGGCTTAAATTGAGAATTTTTTGGGTTGCTGATTTGATGGTCAGTCGTGAGTCGTTTATGGTGAAGTTGGATTCAATTCGGGAAAATTATTTTTTTACTGGGCTGTTTTTGCTACCACACAAGTTAGTATTGGTAATATGGCATCCAGTGACGGTGGTTTTGAAGGTGACAACAGTGGTCAACAACCTATGGAGGCGGCTGGCAAGATCTCGGAGGAGATGACTCCGATTTTAGAGGGGACAGTGGTCACAACTGACAATTCTGTTCGTCCGACTGATATCAGTATGCTCAATGATTACGTAAGTGTCCACCAATTATTTGAAAAGCTGATTAATCCAAGAATTTCTGACCAGATTTATGGTGTTTGTATAATAGGTTATGGCCCATCTATTCACTTATCTGTCACTGGCGGACTTGAAGACTTGTCGGTTGGTCAACCGCTCCTGGAATCGTTTCAGTAACCAAGCGATCCACAAAAGAGACTTTACAATTTACCTTCTGGATGATCGGTGTATTGGTGGTCGTTACCTAGCTTGGATTGAGGTATTTCCAAGGCTTGTTGAGCTGATAAGCACTAGTTTCCAGTTTCCTTGGACCAAGTTTCAGGTGGATGCCGGGAAAAGACCCAGTGCAGAGGAGAAGCGTCAACTTGACACTTTTCTTTGTGTGATCAGTCCATTTGTCACTGAAATCGAGATTTATGATCTCCGTGATGTACCTCATAACCTTGAGTATCCTAATCTCCGGAAGTTAAATTTGGAGTATGACTACACCAACGATGTCCCAACTGGACCAAACCGGAACTCACTTTTACAATTGGTGGAACGAGCCTCAAAGTTGAAAGACATTGACATAACTGGGGAAGTAAAGTCACCTCTCTTTATGGACTTGATGGAGATCCCAAATTGTCGTCAAATTACTCGACTCTCGTTAGCCTGGTGGATTGAAGAGAAGGATCTTGTCAGATTAAGTGAAATAGGGTTTCAACTGAAGTACTTAGAGCTAACTTTTAATTTGACTGAAGTCACTGTCGAGAGCGTAAAAGCAATCCTTCAATCTCAGAGTGCTTCTCTGGAAAAGCTGGCTTTATTCTGCGATGACGATTATCCTGGAAAAGGTGACGAAATGGATCCCAGTTGGTTGCAGGGAATGGAGAAGTTGAATACTTTAAATGTCCCGGACGCTAACTTGTATTCCCGCATTTCATACAAGAACATGTTTCCAGCGTTGAAAAAGTTAACCTTTTGGGCCCATGATCAATATCCAATGGAAAGTTTCTTTGATGACGATATTCAGCCCGTGGAAACCGTGGAACATCTTACGTTTCCTAAATGGTCAAGACATTCTGAGAGGGTCCTACAAGCAGCAAGGCAATTTCCAAAATTGCGCAGTATTTGTCTGGTTGTCAGTCCCAATCTGTTGAAAATGGTGGGGCTGGCCATGCCACAATTGGAGGATATGGAGTTTATGTTTAATGAAAATGAGCGCAGTATGGATTCGATTTTAACGGGATTGTCTGAAGAAGAGGTGGAGACTCTGAAGCGCTTACCTTCCAGACAAATGGATGTACTAGAGAGGAGTAAGGAGCCTGTGCATTTTCTGAAAAGTAAGTATTTTAAGCTTCAATTTTAAAAGTTGTTAAAGAGCTTTTAAGATTGTAAGGTTTGTTTAAAATACAGATTTGAAAAAGGTTAGGATATTTAGCGTAGCTCCAGAATTCTCTGATTTTGGTTGCCGTTTTGCTCTTTTGAAAATGGAACACTTGAAAGTTTTGGAAATCCAAGGGAATTGTAGCAAAGTAAGAAAGAAGCATTAGAATATATTTGCTAGCTTGTAGTAACTTTGTCAATGGTCGGGTTAGCCATGAGTATAATTTTTATTGTTTTTAAATATTCCAGATAAGCGAGCAAGTTATGGAAAGAATGCGGAACAAGTTTGTGGTGCGAATGGAAAACTGATTTACGATAAACTTCGGCTGTGAGTGGGAAGCTAAATGATGGAAGTATTTGTATTACGTGCTTACATTATAAACAAGTTACTTCGTTGTTTAGATGCTAACATGTTTAACATATTTTCCTAGCCGGCGGCGGGGTGGCGCAGTTTGCTAAACATGCACTCTGAACCAACCTCACCAGGAGTTCGATCCTCGCCGGTAAAGTAAGAATGTGTTGCTTTTCTATATTTGAGACTTATTCTTGTAGTTGTGAATGAGAAATTTGCTCTCTCATTTGGGTTTGTGCTCTCTTCCTGATGATGCTATCTCCTTCTGAGATTTGAGCTTGTCGATGATTTTACATACTTACGATTTCCATAATATTTCTCGTAAAAAGCAGCACTGTGTAAAAATACTGGGAGAGTCTGCAAAATCCAGAGTGTTGGATACGCGGCTGTGGTCCTCTCTAGAGGGGATTCCTTCCCAATACATACATACAACATATTTTCCGAATTTTGTAATTGTAGTACTTTTTTTGTCAACGTTTTACAAAATATATTGCCAAATTTTCTGCTTTTGCTGTTTTTATGGTTTAGCGATTTTGTTAGATTTACTAAGCATGAGCTTGTATAGTTACATAGAATTGTGCCAGATAATTGTTAACGAGACACCTGCAACGAGAAACGCTTTACAACAGGTTACAACGAAAAACTAATATATTATGAGTTTTAAGTTCATTAAAAATGTAATCCAAACATGCAACCAAAAGATTTATCGACAGCAGAAATTAGTTTTACGTGTAATTAAAAAAGTGTCGCAAAAACAGCGTAAGTATCTGTTGGAGTACTTGTCGTCTACTGACAAACAGAACACAGCAAAAACTTAATACCATCGAATTCAGAAATGTTTCAAAAAAACTCGTACAAAATATTTAGAGCCAGTAGTGCAATTGCAGTTTTATGTATTATAACAAAACCTCCACTTGTACATTCAGAACAAACAAAAACAAGCATAAATGGAGCACTTGAAACCTTCGATTTGAGGTATTTATATGCAAAAGAAGTATTTGAATTATATCCAAAGTTGTGGCAACAACAAATTCCAGAATCCATTATTGACATCAATACCGATTTATCCCGCTTTCTCCTAAAAAAGCATTCATGCTTTACCACGGTTACAAATTTTTACCGTGCAAATCTTAAGCCAGTTTATTTTCCAATAATAGTTCGGGCGGGTGGTGCGCCTTGCGGCGTTTACTGTCTGCCCGGACGATTTTGTTGGTTCGTTCATGGTGCTCTTACACTCTGTTATTCATTATTGTAGCGACATCTGGGCTGTGCAGACAGACCATAAATTAAATGAAACTCAGAACTTACTTAACCGTTTTTTAATCTGCTATTCTCTCCCAAAATATGCTAAACGCAAAAGGGTAAGAAGCTACAAAAGTGTTAAATACACATTAAATATTAACAATGTATTGGTTGACTTTGATTTTTTAACGATAGGTGAACGAGTATCATTATGCCTGTTAAAAAATATGTATAGGAAAATGTTAAAAACGTTCCTTGAAAATAGCGATAAATATGGTAGAAGTATGCCTTTGGCCGTTGTGCCTACTCACAAGTCACAGACATTTAAAAGGTCAACTATATATAGGGAAATTATTATATGGAATAAGTTGCCACGTGACTGGGTATTTGAAAAGCTTAGTTTTGGTGGATTTGTAAATCTTGTTAAAGCTTGGTTAATTGAAAAAAGAAATATTGATGTTGTGTATTACTGATATAACTGACTAATTGTTACTATAGCTATAGAGAATATATCAATTTTGTCACTTGTTGGAAAACAGATTATCTGAACATGAAAGACAATAAAATCAATCTAAATCTAAATCTAGTTCGCAGGTTAACTGTACTGTTTTTTCCACACTTAGTACAACTTCCAAATTTCCTCGACTTTCGATATAATGCACGGTGGGCATTTTCAGACTACAATCACTCCACAAATTGTAACAAAACTCTAAACGCATTTCAAAATGTTAGCAAAAGTTGCAACATTGGACACATGTTCCAAGCAGAACATATATCCCGTGGAGAACAGTTTGCAGGATTTAACCTTTTGAAAATGAGTAGCCTATCTAAACCATGGAATTGCGAGCTAAATGTAGGAATTTATATACCCGACTTTCTCTATTATTACGTGGAGGATAGTAAGTTTGAAGATCTGTTTTATCCCAGCAGTTGGTACAATCGTAATACAAAAGAAGTAGAACATTATGTATTACCAAGCTGCGTACCAGTGGTGTATTTGCTATTCATCAAAGAAGGAAAACAACCAAATGTTGACTCTTATTTTCTCTCTAATCTTCTTCTAGGGACACAACACTACCTTAAAATATTTCAAAGCATTTTCCATGTTCGCGAGATATCTGTCAACGGTCAACTGTCAAGAATTGTTACCATACCTAACTCAGCATTTAATTCATCTGCTCCATTGGCATACTTCCATGTATCAAGTGACGAAACGGTGGACATTGTTTCGGATTACTTTTGTCCCTTAGTATCAATCCTTACAAAAGTTTACACAGATACCATTTACCAGCCAAAGAACGTGTAACAGGCATATACGCCAGCGTTCATTTAACCATAATGGGTAATCTTACGTTTAATTATTTTGACAATCTTGTTTGCAAAAACGGCGATACAGTTCCTGTAAAAATACATCTTTTAGAGGCAAAGTGCCAGAAATTTTCTTTACAGTAGAGTTGTGGATGGTCAGCTTGGCATCAACCACTCGGCACCAATTGTCATTCCCGAAACATTCAAAGAATTACGTTTTCTAAGTTGCGGAAGACCAAAATCAACTTCTTTAGTATACTGGGAACTAACCAGTGCATTTGAAACAAGTGTTTGGATTTGTGTTTTTTGCTCAATATTTTGTGTTGCATTTATTATGCATTATGCCAAAAGAGGACATTATAGTGCTTGGTTGATCTCTATATTTAAAGTATTTGTTGAACAGTGCGATCCGGTTCCAAAGGGATTTTTCAAGAAAATTACAAAAACCATAATTTGCAACTGTCTGCTTTTAATTGGAATAGTGATAAGCACCTCATAAAAGAACGTAAATTTTTACAACATGATTTCACCCAGAAATCCAGTTCCTTATACGCATTGCCAGCAGCTTATAAATGGAAACTTTGTAATGTATACATCAACCTATGTATCTAGGATAGCTTTTATAATGTCTGATCATTTGAAAAATTCACATCGTGAATCTCATCAATTTGCAGATTTTCGTGTATGGACAATGCAGCACACATTAGAATACAATTACTCCCATGGAAACAGCACATGGCTAATTTATTCAAAACGGTTTACTATGTCAAATGTTAAGTCATACGTTGCCAGTTATCTTTTGACGTATAAATCAAACGAGTCTGTTATCAAACAGTTATACCAACTTACAAGTTTGCTACCTTTAACCGCGGACCATTTTCAACAGGCTAAGAAAATATGGTCCATACGAAAAATTTTTGCAACTTTTGAAAATTTACAAGCCAATGAATCTTTGGATATGCTGTCTAAATGCAATGGGGTTGCTGTTATTTTGCCGTTACATACTTGTGTGCACATATACAAAATGCCACTAAGACAAGGGCAAATCGACTTGTATGTTGGTACTGAGGGACGGTTTAAATCCAATTTGGTTATATTGTTTAAGGGCTTGTGGCCTTGGGATGTAGTGAAACGGTTAATTCTTATGAAAGGTGAATCTGGAATTTTTAGAAGGTGGGAAGATATTTTATTGAATAGTGCAACATTGAATCAGGAAGAACCCTGGAAGAACCAGCCAATTAAGGCACCAACAATGAGCGGAAATATTCTTGTAATATTTACTTTACTGTTATTGGGATTGTGTTTGGGGTGTTTAGTACATTGTATAGAGTTGAGAAAAGTAATTATAAAATGTTTTGCGAACTGCTGGATAAAATTAGTAGGCACAAAGCGGAAAATAACCAAAAATAGAGTAGCAGGAATTTTGCACTGGTTTCATAGAAACTTGTGCATATATGCTAGACTAACTTGTTTGAGAAATCTCGTCAAAAAAATTTGTAGTAAGCAAGCTTCATAGTACAAGTTTCTAGTGTAGCAATTCTGCCTCCATTATTAACATTTTGTATAAAATTCTGTTTTAACGTTAACGTGGCTGACTTATAAGCTATTGGATATACTTAAAATTGTACTATGCACAAACATTTATAATTTTGTGCTAAGCCGTTTCAATAATATGTAAACGTTAATCGTAAAGCGATTTTATTCTAGAAATTCAAAACTGGTCTAAAGTATAAATCTATATTATTTCATCTTTTTGCAACTTGTAAACTGTTATGTAAAGCAACGCTTTGGGCAGAATAATAACAATAAACAGGTAAAAGCCCTATTATGAAGCTTTGTCTTCGGCTAACTAATAGTAAGAAGTCTCTTGTTGCCCCTCACTTCAATTTCCCCAGACGACGGGTGAGTCGGAGTTCCAGTTCCAAAGCACTTTTTCCCACATACGACTAGTATGCTAAAGTAGAAAAGTTGCTAAAGGTAAAGTATCGCAAGTACCTAAGTACAAGGCTGTGGTCAACCATTCACCACAATATTTCTAAGACTTTCTCTTATAATTCCTTTTGAAAATATGACCCTTACTTATCCACAGAATGGAAGGAAGGTATATAAGGTTTGTAGGGAAAAGCATTCCAGGTAAGGATTCAAAAAACCGAAACTTTGAACCTGACATAAAAGAAAGCAGTTCAAGGATTTTTGATTAGGTATATTAGTTTGAGAGTGAAGGGGAACTACGAGAATTGCGGAATTTTCCAACTTGGAAGTCACATTGCCTTTATGCATACATTACATTGAAGATACCAATCCATGTCCAACATACCAATTCATAGAACACCAAACGCAAAAAGCGGTGGAGTGCCACGTTCTTCCAAGTTGGAATTCATTTCTGTTGGTTAATTAAAAACAGTTGCTTTAATTACTTTATAAATTGCCAGTTAACCATTTCCCGATTTCCCGCTGATTGAGAAACCTGTGTAAACTTAAATTAGATCATGGCAGGAACAGGAAGTGTGAGTAGAATAATCAAACTAAAAAGTACTACGGTTTATAATTAATTCATTTTTGTACAGTTAACTAATTAACCGTGATTTTAATCAGTTTCCAGGAATGCGAATTAGTTTGACCTTGCTGGACAAGCTTCCCAGTGTAGTGGCTCAGCTTACCCAGCAAACTTGTCATGTGGACTTGGTTCGGTGTGACGATAACCCTACTGGATTACCTGACCAGGTCCAGAAGGAACCACCTAAAGATCCGGGACCTTCCAAAGATAACCCCAAGCCATGTTCTTCTAAAGACCTTGCAGCTATTAATAATCAATTGACTGGAGATTCAGTTCAGAACCAGAAGGACACCGGACAAACGGTCCAAAAGGAACCAACTGACCTTCAGAAAGATAACCCTCCTTCTAGTACCGTCATTACCACTCCAAAAGCTGGAACTAGTTTGGAAGTGTCATCGTCAACTAAAAGACAGATGAAAACCAAAAGGGGGCAAAGAAACCCCAGAAATATTCAGTGCCCAAGGCCATGTTGCACCTTTTCGTATGCTCACCCCTGGAGTTTGAAAAGGCACATTGAAAAATTTCATGGTAAATCGTTAGGATCACAGACAATGGCTAAAAGGGCTTCACAAACTGGCGGAGTTACTAAAACCGGAAATGCAGATGACTTGTTAAAAACTCAGAACTTGGCACTGGCACAGGAAAACTGTTCAGTTAGGGGAACCTCAGAAGGTCAGCGTTTGGAAATGGAAACGCCTCAAAATATTCAGTTAAATGAAGGGACTGCGCCAGTTTCGGGACAGCCTGGACAAAACCTCAGACGAAAGAGAATTCTACGTCCTGGTCCTCAACCATTAGAACTACAGACAATGACAAAAAGTGTTCCAGGAACTGGAGAAGTTGCTAAAACCGGAAATGCAGATGACTTGCCAAGAAATCAGTTAAATGAAGTAACGGCTGCAGTTTCGGGACAGCCTGGACAAAACTTCCGACGAAAGAGAATTCTGCGGCCTTCTGGTCCTCCTCAAGTCAGCACCAGGAGGAGTTTAAGGTTCCGCCAACTCCAACTCCATGACAAGCCAAAAGGACCACTAAGGCAGCGTGGCTACAAGGTCAAGGCCAAAAACCGTGGGAGTAAAAAGCAGATTTCGAAAACTAAGAAGGTGGCCAAAATCCCAAAGAAACGGGCACTGCGTCCAAGGACAAGGAACGGTAAGAAAACTGGGTTTTCAACGCGACTGTGTTTCCCTGTCATTGTCAGACCTTGGAATTGGAAATGCCCTCGATGTTCTTGTCAATTTGTAAGGAAGGATGATTTTCATAGGCACATGTACTCTAGTCATGTTTTTCCCGTTGTGGTGTCAGTTATGCGAAACAAAGTTTCAGCCTAAATGAAAAAGAGATCTCGATGAAACCCAAGCCATTTATTGCAGAAGGCCAGAATTTAATTAGAGTTAAATTGGTAATTGCATAGTCATATATTATACACTCTAAGTGTCATGTTTTTTAAGTTTAGTTTAATTTAAGTTGATGTTTTTATGATTTTCAGAAATGGAAAACTGTAGGGGCAAAATGAGACTGGGTACTGGATACAGTGATACATGCTGTCTACATGTCCATAAGAATTGGGATTTGTGAACGCAAATCTGTCTAAACTATTATCCATCTTATCCATCCACTGAGATGAAGAAGACTATAGACTATCAATCAAATTAAATAGCCTGCCCTGGCACAGGTTTTAAAGAAGAAGGTAAGGTTTCACCATGGAGCATGCCAATGGTATAAAACTCTGCGAGATTTTTAAGTTAATTTTTCAGAAGCAGTAAAGACATCAGACAGGGTTTTATTATTTAAATTCTTTATTACGGTTTTAGCTGGATTCCGACAAAACCTATGAGTTGGATGGATGGACAACGCATAGAACAAATTGGACTTATAACCATATCTATGGATGGATTCTTGGCAAAACTTTTTGAATTTTGGGACTGTCACTGATTTTGTAAATATATTTTGGTTGGAGTGATTTCACATTTCATTCTCATCTTCAAGTAAATTCTGCAGTGCCATAGGGTGAAATGTATATTCATAGGTTATGTTGTATTTGTATGTAAGCAAACTGTAATACTTAACACAATAAAAAGCTGCATATTGTCTCAATCACTCAAATGTAAATGTAGTATTTACTGAATAGTATGCAGAGTTGAATTTTTCTAAAGTACTGCAATCTGTTGATAATTAGATTGTAGGCCTGTAAAATATTGACAAACAAAATTTAGATTTTGATAGATTTTTTAATACGTATAAAATCCGCCTGTTTAATATGCCTGTTTATAAGTCATTTTTGTAAAAGGTAATCCACTGTTGTGTTGTTGTAATTGTTCTGTACCTCGGAGACAAGTTAAATGATGAACTGAAAACTTGTAAAAAGCAATTTCATTTCCAAAACGCACATGATGAATGGATATATCGTAAAAAATAAACTTAAAGGTTTTAACGTAGTAGTTTTGACTGGTTTGTAGATATGTTGTTGATTATCTATTTAGCAATCTGTTGTTACTTGTTAGCAAATGAAAAGGTAAACAAAATGGAATCTTAATCTATGTAAACTTGATCTAAATAAGTGAATAAAGTTATCAAAGTGCCTAATATTCCCGGGTTTTTCTTCCCTTACATTCTCGAAACAAATGTGCTGAATGTTTTTCTGACAAGAAACATTATGTTAAGGACCATGGGGAAAATTTTTGACCCCCCGAATTCATTGCTGATTCGGATAGAGCATTACATATTTGGAAGCATTTATATTACATATTTACTAACGTCTTAACGAAATTACACTGTTTGCTGTATAGCCCATTACAGAATGAATATAGTTAGTTCTAGTTCTAGTAGCTTTAGTAAAGTATCCCATAGAACTATATGTGTTGGTCAGACCAACATGAGTTTTGTAAAAATCTGTTTAACTTTTAACCTAATTATTTAATGTAAATTACATTATGTAATGTTAAAGCTGAACGTGAATAACTAAGAAAACTTTACAAAAACTTTACTTTCATTTTGTTATTTGCATTTCAACCAGGGTGGAACTTTCAGATTTTGATCGCTCCCTTTCGCAATTCTCAAGCATGTAGCAAAGCTAAGCTCTGACAAAAAGCTTCTACCAGAATTCAGGCAAATTGCCTAAGGCAGTATTAACAGCCAGCTGAGTGTTTCACGCGATGCTGCTGCAATGTGTGTGTTTATATTCGAAAGTCTTTCAAATGCATTGCGTGTTACATTTTAGTCCACATCACTACCATTTCTTCTTCTTTTGGTGTTTGTTATGGTTACGTTATATTGCTAAATTAACAATTAACAAAGAAACTTTTATTATAACTCAACGCTAAAGTAAAAACACAAGTATAATAAGTAAAAATTAATTCACATTAAAATGCTCTGCCTAATCTGTCGCTCGAAAATTAGTAGGAGCAAGTCTCCTAATTTATCCCAACTTGATTATCACGCGCACATGTTGTTTGTGCTTAGAAAAGTTCTTCAGATTCCAGTTGGGCAAGTCACCCAGTATTTAAACAAGTGTTCTGAAATCGAAAAGTGGTTTGAACTGTGTGCTGATTGCAATGAAACAGTTGAAAAGTGCAAGCAATGGTATGATCAATTGTTCCAATGTTTAGAGAGGTTTAATGAATTTCAAGAAGTTGTAATTGCAACTGTAAGGCAAAGTCAGGAATGGAAAGTTGACGAAAATGGGCATTGTGTTAGCACAGCTATTCGTCAGTTACTCTTTAAAAGTATATAAGTTACATTGCTAAATATTTGATTTTAAGATTAAGTTCATAACTCTCATTCTATTTCAAAATGCAACCTATTTATTGTTTTGTTTTACAGATGACCCCTCCAAAGCTCCTATGATTCTTGAAATAAACCTGGACAAACCTCAAAACCTTTGTGAAACTTCCCTACTTCAGAAATTCAGCAAGAATGAGGATCTGCAAATCAGCAATGCAATTAGTACTGAAACACTTCACAAGACAATTCATTTGGATCGTTATACCAGCAACTGTAGCACAAATTCTGGAAA